>CM038147.1:21875662-22317487 GCA_021437245.1 Aegilops speltoides
ATATTGCCTACTACGAGTTCGAACTTGTGCTTGCCCTCATGCGCTCGCTAGTTGGCCGCAGCCCACAACGGTTTTCCTTTCCCTAGGTACCCTAAACTCCTAAAGTCAATCGTTTTTTTTGGCCGGCACGTTTGACTCGAGTGGAGTTTGCTGGGTTTTTTTTCCTCTTGCATGACTTCCTTCTACTAGAGTGCTAGTGG
This sequence comes from Aegilops speltoides, assembly GCA_021437245.1. Taxonomy (NCBI): domain Eukaryota; kingdom Viridiplantae; phylum Streptophyta; class Magnoliopsida; order Poales; family Poaceae; genus Aegilops; species Aegilops speltoides. The sequence continues at coordinate 21,875,863 of CM038147.1, forward strand.
TATCAGCTAATTTTCTTTGTCTCAAAAAAAATCAGGTAATTTTCTGGTTCTTTTTTCTTTTTTATTATTTTATTTCTTTTCTCTTTTCGTTGCTATTCCTGTTTCATAGACTTATTGTATTCATGAACATTTGTGATTTTGTTTACCTGGTTTGTGGTATGTGAGAAACGTATTTGGTTGGTCGGGACATATTTCAGCAGGATTATGGAACAAATTTATTACAAAATCAGTGTATTTTAGTTAAACGTGAAAACGGCCTCCATAATTTGCAAATGCTATGCATCACCTACCGCCAGTTCTAACTTCTAACTCGCGCTTGCTTTATGCGCTCATTAGTGGGCCGGAGCGTGCAGCAATTTTATTTCCTTAGTTACCCTAGTGTCACATTTTCTTTCTAGTACTCTTGCCTTAGGTGCAATTCGCTCGATTTTTCTCTTGCGTGACTTGCTTCTACAATACCTAGTAGTATCAAGTTATTTTATATTTTTTTTTCACTTTTCACTTTTTATCATTCCTTATTTTTTCCTTTTCTTGTTTCATTTCCTTTTTTTTGTGGTTCTTTTTATGTTCATAGTGTTATTCAAAGATGTTCATAGGGTATTTCTAGAGATTCATCATGCACTTCAATTTTTTTAACATTCTTTGTAAAATTTATGCCTTACTTTAAAGAAGTTTTCCTGCAAAAAATACTTTAAAGAAGTTCATTGAGTGTTTACAAAAATATTCGGCACCTATAAAACTTATTCACCATGTATAAAAATACATTCTTCTGTTTTTTTTTCGTTTCCTTTTTATGTTTGCGTATATTCCTTTGTTACTTTCCTTTTATCTTACTCTTATTCATATATAAATTAAATTTCAAATATGTATTCACCATGTATAAGTTCTTAGTGTGTTAAAAAATTGTTAATGAAGCATTTACATTAGGTACCTCATGTATTAAAACTTCTTAGTTTGTTAAGAAAATGCTTGTTGCATGTTAAAACAAATTTTCAGCATGCATTAAAAAGCTGATCATCGTGTTCTTATAAAAAATACTCATGTGTAAAAACAATGTTCATCACATAGAATAAAATGATTGTCGTGCGATAAGAAAAAAATTGTCATGTTTTCCAAATATGTTCATCGTTTAAAAAATATCATTTAATAATTTATTTTCATCAAGTTCTTAGAAATGTTCCTCATGCATTATACAATTTTTTAAATGGCAAAAAAATCTTTTAGAAATTGCGTGAACTAATTTTTAAAATATCATTGACATTCTACAAACATGTTGGGAACATATTTTTCTTGGTGGAACATTGTGTGGTAGACAAGAAATTTATTTTAAGTACATTATTGCATTTTTTGATAAATACATGAAGAATTGGTTAACTACATGATAAAATACCTATTCACATAATGAAACATTTTTATACATATGATGAATAATTTAAAATCAATTTTTTATATAATATATAATAACTCTTCTAACAAGTTCCATATATTTGTTAATGACATTTAAAATGGAAATATAAAGAAGAAGAAGTCAGAAGCAGGTAGGAAATAAAAATAAATAGCCTATGGTATTATATGCCTGGACCATTTTGTGGCGCTCGAGGCAACACAACGTTCAGTCTCGCAGCTGGCGAGATATGGTAGCTCCCATCATCCAAGCATAGACTAGACTTATTCATGCTGCTGCGTGCTATGTATTGCATGCTGCAGTCAATAGTCTGGCTTCATGAATTCCAATGTCTTGACACCCATTAACGTATGCACTTTTTATTTTATATGGTCTTCCGTTTTTTACTTCTTATAAGGAAACGTAAATATTTTTTAGAACACTATCATGTGATTAAAAAATGATTAATATTAAAAATGTTTGGTTATGTAAAATAATGTTAAGAAATATTTGAACAATTTTGATTGTCTATGTTTAAAAATGTTCGCCATGTATTCAAATAATGTTCAGCTTTTATTGAAAACCGCTTGTCTATTATTTAACCATTGTTCAAAAATTATTTAGGAAATCTTACTTGTTTATTTTTATAAATTTTAACTTGTATTTTTTTATATGGGTCATTAATTTTTTTAAATATGTCCATGGAAAATGTTCAATAAAATTCAACTCCAATTTAAAAATGGTCATGGTGTATTTTTGAAATATTCATCTTGTTGTAAAATATAGTTCAACCTGTATTAAAAAGTCTTCATCTTGTACTCAAAAATTATGTAACATGTATTTTGAAATTTTAGTGTGTATTGAAATAATGTCTAGCTTGTATGTAAAAATATCCATCTTGTATACGGGACTGTGCGAGTATAAAATATCATATATTAATTCTAAAAAACTGAAACATGAAGAAGTACAAGTAAAAAAAAAGAAATCATAGGAAAAAACGCAAATCCAGAAAAACACCATCCGAAGCACAGGAATGGAAACCCGACATAAGGCTAGGACGAAAAGCATCCAGAACAAATAGGCTCCACCGGAAATGAAATTACCACAGAAATGACCTTCTAGCGCCACACGCTAATGGCAATAGGCCCACACTCGAAATCATGCTGGCTGTCACTCGCTATCTATCGCAGTAAGCGATAGCAATTGTGCCTTCATGTTACACCCCATCCACCTTGAGAGGGAGTCACCAAGGGCTAACTTAAGTAGGCCATCCACTTGCATGGTCCATTAACATATGTTTTTTTATATAAAATATGTTATAATTGTTAAAAATAAAAGATACTTTCCAAAATCAGTTTAACAAGAGCATGCATGTAAAACCACTTATACAAGTTATCAAAATAAATGAATATATTTTGTAAATTTGGTCTTGTACAGTAACTAAATGTTTATTTTACTAGCGGAATATATCCCGTAGGATCACAAAATACTTAGTGCCATACGTATGTTTCTTATTAATATGAAGTTGTGCATGTGTTCCAAAAAAGTGTTAGTGTTTATCAAGGAAACAGTTCGTATAATTCCATAGAGATGTTAATGATTTGAAATAAATGTCATGTGGCATAGAAAAATATTAATTTCACTAAAAAATTAAATATGAAATAAACAATGAAAACATAAATAAAAGGAACAATTAACAATAAAGAAGAGTAATAAGGAGAAGAAAAGAGAAGAGGGGACAGAGGAAAATAACTATTAAAGAAACCCAAAACAAAACAAGAATAGAAGAAATAATGAATAAAACACAAATTGGCTCGTGAAATAGAAAAATGCTATCCAGGCCAAGTGTTGGTCAGGTTTATAAACTCTCGGTCATGCTCTCCCGAGTTTGTTGCACCGAGTCACGCCATGCCGGGTCCTCGGTCGTACATGACTAAGACCCTCATTGCCTCTCAACAACTACAGGCCTTCAGGGATGCTGAGAGGAATGGACAGTGTAGGAAACACTTGATGCTGCAATCTGTTGTGGTACCATTGTATGATTATCTTTTGTGCAGAAAATCCGAAGACCATAAATTAAATAAAAATAGCCTTTACAAAAACTTTCATGTAATAATAAGAAATCATCGGCATTTCGAGGAAGAAATAATTGGCGACTTCCTTCTGCATCCGGCAATGGTGCGCCGTGAGCATAGCTCGTTGCCACCTCTGGGCCTACGTCTTACCGGAGCGACCTTGGATATCCAGGAGCTTGTAGGAGCAACATCTAGAAACTTGTGGATGTAACAGAAGAAAAACGACGACAGCGATATGTAAAGATCGTTGTTTTGGAAAAGCTATCACCCAGGAGGGCCAGGTGATAATCTAAACTCTGACAAAACGGAGGAGGGATACAAAAAAAATCCGAAGTTCCTCTAAAGGAGGCATATCCGGCTCAGCTTCATTGTATGAAGACGTAGTTGGGGAACAAAAACACGTCGCAGCGCCATCCTCCCCGGGACACCACAGTCATGCGCAAATGCTAATCACACTATACCTAATGCCTGGCGATTGACAATGTCCTCTTACTCTGCGACACCCCTCCATGGAAGCACATCGACATGTGGAAAGTAAAGAAAATAGAATGCTTGCCCCCAACTGCATTTAATAACTGTTTTTTTTTCTCTTTTTGGTTCGAGCAAAATAAATGTCAACTTCCTTCTGCATCCGTCGACGGTGCACCATGAGCATAGCTCGTTGCCACCTCTGGGCCTTTGTCTTACTGGAGCGACCTTGATTATATTCAGGAGCTTCTAGGAGCAACACATGGAAAGTTGTGGATGTAGCAGAAGAAGCTAATGACCACGATATGCAAAGATTGTTGTTTCGGAGAAGCTATCACCAAGCAGGGCCAGGCAATAATCTAAACTCTGGCCAAAAGGAGGAGGGATACAAAAACATCCAAAGTTCCCTGAAGGAGCCATATATGGCTGAGCTTCATCATATGAAGATGTAGTAGGGGAACAAAAACACGCCACAGTGTCGTCCCTCCACAGGCCACCATAGTCGTGCGCAAATGCTCATCACGCTATACGGCTATACCTAGTGCCTGGCGATTGACACCGTCCTCTTATTCCTCAACGCCCCTCCAAGGAAGCACATCGACATGTGGAAAGCAAAGAAAATATATTCCCAACGCCGCTGCTTGCCCCAACTTCACTAACAATGAACCGGGCGCATAAATCTGGGGAAAAAGATTGTGCCAAGTTTAAATGTAATCAGTTAGAAGAAGAAAGAAGAAATACTGCATTTAATAACTAACCTTTTCTCTTTTTTGCTTTGAATCTTTGCTATTTGACTCAGACGTTTTCTTAATTGGTCCTCGGCGGCTTGAGAGCTGCAGAAGCCGTCGCCTCCTGGTCGCCTTTAGCTAGCAAGACCTAAAAGCGATGTGTTACTAAGCCGCGTATGAACCTGAACTCTCGTTTGCATGCATGGAGATCGGCCGGGCACGCAGGTTGTGGTTTATATGAACGATGTTAGGACGTTCCAATAAATTTAAAATTTTCCAAATCATTAATATTAGGTACATCATGAAATATAATTTTACATGTATTTTTCCCTAGTAATGTAGAGTTGATTTTTGTAAAATCAATTTGGTCACATTTTATCAGATTTGACGTGAGACAAAATCTACATACATTGGTCAGTATATTGACGCGAAATAGAAAGCATAGTACAATTGTATAGTAACTAGCAAAAGAGCCCGTGCTTTGCAACGGGAGAAAAAAATAACACACACTCTTAACCCAATAACCATAATATGTTCATGCCCTTTATTTTAGCGAGGCATCATTTTTATGTTGCCGCTTATCCTTCTTCTCACCCTCAGTGGCCTCAGTGTTCACACAAACCAAAGTGTGTTTGAATGTTGTTTTTCCCCTGCCAGTTTTTTCAGAGGTGCTCATGTGTGGTTATCGATGTTTCCTTTTGTCTCTTTATGATTTTAGTGGTTGTTTATTTGCAATCCAGATCGTCGCAGTACGAAAGAAAAACAGACGTGCCCTATAGGTTACAAGTTTGCTTTTAAAATAATATTTTAAAATATTTAATAGGTAAAAATAACATCATATTCAAATTCTATATATTTTTCTATTCAAATTTCATATATAACATGTTAAAATCGGAGTTACGGTTTAATAGATATGGATAATTAAGAAAAATATTTGTTTGACTTATATATCTTCCAAAATAATATTTAAAAAATATTTAACAAATAAAATAACATCATATTCAGATTCTACACATTTTTCTAATCAATTTTCATATATAACATGTTAAAATCGGAGTTACGGTTTAAAAGATATGGATAATTTAGAAAAACATTTGTTTGACTTATATATGATCGGCGGGTGAATTATCTAATACGTCAGGGGGTTTTCGTAAAAATGTAAAATAACGGTTTGGTTATGACTTAAGTGTGTACTGCGGGTTAATTCATGAAAAATGCAGGTTTTTTTTTACAAAAGTACGTGACGGACCGCCGAAACCCAATTTGCTTTATTATTAGGTAGAGATGATCAGGTGCGAAACGATAAAAGCACCAAAAACAGCATGTTCGGAAGCTACCGTCGAACAGCGTAGTTAGTTGATGAGCAGACGATGATAGGGACATTATAGTTGAAAGATCTAAGCTCTAATTTGACACGCAACTCTTCCAGCAGTCGGCGGCTCTTGTAAGCTCTAACTTGACACGTAACTCTTCCGCTAGTTACCTCGAACGCGACTATATATGAGACGACGGCCTGGCTGCTTTCCCCGCACGAGGAATGTGTTCGTTCAGAATCAATTAATCATACATGCAATGGAAACTAATTGGTAGAGTTCAGGATTAACAGGAAACTACAATGTCAACAACACTATAGAGGTCTTACTGTTGACAGATACATTACACATACTTTTTAAAGAGATTTAGTCTGTTAAGGAAAGCGTACGACCAGCTACTTTTAGTTAGTTTGGCTAGAAGAATACCCATTCTCTCTGTTCTAAAGTAAACAAAAAGTCTCACCTTCCACTCTTCTCATTGGGAATTGCGCACGGACACGTTGGTGTGATACCTTCTAACAGGCTTAGGATTTGTGAACGAGCCATGTAATCTTATTATCAGACGGTTCTTCTTGGAACCTCTTTTCCTATGACACTTTTACTACTTCCAATCCAAATTAATTGACGTTCTTTTAGTACAAAAGTTGTACTTTTAGTACAAAAGTTGTACTAAAAGAAGGTCAATTAATTTGGATAGGAGGGAGCACAACATTTGCTACAGTATTTTTTCTAAAGATGGTTGTTTGCATCGACTAATGGAGATGACCGACCTCCTTTCAGAAAAAAAAATGTACGTCGGCACAATATCTTTGTGTCGTGTCACATTGAATTTGTGCTTTCAACAAGAGGAGCGAAATTACGCCTTGTTTGTGGGGAACTTATGATAAAAAGGGATATTAGGCACAGGACTCAACAACTAATCATTACAACACCGCATTAGTTCTTTGAAGTGATGTACATTATCTGATGGTTTTTATTGTGATGAATAAAAGAAGTGGTGCCCTTCCCTAATCAACAAGAAGTCCAGTACATGTATGTGTTTCATACCTGAATTGGCTCTAAACAACTTCACCCCGGCACTGAGTGTAGCTCTGAGGTTATGTTTCTTATGCCAGTCCATCCGAGTTCAAGTTCTAAACTTGCACATGTGCTTAGCTTTTTGAACTTACTCCAGGCATTCTAGCGATGTTCATTCCATGCGAGATGACGTTTTCCGTCGACTACGAGGCACCTGTGATGAATTGGTCAATCTCAACATCTGCACTCAGTCTCGTGGATGTGCTCGTAGGGATATGATGTTCGTTCAGGTGTTCATAGAAAGGCGTGTACGGGGTTGTTTCTGAGCGGCTGTGTTGGTACTAGAAAATTAAGGACGTGCCACGACCTCATGTCTCTAAAGCAAGTTCTAGGATCGAGGGTACATACAAATGTGCCTTTAACAACAAGCTAACCTGGCTGACTACCTATTATAAATTACAAAAGTCTTTATCTTAGCACTGGGACAATAAAGTGTGCATGCCATTTAATTAACCAATTAGGCATGACATATTACTAACAATTGTATACAGAGAACTCTTGTTGACAACACAAATCATATATACCTAAGAGAGCGACCACAACTACTAACTTATTTATCTCAACATGCAAGCATGCCACATCATCATACAATTATGAATGGAATACGAGCACTTCAAACATGCAACCATGCATGGAAGAAGGTCCACCACCGCATGCAACCATGCATGGGAAACTATTTTTCATCCTATTATTCTACTTATATTTAAAAATATTTAGAACTATACATAATCAACTATAATAAGTCATACATATTTTAAATTTTGGTGCATTTATTATTGATCAAAATATTTATATTCCACACAATCAAATCACATTGAAATATATTGCAATTGATTTCGGTAGTGACGCGCAAGGTATCATCGACTAGTATACGTATAGTGGGGTCTCTTCTTGGTGGTCGACGGTCGTTGACAACACAAATCCTATAAGTAACCTCATTTAAATCCCATTTAAATGCAGATGCAAGAAATCTACATCATTAAACGCATGCAACCAATCCACTTTTTACTTTCTACCTTCCATGACATGCAACCCCTCCACATCATCAAACGCACATGCAATCATTCCACTTCCCACTTTCAATTTTTAGAACATGCAAGATATACATATCATTAACCACATGCAAGCCCGCAACATAATTGTTTTTCCAATAATAAATTACTAAACTTGAATGTCACAAGAGAAATATGACATGCATCAACTGTCCATTTACTTATAGGTTTTCTACCGTCGCATGGTAAGAATATGGTGTGGTATTATTATCATACGTTCTGAATTTATTTTTAATAATTTCATTGCTATAAATCATCGAGCGCGCATGCAATCATTAACCATATGCAAGCCCTCCACATAATTTGGCATGATGTAGTCAAAATTTGAGAAGGTTTAGAAAAGGTTCTGGCATACAGTACTTAGAAACCAGACCATCGTCAAGGAAGAATCTTGGTTTTGAGATGGAACGAGTCAGGTTTGAAGGCGAAGTGACCGCTGCTTTCGTCGATTAACCTTAATTTTTTATGCACTTAAAATGTACCATTACATGTTCCATGTCAAAGTTTGGTATTTTGCAAAATTTGAAAACTAGTAATATCCATGTTTGGGGGTCGAGTCTCTTCACACCATGATGTTTGGAGTTGCACTTTCTGTTCTTGTATAAGGCCTGAACATAGGCTCAAGAACACCAATATAAGTTTTCAACCCAATTTGCCCAGCTTCTTCATGCACTTGGAGTCCACATTTAATTATGCGAGTTGAATATAACATTTTTTTAATAAAACATCCCTAGTTTCTCCCACATTGAACATGTTACACTGTGTTACTAATACCAAATTTTGGCATTTGTTTTGAACCATTTTCTCCTTTAAAGTCATGAATTACATTTCTAGCTATTTACCAAATAATATCCAATTTCCAACTACATGTATACAAAAACTGAGCTGTAAATTCAAATAATATCCATATTTAGATACTTATATATATTTATATCTCCATCCAAAAAAAGAACTCATAACTAAAAAGTTTTCTATTGAAAATCCAAATGATTACATGCATTTTATTTCTTTTTAATTGTTTGTCGAGTGCCTTATGAAAAACACTCTAGCCTACTGCCGATTGTTTTTGTTTACCGAGTATAACACTCAACAATGCACCTGTTTGCCTAGTTTCATTTTCTTCCGAGTATTTTGTCAGGGACACTCGTCAAACGCCTTGTTTGCCGAGTGTTCAATACAATTCACTCGTCAAACGATGCGACACTTGGCAAACAAGGTTTTTCCAGTAGTGATTGGCCCCAAACCTGCTACCCTGCATGTTGTTGTTTTCACCATTGGTCTCTTTTTCTCCATCGCGTGTTCCCTGATTTTGTTAAATGCTTAACATGTGTTGACTAGTATTGCTCCAATAGTCTATATAAGCGAAGTTGTGTCTTGTGGCATTTCCACGCTTAAGGTGCATTCTAGTTGCAGAGCAGCAAGTTGTTGATCGAAACTCCTTCTCTGGTATCTCCAATTGATTAAAGGTAACTTTGTTTCACAGTTCATCATCCATGATCTCCAATGTTTTCTGAGTTGTTCCATGCATCAGCTGTAGATGAGAAAATCCATGAACTTGCAACCTAGTATGTGATTGTGGCGTTATTAGTTAACAAACACATAGCTTTTTGTTTATAGCACAAAAGGTTTTCATCTCATTTTATATCGGCAAAGAAGGGACCCAGGGGTATTGAGTCGTACAATTAAATTGGAACATTCCAGATTCTTCTTTTTGGTAGTGCAAGTGCTACTATGGCCCTGTTTGGATACTCTAACTCAGTTAGAGGTTAGAGTTAGATTCTAACTTTAAACCAACTCTAAACTAACTCTAACCAAAAAGCTGTTTGGATGGTAGGGTTAGACTGACAATAAATATTCTTTCTCAATCATTTGACTATTTTAGACCATGTTTGGATTGGAGGGGTAACTTTTTTTACTAATTTTTTAGTGGGCCCAAGAGAACTAACCCAAATAAGCTCCTCTAGTGTGGGCTAGTTTTTTGGGGTGGGTTAGATCCAACTAACCCAAACTAACCCATCATGTTTGGATACTTTTGGGTTATTTGAGCCCCAACTAACCAAAACTAACTCTAACTTAGGGATCCAAACAGGGCCTATGGGAAGCACAGGGGCAGCTAGAGCGATGCCAGTGCAGGAGCTTGCTGGAGCCCTTGGCACACCCGACGTGCCAGCACCGTACGTCGTGCGCACGCACAAGGACCAACAGCGCGCCGCCGCGGTTGTAGCGCCGGTCCCTGTCATCGACCATGGCCGCCTTCTACAGAAGGACGACAGCGCCGACGAAACTGCGAAGCTCCGGTCAGCGATCGAGTCCTGGGGCCTCTTCATGGTAAGTGATATTCCAATAAGTCGGTAGTGCACCACCATTTCGAAACAAGACCAAAGCATGCATGTCTATGTCGCTTCATATGTATGTTCCTGCAGGTAAGTAACCACGGCGTAGACGCCGCCGTGATAGAGAGCATGAGAGCCGCGTCAAGGGAGTTTTTCCGGCAGCCGCTCGAAGAGAAGCAAAGATACAGTAACCTGGACTGCGACGAGCAGTTCCAGTCTGAGGGGTACGGGAACGACCGGGTGAGTTCGCCGGACCAGACCCGGGACTGGACCGACCGCCTATATCTCAAGGTGGAGCCCGAGGACGAGAGGCGCATCGCCCTCTGGCCAGCGCATCCGGAAGACTTCAGGTGACCGATCTTGTAGAGCGATGTCAACTTACACAAATTTTCCTGTTCGATGGAGGCTTTGTTGAATGATCATTAAAACATGTATTGTTGTGTTTGCAGGGATGCTCTGGACGAGTTCACCAAGAAATGTGGGAAATTGAAGGACGAACTGCTCCGGGCAATGGCGAAGCTGTTGGAGCTTGACGATGGGGACTACTTTGTGGACCAGCTTGGGGAGAAGGCTCTTACTAACGCTAGATGCAGCTACTATCCAGAGTGTCCAAGGCCAGAGCTCGTGTTCGGCCTCAAGCCCCACTCAGATGGAACCGTTGTTACTGTCCTTATGGTCGACGACAACGTCGGTGGCCTGCAAGTTCTGAAAGATGGAGTTTGGTGGGACGTACCAATCATACCTCAGACACTGCTGATCCTTATAGGAGATCAAATAGAGGTACGCTTGTAGAAATACAATTTCTAGCTTGAAATAGTATATATTGTTAGTGATATATTTATTTATTTGAACTTTATGGATGTAAATAATTTTCAGTATCTCAGTGGTCATAATTATAATGTTCAATACGTTTAATGATGATATATATTTACGCCATGTATAAATTACATCTTAGCCTGATCGTAGCATATCAAATATTAAAGTCTATTCTACTGTATCCAAAATATAACAGTCAAAAGTTACATGTCCGAGATATGAAAATATCAAATCGTCAACATTGTGTGCTTTTGCCAGAAGATTCTAAACTCTGGGGCTGATGTATTTACAAATTTGTGACACAGATAATGAGCAATGGGATATTTAAGAGCCCTGTGCATAGGGTCATCACAAATGCAAAGAAAGAGAGGCTATCAGTGGCTCTAGACTACTCCGTTGATCCTGAGAGAGAAATCGAGCCGTCGCCTCAATTGGTCAATGAGAAGAGACCAGCGTTGTACAGAAAAGTGAAGGTCAAGGACTACATTGCCACTTATTACAATCATTTTTTTCAAGGGGAAATGGTGATCGATACGATTAAGATATAACTAAGTATGGCATGATGGGTTTCCTGAAAAAGAATGTGGCAAAGACAAATGATTGCATCATGTATCTTTATATGTCAAGTGTATTTATTCTCTTTGTTCAACAACACATGTTGTGTCAGCTATGTGTATGGTCTACATGCTAATAAACTATGAATGTTGTGATATTGTTCATGGATTTATATAAAAATATGGGATGATAATATTTTTAATACCCCAATTTCCACTCTGTTTTTATTGGTTTTATTTGTTGTTCTTAATTTTGGTGGTATTTTGTTTGGGTTTCGTTTGTGTTTCGTCTGGGTTCAACAAAATTTGTTAATCGGGTGTCGTTAAAGCAACACACATCCCGTCTCCAATCCATGACACCATACATGGCCCAAAGTCAAGATCATATCCGTACAGGAAATTCAGTATTTTCCAATTAAAGAGCATTGTTTTAGAGACACCATTACAATATTGTTGCACACATGCACACACTAAAACCACCACACAAAGGCAATCACACAACTTTTTAATAACCCGCAGTAATGAGACACCAAAGCGTCAAATCTGGGGTTTGATCTTTCACCATTACAAACAAAACCTTATATATCCTAGATGAAAATTTTCAAGAAATCATCGATCGGAGCTCCCTGTACCCATACGAAACCAAGATATGCAGACTCCATACTTCAACTATTCCTTTGGAAAATTAACTTTCTCTTATGCCCTAAATCCTAAAAATTATCAACAATATATTTCTACTCCACTCTAGACAAGACTTGGGAAATCTGATCCAAGCCTTTAGGGGTGCCTAGATCTAGATGCTCTGGCTAGGATCGAGCAACTCTTTTTCCATTTCTACACAACAAAACATTTCGACCTACATTGACATGTGCCAATTGTTGCATATAGGCCCATAGATCATGTATCCCTAACATTTCCTATTCCCGAAAGGCAAATCCATGTGGCCACAGATGGCTCGACTAATTGTTAGATCGCCTTGCTTGGTACATTCGTATTAAACCCATTTTACTCGTACACATTACCTTATCTTGTTTGTTGCCCGTGAAAGAATCCCTTCCTCTTCTATTCTTCCTACCTCTGATCACGAGACATTCTCGTCTGCCCGGGTTGTTAAGGAGCCATCTCATCATCCAATCTCCCATGTCAATGTTTCATGTGATTTGCAGAAGGCAGGAATTCATATCATCGAATGAGGGTGTATTTTGAGATAGGAAGAGCGGATGACCAGCCAACTTCAATAGAAAAATAGCTAGAGGAGACACGAAACGTAAAGGTCATTGGTGTAATTGATTGAAGTAAAATGCATGTTGTCGAAGTTCTCCATAGGGATTGAAGTATAGTTGTTATACAAATTCTTAAAGCCAAGGGACACTAGGACAGAGTGATTGATCGACAGGAATTAACAACGAAGGTAAAACAAAAATGATCTAGAAAGGTAACAACAAAGGAAATAGTGAACATCATAGAGAGATGAAGAACAAGCAAGCTATTTTCTTATAAAGGTCATTTATTCACTCATAATGTAGCATCAAGTGGATACAAAGCATGACTAGATATCAGTAAATTGTATGAGACAAAAACTATGCCTACATCGAGAGAAGTAAAATAGCAACAGGTAAAGGTTTAGAGAAGCTCATACAAGGGCAAATTAAAATGAATGTTAATCATTATTTTTTCCAACAATAACGACACGAATAAATAGGCAAAACAACTAGGAGCCGGAATCACTCAGTACAAGGAATAAACTATAGGTAAACTTCAAATCAATATAGAGGATATGGCTTATCATTATCGTTTGGTCAGCTGGGTATTAGAGATTAACCGAGAATCGGCCGATTAATCGATTTTATCGGTTGACTATTAATTGGCTTTTTTTTGCAAATCCAAGGTTCCCAACACTAATATATGCTATATTCAACATCAAACCAATATTGGACAGAAGTGTTACCTTGATTCCTAGCCTTTGAATCCTCGTATAATGACAAATAAAATAGGACAATAGTACATATTGCATAACAAGGTCGAAAACACAAATAAAAATAGTTTTTGCAAACATAATGTTAGGAATTGGCCCGATTTATCAGTAGATTCCTAATAAACCGCTTGTCAAACTGATAAATCGACCCAAATAATAAATAGTGAAGATAAGGCATACTCTTACCGGTCACCCCATGAATAGCGATAAATCGGACGATCAATCGCTGGATCGGAAGATTTTTTTTGAACAGTGCTTCAAACTAAACATAAATAATTTGTACCAAAATATTGAGTGGTACTCGACATTACTAAAAACTGAAACACACAGGAGAAGCAAGAGATAAGGCACTAGTAGAAAAAGGGTCAAACGTGCAGCACATTAGTGCCGGTTTGTATTAGAGCCGGCACTAATGTAAACATTAGTGCCGATTCCAACGGCTAGCCGGGCCACTCTCATTAGTAACGGTTCGTGGCTAACCTTTAGCACCAGTTCGTGCCACGAACCGGTACTAATGAGGGTGGTGGCAGGATGTTGTTAGTCTGGGCCCCCTCCAGCACCTTTAGTACCGGTTCGTGCCACGAACCGGTACTATAGGTCGACGTACATAAACCCTTCGTCCACCCAAGCCACTCTGTTCTTCCCCTTTCCCCTCACTTCTCCTCTGTTCTTCCCCTTTCCCCTCGAGCTCCTCACAATTTTTGCCCAAAATTTGTCAAGATTTGAAGGCCCCCATCCATTCAAATGATCACAAAGGTTAGCAACTTTGTCCTTTCAACTCTCATTGCTAGATTAGCTCTTCCCATGCTTTGTATAGTTACTAATTTGTGAGTTTAGTAATTTGGGAGGAAATATATATATATGTGCTAGTATTTGATTTATATGCAATTTGAGGTCAAAATAACACTTAGTTTGCATATGTAGGTGTGGTTTACTTAGTGCCTTCTAAATCTCCGTCGTAACCACCGTCGATCGCCTCAGACCGTCCGTCACCGGCACCACCTTGTGGTGAGCCTCTTGTTCATGAAATTTTATATAAAAAATTGATGTTTGTGTGATTTGGATATATAGTTAATCATGTAATAATTATACTACCCGTACGTTGTTTGTTATACATAGTGCCATGGTTTTGATATCCGTCCCCGTCGGCCCTCGTCCTTGTTATGATTCGGATGTGGTATATTCTCTTTTAAAACTATTAGTTGCATTTCGTGTTTATGACAAATTATGCCCATCAAGTTGACATAGATATTTTTATCTAGGAGGTATGTGAACCGGAAATTCCAACCGACCCTATTGTCGAGAGGTTAAATTTAGTTGAAAGAGAAAACGAGTACTTGAAAGAAAAATTGAAAAGAATTGAGGGGGAGAAGATGGAATTGGAGTTGCATGTTGCCGATGTCATCGATGATCACAAGATCAAGATGGAGAAAATGCGCTTGAAGAATAGAAAGATTAGAAAATATGCCATCGATAGTGAGGCTTGGAATCATTATGCTGTTGGATCAATTGTTACCTTAGTTGCGATCTTGATCGCATTTGTTGTTGCATTTAAATGCTTTAGCTAGAGAGTTATTTGTTTGTTGCATTTAAGTGTTGTATGAACTTGTATTAATTTGGTCTATTCGGTGTTGTGTAATGAAGATGAGCCGGCAATGGATGTACGATGACCGATGCTCTCCCAGTTCGTTGAGGCGTGCATACTTTTACGCTATGATCGAGGCAAACAAGCGGCGGATGGTTTTATGCCTTGTCCATGTGCTGGCTGTAAGAATGGTCACAATTACTCTACATCAAGAACCATTCACGTCCACCTGTTTGAGTCCGGTTTCATGCCCCTCTATAATGTTTGGACCAAGCATGGAGAAAGAGGGGTTATGATGGAAGACAATGAAGAAGAAGAGGACGACGACAGCTATCCTGGCCATGGGTTCCCTGAATACGATGATACTACAATGGGGGAAGAAGCTGACCCGGTAATGCGGGAAGAAGCTGAGCCGGCAATGCGGGAAGAAGCTGAAGAAGAGGCATCAGATGAGCCCGTTGATAATCTAGGTCGGGCCATTGCCGATGCAAAGAGAAACTGCGCAAGTGATTTGGAGAAGAAGAAGTTGCAACGCATGTTAGAGGATCACAAAAAATTGTTGTACCCGAATTGCGTAGGTGACAAGAAAAGTTGGGCACCACATCTGGAATTGCTGCAATGGAAGGCGAGAGAATGGTGTATCGACAAGGGATTTGGAAAGTTCTGGTAATGATAAAGGATATGCTTCCAAAGGACAACGAATTGCCCGAGAGTACGTCTGAAGCAAAGAAGGATGTCGCCCTCTAGGGTTAGAGGTGCGAAGATACATGCATGCCCTAATGATTGCATCCTCTACCGCGGTGAGTACGAGGATTTGAGCGCTTGCCGGTATGTGGTGCATTGCGCTATAAGATCAGCCGCGATGAGCTCGGTGATGTCGAGGCGCGCCGGAAGAAGATTCCTGCCAAGGTGATGTGGTATTCTCCTATAATACCACGGTTGAAACGTTGTTCCAAAACAAAGAGCATGCCAAGGCGATGCGATGGCACGAAGAAGACCGTAAGAAAGGCGGAAAGTTGAGAGTATCCGCGACGGGTCGCAGTGGAGAAAAATTGAAAGAAAGTACGGGAAGGAGTTTGCGAGATGGCGCAAGGAGCGTATGGTTTGGTCTAAGCGCAGATGGCATTAATCCTTTTGGGGAGCAGAGCAACAACCATAGCACCTGGCCTATGACTCTATGTTTGTATAACCTTCCTCCTTGGTTGTGCATGAAGCGGAAGTTCATTATGATGCCGTGCTCATCCAAGGCCCTAAGCAACCCGGCAGCGACATTGATGTGTACCTAAGGCCATTAGTTGAAGAACTCTTACAACTGTGGAATGGAACAGGTGTACGTGCGTGGGATGAGCACATGGGGGAAGAATTTGACCTAAAGGCATTGCTGTTCGTGACCATCAATGATTGGCCTGCTCTCAGTAACCTTTCAGGATAGACAAACAAGGGATACCGCGGAGGCACGCACTGTTTGGATGATACCGACAATATATATTTGAATAGTTGTAAGAAGAATGTGTACCTGGGACATCGTCGATTTCTTCCGAGCAGGCATCCCGTATGAAAGAAAGGCAAGCATTTCAAAGGTGAGGCGGATCACGGACGAAGCCTCGCCACCGTCATTGGTGCTGATGTACATGATATGGTCAAGGATTTGAAGGTGATATTTGGAAAGGGTCTGGCGGACAACCTGTTCGAAGGGCGCAGACGGACGCGCACCCATGTGGAAGAAGAAATCTATATTTTGGGACCTGCCATATTGGAAAGACCTAGAGGTCCGCTCCGCAATCGACGTGATGCACGTGACGAAGAATCTTTGCGTGACCTGCTTGGCTTCTTGGGCGTGTATGGAAGACAAAAGATACACCGAGGCACGGAGGACTAGCAACGTATGCACGGAGAAGGCGGCATACATCGTGGTCATGCAAGCTACGCTCTTACCAAAGAAGAGAAGGAAATCTTCTTTGAATGCCTGCTTTCGATATTAAGGTACCGTCGGCTTCGTCGAATATAAAGGGAATAATAAACATGGCGAGAAAAAGTTCCGAACCTAAAGTCTCATGACTGCCACGTGATTATGACGCAACGCTTCCGGTTGCATTGAGGGGCTTCTACCGAAAGCGTTCGATTAGCCATTGTGAAGCTATGTGCATTTCTCAATGCAATCTCTCGAAGGTAATCGATCCGAAATCATACCAAGGTTCTGAGAATGGTTTGGTGCAATGTCTTGTCGGTTTGAGTTGGTGTTCCCACCATCCTTATTCAACATCATGGCGCGCGTCCTAGTTCACCTATCTGAAGAGATTAACGTTTTGGGTCCTATATTTCTACACAATATGTTCCCCTTTGAGAGGTTCATGGGAGTCTTAAAGAAATATGTTCATAATCGTGCTAGGCGAAGGAAGCATCTCCAAGGGCCATCAAAATGAGGAGGTCATTGAGTTTTGTATTGACTTTATTCCTGACCTTAAGCGATTGGTGTTCCTCAATCGCGGCATAAGGGCGATCGGATGGAAAAGGCACGCTACTGAGGGAACAAATAATATGTATGGACGGACATTCTCTCTTTGAAGCACACACACAGTTCTACTGAATTCCACCTTGGTGGCTCCGTATATGGATGAACACAAGAATTTGCTATGCTCCAAACACCCGGAGCGGTCTGATGAGTGGATTACACGTGAACAAACCAGGAGTTTCGCCAACTTGTTGCAGACATGTACCATGCATGACACCTCTATTGAAGATGACCTGTACTTGCTGTCCCAGTTACCATCTTCGAATATAATGACTTTCAAAGGGTACGAGATAAATAGTAATACATTTTACACGATCGCCCAAGATAAGAAGAGCACCAACCAAAACAGTGGTGTCCGCTTTGATGCAGAAACCAAGACGGGAAAGGAAACATATTATGGTTATATACAGGACATATGGGAACTTGACTATCGACGTGGTTTAAAGGTCCCTTTGTTTTGGTGAAAATGGGTCAATATGACACGAGGCGGGGTAACGGAAGACCCGCAGTACAGAATGACAACAGTGGATCTCAACAATCTTGCGTATGCAGACGAACCATTCGTCCTAGCCAATGATGTGGCACAGGTTTTCTATGTGAAGGACATGTCTATCAAGCCAAGAAAAAGAAAAGATAAGGAAGCGAATGCATCGTACGATGAGCCAAAGCGGCACATAGTTCTTTCTGGGAAGAGAAACATCGTGGGAGTGGATGACAAGACAGACAAGTCAGAAGATTATGAAAAGTTTGATGAAATTGCTCCGTTCACAGTGAATATTGACCCGAGCATCCCGTTAAATGATGAAGATTTTTCATGGTTACGGCGCAAAGGGACACACGCGAAGAAAAGGTTTCACACCCAAAGATCTGGGATGTGATCGGCTTCACTATCATCACTTTCTTCTGTGTTTCACACCCAGGAGGGAATGTCTGTAATAGTTAGGGTAGTTATGTGTTTGGCATTTGAAACGGCAAAAACTGGATGCACTTCGTGTACAAAATGGACAATCTCTTTCAAAGTATCAGGGTTTCCGACGAAAACTGAACTGTTACAAAGGCATTTCATTTTTTAAATAACCTAAGCATTACTAAATTGAATATAATGATAAAACACACTAATATTAAACATAAGAAAAAAGAATCACTGAAAAAACTTTTTTCAAAGTTAAGTTATTCACAAACTAGTGATTCACACAAATTTCAAATAATTCAAAATTTAAACTATTCAAATTTGAAATCTACCTGCACTAACAGAAAGTTTGTAATTTTTTGTACCTAAAGCAAAAATATTCACAAAGAAACTCTAAACACAGCAAAAAAAACTCAAAAATAAATAAATCAAAAAAAATAAGAAAATAAAAAAGCCCGCCTACTGCGCCATAGCGGCCTGCATACGACTAGAAACCCAACCTGTAGTTGGGCCAGGATGCAGCCCGCAAATGATAGGCCCACAGGCAGAGTAGGAGAGGTAGGCCCAGAAGGCGTGCTATTGAGAGGAGTTCAATGCAGTGCCCGCGCCGGGGCTTATAAACTGGTCCTGGCGCTTCTAAACTAGCGAGGTGGGACTAAACTTCTGCGCCCCTCGCCTGGCAGCGCACACCCTTTAGTATCGGGTCGTGGCTCCAACCGGTACTAAAGGGGGTGCCTTTAGTACCGGTTTGTGCCACCACCCGGTACTAAAGGGGGTCGCTTCCCGCCGCTTGGCCTGGCCAAAACAGACCTTTAGTACCGGTTGGTGGCTCCAACCGGTACTAAAGGTGCCTTCTATATAAGAAAACACTTCAAAATTTCGTGGTTTCTCATCTCTCCTCTCGCTTCTTCTCCTCTCGCACTGCCGCCGTCGCCCCGCCGTCTCCATATTCTCGACGCCGACCGCCCGTCGCCGCCCGTCGCCGCCCGTCCCGTCGTGCGCCGCCCGTCGTCCGTCCCCGTCGTCCCGTCTGCCGCCACCCGTCGTCCCGTCCCGTCGTCCCGTCGTCACCGCCGCCCGTCCGGCAGCGTCGTCACCGTCCCCATCGTCGTCGCCGCCCTGCCCGACGTACCGTCCCGTCGTCGCCGCCCGTCGTCACCGCGCTTCGTCGCCGCCCGTCGTCGCCGCGCCCGTGCCGCCGTCCCGTCGCCACGCTTGCGTCCCCGTCGCCTCTCGCCTCGCCTTGCGGCGGTGAGCGCGCCACACACACACATACATTTTAGTTATAGATTTTTCTGTTTTAAGAAATTGTTAGACATTTTCTGTTTTTAGAAATAGTTAGAAATGTTAGAGTTGTTAGAAATGTTAGAAATTGTTAGAAATTTTTCTGTTTTTAGTTATAGAAATAGTTATAAAAAGTTAGAATTGTTAGAAATTTTTCTGTTTTTTAGTTATAGAAATAGTTATAAAAATGTTAGTTATTTATATAGAAATGTTATAGTTATAGAAATGTTAGTTATATAGAAATGTTAGAAATTTTAGTTATCAAAATCCAATCATTAAAAAAATGTTACTTTTTGTGGGCATATAGCTAGTATTTGTTCTCGGCGATGCCGGCCCGCATCCTCGCCGTCGACCCGTCATGACGACGTCCAGCCGACCCATGTCCGGGTCAGGCTCCGCCGGGCTGGCACTGGAGGTGCTGCTTGGAGGCGCGCCGCTTGACGAGAACCCGCCGCGGGTCCCGTCGTCGACCACGATCTCGTTTGGTGGCGTTCGCGTGGGCCAGTTTGGTGCGGAGGACCCGGCCCGCGGAGGTGGTGCGTCGCCGTGTCGAGGAGGAGGACGAGCACGTCCATCGCTACATGGTTGCGTTAGAGGCGGCAGTTCTCCAATACGTGGCGATATCTTGAGGATCTCACTTCAGCTATGATCTGTGAGGTTCCTTCTCTTTGGGTGTCCACCGCCCGCCGGAGGAACCGCGAGTGTCCTAGATTCTTCGTAGTATTCGATCTTTATTAGCTAATAGCCGTGATGTACTATTCAATATTATATATTATTCGAGACGATGTATTGAGATTATATCTATTATTCGGACGATGTATTGAGATTATATCTATTATTCGAGATTTGAATACTAAATTGTTTTATATTTCTTTCGGATTAGTTAAACAAAAGCTATGGCAGACAATACCGACAGAGAGGGAGAACAGACCATGTTCGATATGATACGCGGGGCAGATGATAATCAGAATGAAGAAGATTATGACGGCTCCGAATTTCTAAACAACACCGGAGAGGGTGATATGGTATTCGATCGCGACGACGAAATTGATGAAGTCATGAACTATGATTATGACGATGACGAAGAACATGTTGATCCTGAAACAACAAACACCGGCGAGGTATATATATTTATATAAGCAGGCATCTGGTGATCATCACATGTTTTAAATGACTTGAAGATATATTAACGAATCGATCTTTGTTCTTTCAGCCATCCGGATCGAGCAAATCTTCAGGCAAAATGACGAAACGAGGCCCGAACAAAAAGTTGAAGCCGGGCGTAAAGTACAATATCGAGGCATGCGGCCCTATTGGCAAACCATTAGCGCCTAAGAAGATTGCGAGACAAGTTCATTAAATCGGTCGCGGAGTTCTTGTGAAGGACCAACTCGATCAAACTTCAAGAATGGAGAGCGCCCGGCAAAGCCACGTCCAGATGTTACTTTTGTCGACAAGAATCAAAAAGATCGCTTTGGGATACTCTCATGGAACATTTCACCCTACGGATCATTTCACGAAGCAGATGTGCGAGAAAGTCAAAGAGGTTGCTCTTAGGATGATGGCGACTGCATTCAAGAACTACAAGAATCGTGAATGGAACAAGTACGTCAACGGAGGAAGGAAGACTCCAGTATTCAAGGGAACACTGGATAACCAACGTGATCATTGGGATGATTTCATGAAATTCATGGATTCAGAATTAGCTAAGGAACGGTCGAAAATAAACAAGAAGAATGCCGAAAAAAAGGATAAGTTCCATAAGCTGGGGCCAGGTGGCTATGCGGTGGCAATGCCTAAGTGGGATAAGTCTGAGAAATCGATGGAGGATGCAGGTGTCACTCCGGCTACTAAGAGCTGGCCCCCCTGGGTCAGGACTTGGTTCTATGCGCATGGGGGGAGTTGGACCGGGAGACAGGCAATGTTTCGACGAGGGCAAGTCTGAAGGGAGCCGACGATGCGATACTTGTTGCAATAGAAGAGGCACGAGCGGGGTGTTCCAGCCCAGCAGAGAGAACGACGAGCTTCGTGTGCCCGGGAAATCCTGAACACCGGGAAGAACACGAGGCAAGGGCGCTATGCCGTGGTATGAGGGTTTTGATTGGAACAACGACTACTGAGCCGTGCGAGAAAGAAGATTGCGGAGGAGAAGAAGAGGAAGATGGAGGAGGAGCAGAGGAAGCGGGACTATGAACGCCTTCAAGGCCTAGAAGCAAGTCAAGCGGAATTGGCAGTCAAATTCCAGCGGCAGCAGGAGCAGATCGACTCACTTACCCATCAAAGGGGGTCTCAGCAGCTGCAGCAGCTAGCGGATGATCCAGCATTGGATAGCACCGGCCCATCCATGCCGAGAAGCAGCGTGGGTTCCGTCCCGGACGACGCAATGCTGGGTAGATACCCCGTGGATGACATCACGGAGAACACTAACTGCGAGCTACACGTCAAAATGAAGAACATATCCATGAAGGTGGCGGACGGCTGTGCTTTCACAAATCCCCCCGAGGCAACCTTCCATTGCAACCCGATTCCAGCGGGCTATGCTCGTGTCTTGGTTGATGAGGTGGTGGACCCACCATATTCGGGCTCTGACTTGACATTCTTTGGAGGTGATGGCGGCGCTTTCTCGGAGAGGCCAAATATCGTATCATCCTATGGAAAAAGGATTGCATCATCTTTCCAAGGCCACCGACACCGCGTCACCTGAGTCCTCGTCGAAGTCCGCCACCGAGTCAGCAGACTCCCGCTCCTCTAAGTCCGGCAAAGTGTCAGGACAATCCTCCTTCTCCAAGTCCGGCAAAGTGTCAGGACAATCCTCCTCCTCCAAGTCCGCCACAGCGTCAGACGTCCACTCCTCCACCAAGTTCGGCACAACCTCAGGCCACTCCTCCTCGTCCAACTCAGTCCCGTCAGCCGTCTCCACCGCCTCAGCAATCGCAGAAGAGACACCCCGCAACTATGGTGCGTAGCGGTACGAGTCGAGGTAGTACATGAAGTACAGGCGAAGTCAAGCGATATAAATATGGTCCAAGACTCAAGCCTCTTCCGCAGAGGTCTTATGACAGGTCCGAGGAGGAAATCACAGCCATATCGAAGGTCGAGGTGGAAGCCCATTTTGCACCGAAACCGCCGCCGCCGCCAAGGGAGAAAGTGCCTGAGGAAACGATTGACCACTTCATTCGTATGGCTCAACCACCAGCTTCCAAGCCTGTTGACACAGACTATGAGCGCCACATCAGAAAGTTAAATCGAGCACGTCTACAAAGGGAGGCGAGCACGTCTACATCAGATCGAGCAAACAAGAAGCAGCTGCCAAAAATGCGGAAAACCATTCCCACTGGGAGAACAGTAGCGTAATCGATCCCTCGCTTGTTGTGCCAACAACGGTGATAGTCTGTGCGCCAATATTATTATGGGCAAACAGTGCATGTTCGAGGTAGGCAATGTGGTAATAACGGAGGAGCATATAATGCAGGCTGAAGTTCTCAACATCACTGTTGGACAACTCCTCGAGATCGAGCCCATGCCTTTGCTTAGAGAGGATGAAGTAAAACGGAAATATGTCCGGGGCCAACTTTTGGTCGCGCCAGACAAGGTCAAGAACCTCCCAACGAGAATGTATGAATTGCATCAATGGTACATGAACATTACCAAGATTTCAGATCGATTGTCCCTCATGGTGAATGTCAAGGAGGACCATTACTACCATGAGAAAGCTGGGTCCGTTGAGTATTCAGAACTGTTTCAGTTATACAATCAAGACGCACTCGACAAATCTATCGTCAGTTGCTATTGTCTGTAAGTGATTTCTTTCTATAATTTAAGTCTCAAGCTAGCTGTAGTGATCCTTTTGAGATCAATCATTACCTGTAATTATCCTCACTCTATATTCTTTTTTGTGGTATTATGCAGGATGAAGATATATGAAATGAGAAAAGGTGGACGCTTTGGCATTGGGTTCATTGACCCAAACACCGTTAATGAATACACATGGAAGATAAATGAACGTCTTGCAAAGGAAGTAGAGGACAGCATGCTAGAGTTCTTGAAGCGCCTCAAATACAATGAAGATATACTACTTCCTTACCACTTCCAGTGAGTCACACTGTCTTGTACTATAAATTCTCTGTTTTTTCCTACTAGCTAGCTACATGTTTTTGCTTACATATGCCCGCTTAATTAAGACATGTAAACGTGTGTGCATGCGGATTTCACTGGGTCTTGTGTATCATTAAAGTTGACGCCGGAACAGTTGAAGTACTGGACTCACTAATCTAAAAAAAAATTGACTTTAACATCTTGTATGGGATAGTCAACAGGTAATTTCAATCATTATTAACTATATATCTCGGCCTATTTAGTTCGTCATTTAATAACCCCTTTATTCATTTTCTTTGTCGGCGGGCAGGGCTTGGGCAAGATTCATCAGCGTCACGGAAGGTGAATGGAAACAAAAGCTTCAATGGTTTCGACCCAAGGTAAGTAATTAAGTAGTACTAGCTAGCTAGCTAGCTAGCTGCCATCTCTTTAATTATCATGCTTAATTAATTTTTATCTGATCAAATTCCATTCTCGTAAAGGCCACAAGCGGTAGCGAGGGACTGATCTGTGTGCATTCTGCGTTTGCGAGAACATTCGCATGATGGCGTCCAAAGGAGCAGATCTCAAAGACGATAATGGGTATGCTTATCGAACACTATTCACAATTTTACACCATTATCGATATCTAGTCACACAACTAATACACATGCATATTGATCTCCTTCTTAACAGTTCAAAGAGGTGCGGGAGAAGCTCATAGAAAGGGAGCGCGTAGAAGCACTTCAAGAGGAAATAGCGGGATTTTGCTCGACCAGGTCATAAATCCGAATGGAGAATTCTATTACCGGCTACCACCCCCATGAAAACCACTTTCAATTGTCATCGTGCTCCGAAGGCACCAATTAGGCTAATGCCACTGGCTCCGAAGGCAACATTCATATGTAGGAGAAATTGTATATAGCTATACATGTGTGTATGTGTGAATTAATTAATATGGTGGTTTAATTTGTGAGACATTGATGTGATATATATGCATGATTGGTTCTACTAGAAATTATATATATATATATATATATATATATATATATATATATAACGTGTACAATGTGTAGTATCGTAAAATACCAGAAAGCGAAAAAGAATTAAAATAAAAACACAAAATTAAATGAAAAGAAATCATAAAACTAAAACCCCCAAACCTTATAGTATCGGTTGGTCTTACCAACCGGTACTAAAAACTCGAGCCCCGAGCTGGCTCGTGCCACGTGGTTGCCCTTTAGCACCGGTCCGTCTTTGAACCGGTACTACTGGGGGGCTTTAGTGACCACAAATTAGTGCGGTTATGTAACCGGCACTATAGGGACTTACGAACCGGTGCTAATGCCCGGTTCTGCACTAGTGAGGATATGCAAATAGTGAAGCAAACTCAGGAACTTCAAAAAGAGAAGCAAAGATTACATAATTCCAAAGTTGGAAATCAGTCACCTAGCTAGTTGATAGGGAGGTACATAATCAATCAAAGTTGAAGCAAGGACAATAAGGAGAAGTTTATTTGCTGCTGGCGAGTCACTTCCATGGATCATGAACTGGGTCTCCGCTTCGCTCTTCACTTCCCAACAGCCATCATCTCCTCTATCTTTTCTCTCCCTATCCAACAAACCCCTCTCTTCTCGCCTCACGCCAACGTCATGATCATGTTTTCTTACTTAATTCATCGACTTATCAATGGCCTGCTAGGCATACTTTGGTAGTGCTTTGAGCTTTACGCCTAGAGACAATATTCTGTCTACTTGAACAATATTTGGATTTGGGCCTAGACCTGGGCCAATTTTTTTTTTTGGGCCAAGGCGATTTGCCCTTCCTGTCTAGTCAGACCCCCTACGTGATCGCAAGAACTATGTTTCACATTAAGCGAGATGGTAGCAGCTCTCGCTGAAAGATTTTCTCGTCTCCTATTGCAACCGCGCCGGCCCATTTTTCTTTTCGATCACTGCCACGCGAAGTTCGCTTGTGAGTAGTCGATCGTTTCGCTCGTTCAACTCTATTTTACTATTCTCCTTTGCTTTTTTGCTTCTTCTCCGGTTTTCTCCAAATTTTTGTTTTTCCTTTGTTTTTTCTAGTTTTCTCCTTTGTTTTTTTTTCTTTTTTGGTTTCTTTTGTTTCTTTAAATTTTTCTTGTCTAGATTTTTTTATTTTCATTCCATTTACATCCCTTTCTTTGGTTTTATTTTTCATTTTATTTTTATTTTGACTTAATTTGTTTATTTTTTTGGTTTTCTTTATTTCTTTTGGTTTTCATTCTACATTTCTGGTATATGTCAACAACATTTTTCTAATACAGATTTAATTTTTTTTCTAGTATAAATTTAACATATTTTTAATACATGGTCACCATTTTTCTATACACATTTTAATTATTTTCTAAATTCTTGATTAACATTTTTCAAATACAAGATTTAAATTTTCTGAATACATGGTCAACATTTTCCTATATATTTAAAAAAGTAAATGCTTAATTAAATGTTTCCAAATAAAGATATTTAAAATTATGAATTCATGGTCAACATGTTCTCTGTACACATTTAACATTTTCCCAATGCTTGATTAACAGTTTTCAAACACTTGTTCAACATTCTATCAAATGCTTGATTAAAAGTTTTATATACATCATGACTTTTATTTATCATTTTTAATACATGGTCAACATTTTTTATATACACATTTAAAATTTTCCAAAATATTTGTTCAGCATCTTTTTAAATGCTTAATTAAAATTTTTATATACATGATCAATTTTATTAATATATGCTCAACATTTTTTCTATAAACATTTATTAGTTCCCAAATGATTGATTAAATATTTCTAATAAGTGTTGAACATTATTTCAAATGTTAATACATGACCAAAAATTTTAATACGTTTATCATTTTTTAATACATGATCAACAAATTCTCTATACACGTTCAGTGTTTTTTCCGGATGCTTGATTAACATTTTAAATACTTGTTCAACATTAAAATTATTTTGAAGTATAATTTTTACAAAAAGAAAGAAAAAACGAAAACAGAAAATGGAAGAAAAATAGAAAAAAGGCTGTGGTCTCCCGCGTGTGTCGCCCGGTCCATCTCGCTCGCCTCTTCAGAGAGGCAGAAGCTATGCTCGCTGAATGCGAGACATAGGGGCGAACCTGTGTGACGTCCGCGAACGTTGGAAGGCGGGAGCTTAGCTCAGGTGCATGCTTGCTGGGCCGGCCCACGCTGCCTGTGAGCAAATTTTTTCCTCTTCCTGTTTTTAGTTGGTTTACTGTAATTTGTCAAAAAAAAATTGTTTACTGTAGCATCGAGGTTTACAGTACTGGCCCATACTATAGCATTCAGTTTACTATATTGGACAGGGTTTTTTCTCGATTTTGATTTTGATTTTTTAGATATAAGTTGAAGATTTTCTTATGATGACCATTTAATAATAAACGATGAATTTTGTTATTATATGCGATGAACAATTTTTATATGTTGAACAATATATACATTGAACAAGTTTAGAATACGCAATTAGCAATTTGTAATATAGGTTGAACAATTTTCAAATGACATTGAACATATGTGCAATATAAGTTGGACAAATTTCAAAACACATAGTGACATTTGTATATTCATTGAACAATTTCTTATATCGATGAACATTTTATACTGCATGATGAACTTTTGTAGTATACAATGAACATTTTTGTTAGTATATGATGAAAAAAATTGTGATACCCAATGAACCTTGTATTATACACGAAAAAAGGAAAATAAAATAAATAGAAATACAAACAGAAAAAGAAAAAAAGAAAAGAGAAAATAAAATACTAAAAGAAACAGAAAAAGAAGAAATAACGAAGCAACCATGGCCGGCCCAAACTAGGGCGTCGGGAGGTGGCGCTTTAGCGAAGCCACACTCTTTTGACGCTCACGCGCGTCAAATAGGAATCACCCTGTCCAGCTGCTCATGTCGGCTTTGATCGTAAAGGTAATTGCACACTGAAGAAAATGCATGCTTTGGGGATTTTATTTTATCTGGCAATTGCATAGCTAGCAGGTGGCATGCATTGCAAAGAGCCAACATCATACATACAACAACAGAAGCAAACACGAACCAACATGTGGTTAGATGGTTAGAAGGACAGTGATATCCCCAGCCCACCAGCTAAAAATTACTTCACCTCCTGAACCCTCCATCGGCAACCAGAGAGCCTGTGATATGTAAATTTCAACGATCAAGTTTAATATCTTGAATAAATGTGGCAAACCACACAATATGTTTATTGTTTTTACACCATCCCCATCGGAATAAGTGTTTGGGGCAGATATATAGCCTGGTCTCAAATAATTATTTAATAAGAAAATGCATGTAAAAACATTTGAAACACTAGAGCATGTGAAAAAAAATAACATTACCTTGCAAATCTTGGGATACTATTACTTGGCATCCTTGAAACAACGCTAGACATCAGAACTTGTGTCACAAATTTAGATATTGTGGTACTAAGAGGTGTCCCACCACGCTGACCTTGAGATTCTAATGCATTTCTTGGTGGTAGAATTGTCCATCCCAGTGCCATCTGACACAGAAATAGAACATGGATGAAGGGAAACTGGATGGAGTTTACAAAGAAGCACATCCTGAACTAGAAGGGGACTTTTGTCCCATGGCCTAAAAAGAGAAGACATCGATAGCAAACCAGACCAGAGAAGCATCTCATGATTACCGTGTTTTCATGGAGAAAAAGAGGCACATTGACGAAAGAGAAAATGAACGAAATGCAATCATTTTACCAGGCTAGATTCCGAAGAACAGAGTTGGAGAAGATACAACCAACACCCGACAACCAACAAACAAATAGCTTCGGAGAGGGTATAGCTTGTAGAAGCAATCTAGAAATACCAGTACAACTATCACTAGATAGTTTTATTTTGAGGAACTCATTGTTTTCCCGATAACTTCATGACTATATATGAACACCATATGAAATGTTTGCTATAGAGGAGACAGACATATATATTAATAAAAGCTAGATAAATTCTCATGGAAGTAGAAAACATGCTTGTTTTAAAAAAAAGTCTGATCCTAGAATTGATAGATGCTACTCAGATGAATTAAGATTAAACAACAATCAATAGTGAGATGTAATCTTTAGCTTCTGGAATTGTTTAGATGGGCGTATGGTTTGGGACAACGGTCCATCAGACTATATTTTGCCAAAATCTCAAGTTCCTCTCCACCGAAGCGGGCGGGTTATGTGGGAGGCGCGACGGAGTTCTCAAATCGGCGGAAGATTGCGGGTGGCTTTCCACCGAGAAAAATCATTGCTCCTCATCGCCGTCGCATGTACCACACTGCTTCTCCCCCCTCTCTCTGTGTCGGCGGAGTATGAGGTCGTCGTTGTGTGCGCGGATGTGGTGGTCTGTGAGGAAGGGATTCCTAGGGTTCGAACGGCACCATCTCCTCTCATGATCGATTTTGCTGTAGTGTTTGCGCATCTATCGTCTCCTGTGGTTGATTTTTCTCCTGTAGTACGGCACAACGATGATGGAGATTCATGGGACACCGACGAAGTTGGGCAGGGCACGGGACATGGTTTTATGGCGGTGTACGTTAGGTAGCACGGGATGCACGACCATAGCGCCCGTTGTGCGCATTTGATTCCAATTTGTTGTTATTGCTCCGGTGCAAGGGTTTTGAGACCTGTTCATGATTTCATGAACTTGTTGTTAGATGTGTGCAATGCTTTGTGCAATGGTTATGGCTGATTTGAACTTGTTGTCTAGAGAATTTTTATTAGTTGCACAAAATTCCTCAGTTGAGTGCATCACTATACTAGCTGGTTGTCCATATGTTGCGCAGTTGCAATAGTTGTCCTGCTTAGTTGGCTTCCTATTTCTTATAGTTGGTTGTGCATATGTTGTCCAGTTGCACAAGTTGTCCTGCTCAGTTGGCATGATTTCATGAAGTTGTTTAAAGAAACCTGTTAATACGTGACAGTTCTAATCCGTCATAGGTCAGTGAAAAACTGTCATGGGTCCCCATGCATGACGGAATTGGAATCCGTCATGTATATCGCGTCATAATTTGACATCGAACCGTCCATGACGGGACTTGACCGTCATGGATCAGCCCCCAAGCCTGCCCAGCCCAAATTAGGCCCATGCCTTTGTGACGGACAAACCATCATAGATCGACGCCACGTTGGATTTTTAGTGGAATGACGTGGCTGCCTACACGGACACTATTTTTCATCACAGAAACCGTCATGGATTTTAGTCCTCAATACCATATTTCTTTCAGCCTGGTGCATGTTTTGCATAATGTGTTACACAATTCATAATGCAATTTTGGCCGAGGAAAAAGTATCATAATACACAGATCATTCATTATGCAGCCATCCACATGTATATACGGCATAGCAGTTTACAAAATCCTCCATGAAATGATAATTTACAACATAGACTGAGAAAATCTATCACATGACAAGGCTAGGAACCTATACAATCCAGTTTACATAAACAAAACATAGAAACTATTGAGGTTGTTATTCACATTCTTGCGTCAGCCCCCTCGAGCGACTAACATGTTGTGGCGGTCTGGCGGATTGCGATGGGCAACACCAAGTAGCCCGCTACAAAATTGTACCTAGCATATTTAGAATTTTTTTTAGATATTTTGTGGCGGTCTGGCGGATTGCCATGGGCAACACCAAGATGGGGCGCTGGGCTCAGATGGAATAGTCGCCTTGAATAGCTACTAGTGCTAACCAGGTTGCGAGCTGTCTGTATCCTGGCCTAACAAACAAACATTAGACTTCTCAAAGAAAAAACAAATAAACATGATAGAAACAGATACTTGCTTTTTTTGTGCGCTTGCGCAGGTACTTAGTTTTCCTGGATTGAACGTTAATGTACTAAAAATGCAAACAAGCGTGAGAGAAACAGGTACTTCATTTTTTTTTGCGACAGGAAGCGGTGCCCGCCTATACATGTACTTAGTTTTTCTGGATCAAAATTTTGTTTACAACCGATCAGCTCCAAATTATGTACAGAAAATTCTGCAAGCATATACCCTGTACCACACCATTCCTTAACAAACAAGAATGACAGTAAACAAGTGACAGAGACTATCTCCAAGATAATTAACAGAAACTGGGCATAAACATAGCCAAAATTTAAATCAAAATCTGTAATGTTGTGTACTATATTTACTAAATGTTTAAATCAAAATCGGCTTTTTGGTTTTTCATGTAACTCAATGTTTATTCTGCAAGTTCATCTCAAAGCGCTAACAAATAGTACAATACTAAATATACTTGCTTGCCAAGTGATCTCAATGTTTATGCTGCAAGTTCATAACGATTCTAGATGCTCGTGGCTAGGGGTTTTTCCCACTTGACCAGTACTGAGAGTACTATTATTTTTAACAGGAAATACTATTGAAATAAACCAGTATATTTGTAAGACTTGTGCATGTGTAGAAAATGCACAACTACAAATTAATTTATTGAATCAGAACCAATGAACACCAAGAGATAGCACCTCTAGTAGTGTAGTGTATCGAACTATCGATGGAATGCATGATATCAGGGACATGGTCCAACGCAGATTTTTTGCACACAGAAACATCCGTACTGTTATAATTTGATTGGAACCACACAGCAGACCATACCTTCAAAAGCTCACAACAGTCCACATCTTCAACAACTTCAAAAGCTCAATTTCCTCATGATAGGCATATCGCACTGGCGAAATCATAACTCGTCAATATGATCAAATTCTTCGACGACCAGATGAACTTCATCACTGCGCTAGCAAAGTCGTCAGCTATTCCGTAGATTCCCAAAGGCTTCACCCGAAGCGGTTTCTGTAAGTATATGTTTGAGCATCACTATGAAAATGTGAAATATGTTTCACCTAGACACACGCGGGAGACCACAGCCTCTCTGAAAATGTTCACCTAGACCCCTCTTTAACCTTACGGTTTTTCCTATGACTCAAATAAGAAGAGAAACTATGAAAACAAATTCTTAAAGCTTCAAAGTCTTCACATCAATTTCTTCAAAGGTCGTACCAATTTCTTCACTTGAAGAAATACATTTTTAGGGGTCGTCTTTTCTGGGTTAAACCAAATCTTCAGGACTTATAACTCCTTTGTACACTCGCAAACACATTAGTCCCTTAACATATTTGTCTTCAATACTTCAAAACTACTAAGGGTGCACTACAATCACCTCCTTTTTGGTGATTTATGATAAATTGGTTAAGTTTTCAATGGGAGTAAATAATGAAAGTGTAAGAACAGAGTATGAAGAAATTGGCTACAAGATATTGAGGAACTCCCCCTGAAGATGTGCATATGACACTTGTGCAGAAAATGCTAGCTATGGCATGTAAAATATGGCCTTGCTGGCGTGGACACACCACACCACCAATATGGCGCCATTGTTAAATAATAGTGATGGCGTTGGTGCCCACGTCAACAGTATTATATGTGTTGCTGGCGTGCCAACAACGCCACCCTTGTAATCTCTCACCTAGGGACACACAATGTATTTTGCACGCCACCAACGTTGCGTGCAGGAAAAAATATATTTTTTCACACCATCCAACATTTAGCATTAGACATTAAAATTAAGCACATATAGAACATTACATAGTAGAACAGTACCAGTTAATAGAACATTACGAGTTAATAAGTGACAATCTCACAAATAGTTGTAGATCACTAATAAAACAATAATCATCGTCTCTTGACAAACACGAGCTAAAAAAGTACTAAATAGCGCTAATAAGCATTTTATTTAGCAATCGATGGCCCCACCACACACATACTTGTAAATGAGGTCGATGACCAAATCATGGCGCCGGGTGTTCCTGATAGTGACTAATATGGCTGTCCAACCCGGAGATTCTTGCCAGCAATGATGAAGTGCTATTTAGCACTGTCCAATCCATCTATTTTGTCAGTTATTTGGTGTATAGAGTAATCTGTATAATTTGTGCTGAATGCTTTTTGGTATCGTGCTTTCTTGTAGCATGTGCTTGATTCCTTCATTTTAAAAATGGTATGTAGTAGAAGAAGAATCTGATAGCTTATCAAGAAAGTTGTGTCATGAGCTTTTTTATTTCGTATTAAGTCGAGTAGACTTGGTTCGAGTTTGGGTTTCGAGTTTATGAGCTTTGAATTAGGACGGCTGATAAATGTTTTGTGATAGATCGTGGGATCTTTTGCCTCAGGATGTCTCATGTGTATTGTTTTTAATTAGGATGGTTGATGGACACATGTTTTTGATGAAGCGTGTACTCTTCTGGCTCAAGATGACAAGCGTTACCATGACCCTCCATTGTTTGATAGAGTGGTAGAATTGAACGTGTATAATGGTATCAAACATGAATGGTTGATGAAATACTTATTATGTTGTTTGTCCAGTAACAAAATTAAGCTTAAATTTCTATATCAACAAAGCATTGCACAATACTTGTTTGGGGGATAATATGACGCTTGTTCTTTGGAGATAACGCGACATAACATATAGTATGATAAATATGTCAAAACAACAAATAATTACAAGTATAAGATGAAATGTGTGAAGCTTCCAAAAGCAGCTAATAAAAATGGGTGTATACTAGTAAGGTTAAGAGATAGCACTACAACCGTGTGATGTCATTCTCAACCTGTAGGCTGCAGAATTACTTCCTCTATAAGCATTGTTACCAAAATTATTCCTACCAACAAAATTCACATCCATAGATTCATTATTATTCTCAATCAAAGTAGACAAAGTCATATCATTGGGATCAAGAGGAGCACTCTTAGTAGCAAACAATTTCATAAGTTCATCAATCTTTCCACTAACATTAATTTCTTCTATAGCATGCACTTTCTTACTAGTGGATCTTTCGGTGTGCCATTGAGAATAATTAGCCATAATGTTATCAAGGAGTTTAGTATCTTATCCTAAGGTGATTTCCTTAAAAGTGCCTCCCACGGCCGAATCTAAAAGATTTCTAGAAGTAAAATTCAATCCAGCATAAATATTTTGTATGATCATCCATAAATTCAAACCATGAGTAGGGCAATTGCGAAAAATTTCATTCTTTCCCAAGATTGGGCAACATGCTCATGATCAAGTTGTTTAAAATTCATAATATCGTTCCTAAGAGAGATGATCTTAGTGGGAGGAAAATACTTAGAGGTAAAAGCATCTTTGCACTTATTCCATGAATCAATACTATTCTTAGGCAAAGACGATAACCAAACTTTAGCACGATCTCTAAGTGAAAACGGAAATAACTTCAATTTAACAATATTATTATCTGTATCTTTCTTCTTTTTCATCTCACACAAATCAACAAAGTTTTTTAGATGGGTAGCGGCATCTTCACTAGGAAGGCCGGAGAATTGATCTTTCATAACAAGATTCAGCAAAGCAACATTAATTTCACAAGACTCAACATCATTAAGAGGAGCAATCATAGTATTGAGGAAGTCATTATTATTGGTATTGAAAAATTCACACAATTTGGTATTATCTTGCGCCATCGTGACAAGCAATCCAACACACAAGCAAACAAAAAGGCAAGCGAAAGAGAGAGGAGATTAGGAAAGAGAGGGCGAATAAAACGGTAAGGGTGAAGTGGGGGAGAGGAAAACGAGAGGCAAATGGCAAATAATGTAATGCAAGGGAGATGAGTTTGTGATGGGTACATGGTATGTCTTGACTTGAGCAAAGACCTCCCCGGCAACGGCACCAGAAATCCGTCTTGCTACGTCTTGAGCTTGTGTTGGTTTTCCTTGAAGAGGAAAGGGTGACGCAGCAAAGTAGCGTAAGTATTTCCCTCAGTTTTTTAGAACCAAGGTATCAATCCAGTAGGAGGCTCCTCAAAAATCCCACGCACCTACACAAACAAACAAGAACCTCACAACCAACGCAATAAAGGGGTTGTCAATCCCTTCACGACCACTTGTGAAAGTGAGATCTGATAGAGATAATATGATAAGATAAATATTTTTGGTATTTTTATGATATAGATTGGAAAGTAAAAGATGCAAATAAAAGTGGATTGAAAACTTATATGATAAAAGATAGACCCGGGGGCCATAGGTTTCACTAGTGGCTTCTCCCAAGATAGCATAAGCATTATGGTAGGCGAACAAATTCTGTCGAGCAATTGATAGAAAAGTGCATAGTTATGAGATTATCTAGGCATGATCATGTATCTAGGCATCACGTCCGTGACAAGTAGATCGACTCCTACCTACATCTACTACTATTACTCCACACATTGACCGACTCTGCGTGCATCTAGAGTATTAAGTTCATAAAGAATAGAATAACGCATTAAGAAAGATGACATGATGTAGAGGATAAACTCATGCAATATGATATAAACCCCATCTTTTTATCCTCGGTGGCAACAATACAATCGTGCCTTGCTGCCCTGCTGTCACTTGAAAAGGACACCGCAAGATTGAACCCAAAGCTAAGCACTTCTCCCATTGCAAGAA
The DNA here is from genome assembly GCA_021437245.1 of Aegilops speltoides. Classification (NCBI taxonomy): domain Eukaryota; kingdom Viridiplantae; phylum Streptophyta; class Magnoliopsida; order Poales; family Poaceae; genus Aegilops; species Aegilops speltoides. The sequence goes on from CM038147.1 coordinate 21,911,506, forward strand.
AGATCAATCTAGTAGGCCAAATCCAACTGATAATTCGAAGAGACTTGCAAAGATAACTTAATCACACTAAAATAATTCAGAGGAGATTCAAATATTTCTCATAGATAAACTTGATCATAAATCCACAATTCATCGGATCTCGACAAACACACCGCAAAAAGAGTTACATCGAATAGATCTCCAAGAAGATCGAGGAGAACTTTGTATTGAGATTCAAAGAGAGAGAAGAAGCCATCTAGCTAATAACTATGGACCCGAAGGTCTGTGGTAAACTACTCACAACTCATCGGAAGGGCCTTGGAGATGATGTATAGGCCCTCCATGGTTGATTCCCCCTCCGGCGGAGCGCCGACGAAGGCTCCATGATGGGATCTTGCGGATACAGAAGGTTGCGGCGGTGGAATTAGGTTTTCGTGGTGCTCCTCGAAGGTTTCAGGGTACGTGGGTATATATAGGAGGATGAAGTAGGTCAGTGGACGCTCGAGGGGCCCACGAGGGTGGGGGGCGCTCCGGGCACCCTCGTGGCCGCCTCGGTTGTTGCTTGACGTCCAATCCAAGTCTCTAGGTTTGCATTTGTTCCAAAAAGATCGCTCCCGAAGGTTTCATCCCGTTTGGACTCTGTCGTGGATTTGTCACGGCAGATGTCCTAGCGTAAGGACTTAGTCGTGGAGCCATCGCTACGGGTTTACTTGAAGGGGTTAAAGCGGACACAAAGACGCAAGGTTTTTATACTAGTTCGGCCCCTTCGATGAAGGTAAAAGCCTACGTCTAGTTGTGATGGAATTGATGTAGTCTCGATGGCTAGGGAGCAAACAAGCTTTGCCTAGGCTCGAGTTGTGGTTGTCCCCCTAAACCGCCGCCGGGTCGTCCCCTTATATACACGAGTGACGCCCGTCGGTTTGCAGAGTCCCAACCGGTTCATACTCGTATCCCGGTTGGTATCTCCCTATTCCTAACTTACAATGCAAGTCATACATCAAGCCGGTTTACGGCTACAAGCTCTAAACCGACTACAGGCCTTGGGCCTTTCCATGACTACACCACTAGCGGAGCTAACCCGGCCCAAACTTGGCCGGTTTACACCTAGTGGTAATATCCCCAACATTAGGCCCCAGATTGATTTGAACTGGTTCATGTCAATCCTTCATAAAACCTGCATCTTGGACATCTTCTTTGTGTAATAAACCGTCTCGTCGTCATTGCTTCTGATCACTGTAAACCGGCATGACATCATTGCTTCTGGTCACTGTAAACCGGCATGACATCATCTTGAAGTTTATCCTTTATAATGCCTTCTTTAATGACCGTCCCTGGATTCACGCGCTTGACCTAGTTTTACTGCCTTATAAATAGGACCGAAGGGTCATTCTGTTTCTTCCTTCGCTTCCTCTTCTTCTTCTTCCTCGCTCCGCTGCCTTTGGAGCTCCGTCGTAAATCATCAACGTCGCCGCCCCAGCCGCTGCATCAACCTGTACGGACCAGAATACTGCGGCCCTTCTCCGCATCTCCTCCGTTTCCAGTAAATCTCTTATCCTTCTTCAGTCTGTTCATCATCTTAGATCTGTTTCTAGGGTTCAAGCTTCATACCACGTTCTTTGTATGCTTTCGCCTTGCTAGCTTTGCGCCATGCTATGGATCCCGTTCTGTACCAAACGACGACTCCTGCATACCCGCTGCACTTTCTCATCTTAATCCCATAGATTTTCTGCATATATCTATATATATCTTACATTGCATTTCCTGCTTCTTCTTTACTTTCGTGACGCACTTCCTGTTTGCTGAAAACTCGCGTTTGATCCATAATAAACATGAAATCTTGTGAAACCTGTTTCTGTCCATTACCTTCGAAGCCAAGATTAGGCGGTTTAACCCACCATAGTAGCCAATAATGCTAAACCGGCACCGGCATACCATTAGTCCCCTTGTTGAATCGTCAGCTCATATCTGACATCATATCATGACGAACTGACTCGTAGGAAACGCCTCTGGTTTATCATAACTTAGCTCAACCACTCTGCAATAAGCACCTTCTTAAACCGGATCCTTCTCCTTGTAGATCTTATAATGGCCAAACAGGTGTACGAATGCAACTGGGTCCCTTCCCGCGTCTCTGAAACACAACTGAATGAGTTAGTGTCAATTGGCGCTTTGGACGACCGAAATACAATCCATTGGAGGGTTCCTGGAGAGGAATGTCCTCCCACACCTCAGGAGGGTGAAGTTGTAGTTTTCGCGGATCACCTGGCCCGGGGTTTCAAACCGCCTGGGTCAAAATTTTACCGGGATTTGATGGCCAACTTTCAGCTCCGTCCCCAAGACATCGGCCCCAACTCTGTTACCAACCTGTGCCACTTTCAAGTGCTGTCCGAAGCATATCTGCAAGAGGAACTGTCTGTTGAGCTGTTCCGGGATCTCTTCCACCTAAACCGTCGACCGAAGTTCACCGATGGCCCTAACACGAGTTAGGCGGTATGGCTATCCGAAAAGGAAGGAAATCAGTTATCCCCACGTCAAACTCCACACTCATCCCAAAGAGTGGAACGCGACTTGGTTCTACTGCAAAGACACTTCCCCTGAAGGTGAAAATCATTTGCCTGGTTTTCGCCCGAGCGGCTCAGCAACACTCATCCCTTTCATAGCGATTAACGCCAAAGAAAGAAGCAAATCGCCCACAACTATCCAAGCTTCGGGCCTTCATGGCCAACGGTTTGACTGGGATCGATCTAGCACGCTGCTGGTTATCCTGGGGCATATTGCCTCTGAGTCGGCGTTCCGGTTTGATGTGCCAGTACACCGGCAGCGTCGATGACCCACTCCGACACACCAAACTTGAACTGTGCGAAGATGAAGTCACGGATTGATGAGGAAAATGCTGAATGAACCGAGCACCTTTGTGCCCAAACCGCTTGCTCCTTCTCGCACCTTCAACGCACCTCCTGCGGTAAGTCCCTGACTGTGTTATCATTTAAATACTGCTATTACTTTCATAGCTCCAATTCTAAGTTATTTCCAATGCAGGGTGATAATCCGTTTTGGAGCAAGAAACTCTCTCAAGACAAAGCGGATAAGGCTGGGCGGCCAAACCGGCCCAAAACAGAAGTTGTTAAGAAGTCCGCCCACAAGAGGAAAACCACGGCTTCGTCTGATCCATCCCTCGATGATGATGTGGGTAATCCGGAACTTGATTCTCTTGGCTTGTTTTTTACACGTCTTATTGATGACGATGCTTGTCAGGATGACGCTGAAGCCAGCAACGCAGGATTTGCTGAGGTAACTATTCTTTCTTCCGATTCAACAAATTTGCCTTCACCAAAATTTCGCCGGGCAAACCGGAGAGTTAACTTTTCTCACCCCCTTGCTTACTTGGATCCCAAACTTCTTGTGAAGACACAGCAGCATGAAGCCCGCCGCACAACCCGGCACAGCGGACAGGTAGTTACCTCTGCCGGTTTACCAAACAGCCCGGCTCGAAAGCGCCGCACCGAGGTTTCCAACCTTTTTATTACCTTGAATTCCAAAGCGGGTTTAATCCGTCAACCTCTTAATCCGTCCGACTCCGATTATCAGGTCACCTCTCATTCATCATCTGGCGAATCGTCAGCCACTCAACTACCACCGCTGAAGATAGCTGTCGGGTAAGTTAAAATGGCCATATGTTTGTCAATTTCTTCTGTAACGTATGTGCCTTATTTCTGAATCTTTGTTTCTTCAGAACCAAACCGAAACCCAGCAAGAAAGCTCGCTTGGAGAAAACAGCTGAAGAGGCTGCCGCTTCAGATCATGAGCAGGCGCCGGATCTCGAAAATGTTGCCTTCGAAGACATTCCGAGTGATCCCCCGGTTCAAGAAGATGTGATTCCTGAGGAGAGGCCTGCGACTGTTTCAATGTCTGTTGATCCAGCCGCCCGTACTGTCCAGTTTGAATCGAAGGACGACGACGTTGTAATCACTGGAACGGGCCACTCTGAACCGGGGAATGCTGCAACTCTAACCCGGCATCCTGTGAAAGAAGACTCTTCCACTTTTAATAAAGGAAAATGGAGTGTAGAGCTGGAAACCTATGCCGCTATGAGCGCCCAAGATCTTCATTCCGGATACCTGAACCGGCTTTACAGTAGCCGTGATTATGAAGCTGGCTTGGTGAAACTGATGAGAGACAAGTTTGAGGTGATGCTCCTTTCCTTATTACCAATATAGTAATCCTTGTAGCCCCCAAGGGCCGGTTTGCAATTTTTGATCGAACTGGTACTTAATAGTTTACTTTGATAGACTTTGCAATCCTCCTCATAGCCACCAGGGCCGGTTTAAGTATGCATACTTAAACCGGCGCTCCAAAAAACTTCCTGACGACACCTTAATAGAATCAAATAGCCATTAGCCCCCAAGTGCCGAGTTGAATACTCGTATTAGACTTGGGACTTTGCCATATATTAGCAGTACAAAAATTGAAGGCACATTAGCCCCCAAGTGTCAAGCATATAACTATGTTGTGTGGTTGAGACTTGAACTTTAATTGTTGGCTGATCCTACTGTCAATGCGCAGGCTGAGGTGAAAATCAAGGATGATCGGATTGCCGATTTACAGGCAGCATTGAAAACCCAGCAGGCCGAGACAGACAAAGCCAAAAAGGAGCTAACCAATGCCTTGACTGCTGCGGAACAGGTGAAGGAAACTATGAAGAAGGAACAGGCGGTCTGGGCCACCGAAAAGGCCAACTTGCTCAAACGGGCCGAAAATGCTGAAGCTGCCCTTAAACCGGTGGTGGATGATCTGACAGCCGTAAAGCGGCAAGTGCATTCTATGACAGCAGCCATCTTCGGTAAGTTCCCTGTAAATAAATGTAATATGGTTCTCCTGTTGCACCAGTATTCCGATTTAAAGCCTCCTGCCATCATATGCAGGCACACGCGTTGGGCACTTGGGTAATGACGTGCGGAAGAAACTGAAAGCCGTCTATACTCTAGTGGAGCAGTTATATACCGGAGCCCAGCGCGTTATTACCACAATGTCACATAATAATCTAGCGCCGTCCCTGATCCAAGATACCTTGAACCGGCTATCCATCGTTCCTTCCCGGATTGAAGAGGTGAAGAAATCTGCTGCCCGAACCGGAGCCATCAATGCCTTGATCCGAGCTAAAGCCTGGGTGCCGGATTTTGATCCTGTGGAAGCAGCTCAAGGCTATCCTAGTGTGAAGGAAGACGGCTCGGACTTTAATGAAGAGGACTTGCGTGCGATAAACCGTGCGGTACGTCCACTGGCTTGTCAATTGGCAGAAGAAGCCGATTTGGAGCACTACCAAGCCCAATACAACGAACAGAACAAGCGTGTCTCCGCTCCAACATTTGAGCCGGAAAACTTGATCCCTCCAATCCGTAAGCACACTTACGCTCCTGACATTGAACCGTCATCTCTGATTCACGAAGAAGCTGTCTTCCAAGCGCTGATGGGAATCGACTGGACTTCTGTGGATTTCCAGCCGACGGGAAGAGATGAGGATGCTGAAGCGGCGGAGGATGAAGAATAGTTTTGAACCGGTAGCCGGTTTATCTTAAAGAACAATGATCTCATTCGGGCACTGTGTTGCCTTGTAATAGCCTTAGTCAAAACTTGCTGCCTGGGTATGCCTTCGTGCATCGAGGAAACTTTTGTTTGATTCACTCCCCCTGCAACCAGAAGATTAAACCTCGGCGGCGGTGATACTGCCAGCCGGTTTATGGCATCCAATAGATTTTCTGTATGATAAAGCAATTAATATGTGATACAAATACCTGCCATACTTGGGCATGAAGCTGGCGTAGCCAATCTTGAAGCGGAGGCCTTTAAGCAACCATGACCACTTGGGGAAACAATAACTCCCTCATAAGCGTGCTGAATCAGCACAAGCCCCCATGTTTCTCCATAAGGATGAACCGGAAGGGGGTAAACCGGAAAAAATAAAAACTTCGGTGTAATACCAAACCGTGTACTATCAGCTTGTTACTGATAGCTAAACCGGATAAAAATATTCGTCGAGTTGGAAAACGCAACAAAAATCGAATACCAAATATGGCAACAAAGGCAATAACTCTTTGTAAAGGAAAGCTTCATGGAGCTGGTCGATGGCATTACCATGGTCGACGCAACCAAGCCCCGAAGGCGTAGTGATGGTGCTAGTCGGCCAGGTCCCCAAAAGACTCGTGGCGAGTACGCCGCCAAGTGGCATGACATTGGTTGGGTTCGACCAAGCCTCCAAGTGACGCTGGCCCTATTGGCCGACCAAGAGGCGTGACGGTTCAGGCGTGACCGTGTCCCCAAATGATCTGGTGGCTTACGCTGTCAAGAGGTGTTGCGTTGGTTCGGATCGACCAAGCCCCCAAGTGATCTGGTGGCTTACGCCTATCAAGAGGTGTTGCGTTGGTTCGGATCGACCAAGCCCCCAAGTGATAAATATAAGCGTCAAGGGTAAACCGGAGGCCGCTTTAAAAATGTAAACACTCCATGTAACCATACATGAAAAGAAAGACAGAGACCCCGCTTTAGCTGAGGCCCTGATTTTATTATATCGAAGATAATATATACATTGTTATGCTATGTACATAAACTGAGCCGATGACTCAGGTGTAGTAAGGTCGAAGATGAGCTATATTCCATGGCCTATTGGTCTCCTCCTCTGACGTACGTGAGTCTTTATGCTCTCGAATATCAACCAGATAGTAGGAACTGTTGTGTAGATTCTTGCTGACCACAAAGGGTCCTTCCCAAGGCGGGGATAGCTTATGCATATCCGTCTGGTCTTGGATGAGGCGAAGCACCAAATCTCCTTCCTGAAAGGCTCTGGTTTTAACCCGGCGGCTGTGATAACGACGAAGATCCTGCTGGTAAATGGCTGACCGAGCGGCTGCCATATCACGCTCCTCATCCAGTAGGTCCAAAGCGTCCTGTCGTGCCACCTCATTGTCCGCTTCAACATAAGCCACTACACGGGGCGAATCGTGCCTGACATCGCTGGGGAGAACTGCTTCTGCTCCATAAACCATGAAGAAAGGCGTGTAGCCAGTAGACCGGTTTGGCGTAGTATTGATACTCCATAGTACCGATGGGAGCTCTTCAACCCAGCACCCGGTGTTCTCGTAATGGAACCGAAGTCGGGTTTGATGCCTCGCAAGATTTCTGATTAGCACGTTCGCCTGCCCGTTGGACTGAAGTGCGCCATCGACGATACATCAAGCCGGATATGCTCACGTTCACGTAATTCTTTCATAGCTCCCTTGGACAGATTAGTGCCATTGTCAAGAATGATGTGTGGAAAGCCAAACCGGAAAATCACCTTTTGATGAACTGCATCGCTGTTGCGCATCACACTTCTTGACGTGTTCCGCTTCAACCCACTTGGTGAACTTGTCCACCGCCACTAACGGTGGGTCTTCTTATCCTTGGATCGCTTAAAAGGCCCGACCATATCCAGCCCCAGTGTCGCAAATGGCCACGTTATTGGGATCATACGCAATTCCTGCGCGGTACATGAGCACGCCTGGAGAACTTCTGACATCCATCGCACCGTTTGACCAAGTCCTCCGCATCAGCATGAGCAGTTAACCAGTAAAATCCATGACGGAATGCCTTCGCCACCAGGGACTTTGAACTGGCGTGATGCCCACAATCCCCTTCATGAATTTCTCGTAGAATTTCACAACCTTCCTCAGGAGAAACGCAGCGTTGAAACGCCCCTGAAACACTGCAATGATGTAACTCACCATTAAGAATCGTCATAGACTTGGAGCGCCGGATTATCTGCCTGGCCAGAACTTCATCGTCTGGCAACTCTCCTCGAGTCATATATGCAAGGTAAGGAACCGTCCAATCCGGAATAGCATGTAATGCTGCCACCAACTGAGACTCCGGATCAGGAATCGCCAAATCCACTTCACCAGGGAGCTGAACCGACGGATTGTGCAAAACGTCGAGGAAAACATTAGGGGGAACCGGTTTACGCTGAGAACCCAAACGGCTTAAAGCGTCTGCCGCTTCGTTCTTCCGGCGATCCACATGATCCACTTGATAGCCCTTGAAACAACCTGCGATATTATCGACTTCTCGACGGTACGCAGCCATGAGGGGGTCCTTAGAATCCCAAGTGCCAGATACTTGCTGAGCCACCAGGTCCGAGTCACCAAAGCACTTAACCCGGCTTAAATTCATCTCCTTAGCCATCCGGAGGCCATGGAGCAAGGCTTCGTACTCAGCTGCATTATTAGTACAGGGGAACATTAAACGAAGAACGTAACAAAACTTATCACCTCGTGGGGAAGTTAACACGACTCCAGCCCCCGAGCCTTCCAATTGTCTGGACCCGTCAAAATGAATGGTCCAGTATGTGTGATCCGGCTTCTCCTCTGGTGCTTGTAACTCTGTCCAGTCGTTAATGAAATCAACCAGGGCTTGTGACTTCACTGCTGTGCGCGGTATATACTTTAGCCCATGCGGCCCAAGCTCAATGGCCCATTTTGCGATCCGGCCAGTCGCCTCCCGGTTCTGTATGATGTCACCTAAAGGAGCTGAACTAACCACTGTAATAGGGTGTCCTTGGAAATATTGTTTCAATTTCCGGCTGGCCATAAAAACACCATAGACTAGCTTCTGCCAATGCGGATATCTCTGATTAGACTCAATAAGCACCTCGCTGATATAATAAACCGGCCGTTGAACCGGATACTCTTTTCCTGCCTCCTTGCGCTCCACCACAATGGCCACGCTCACTGCTCGAGCATTGGCTGCCACATATAACAAGAGTGGCTCCTTGTCCACCGGAGCCGCAAGAACAGGTGGGTTGGCCAATTGCCGCTTTAGATCCTCAAAGGCTTCATCGCAATTTGGACTCGATTTAAATTATCATCTTCCTCAAAGATCGATATAAAGGATGGCCTTCTCCCCGAGGCGGCTGATAAATCGGCTCAATGCAGCAATCCGGCCCGCCAGGCGTTGAACATCGTTGATACACTTTGGTTTAGCCAAGGAAGTGATGGCCTTAATTTTCTCCGGATTGGCCTCGATTCCTCTGTTAGACACCAGGAACCCCAATAACTTGCCAGCTGGAACACCAAACACACACTTGGCCGGATTAAGCATCATCTTATAAATGCGCAAGTTGTCGAAGGTCTCCTTCAAATCTTCCACCAGTGTCTCCTTCTGTCTTGATTTTACCACAATGTCATCTACATAAGTGTGCACATTGCGGCCAATCTGCGTATGCAAGCAATTCTGTACACACCGCTGATAAGTAGCCTGGGCACTCTTGAGCCCAAAAGGCATAGATACATAGCAGAAGGCTCCAAAGGGAGTTATAAACACCGTCTTCTCCTGGTCCTTAACTGCCATTTTGATCTGATGATATCCAGAGTATGCGTCCAAAAAACTTAAACGCTCACATCCTGCCGTGGCATCAATAATCTGATCGATGCGGGGGAGAGCAAAAGGATCTGCTGGACAGGCCTTGTTGAGATCTGTGTAATCCACACACATACGCCAGGTGCCGTTTTTCTTAAGGACCAGCACCGGATTAGCAAGCCACTCTGGATGAAACACTTCAATGATAAAGCCAGCCGCCAGGAGCCTGGCTACCTCTTCCCCAATGGCCTTGCGTCTCTCTTCATTAAACCGGCGGAGGAACTGTTTCACCGGTTTATACTTAGGATCCACATTAAGTGTGTGCTCGCGAGTTCCTCGGTACACCTGGCATGTCAGATGGCTTCCATGCAAAGATGTCCCGGTTCTCACGGATGAACTCGATGAGCGCGCCTTCCTATTTAGGATCCAGGTTGGCACTGACAGTGAACTGCTTGGACGAATCGCCTGGCACAAAGTCAACAAGCTTGGTTTCAGCTGCCGATTTGAATTTCAGATCCGATTCATGCTCTGTAGTAGGCTTCTTCAAAGGGGTCATATCTGCCGGATCAACATTGTCCTTATAAAATTTCAACTCCTCCGTAGCACAGACCGCCTCTGCACAAGCTGCATCTCCTTCCTCACATTCCAAAGCGACTCGTCGACTCCCATGCACCGTTATTGTTCCTTTGTAACCCGGCATTTTGAGTTGCAAGTAGATATAACAGGGTCGTGCCATGAATTTAGCATAAGCCGGCCGTCCAAACAAGGCATGATATGGGCTCCGGATTTTCACCACTTCAAAAATTAACTTTTCAGACCGGGAATCATGCTCATCTCCAAAGGCCACATCCAGAACTATCTTGCCAACAGGATAAGCAGATTTGCCTGGCACTACACCATGGAACACCGTATTGGACGGTCTGAGATCTTTGTCTGTGAGACCCATGCGACGGAAAGTGTCATAATACAATATATTGATACTGCTTCCTCCATCCATAAGTACCTTAGTGAACTTATAGCCCCAACACGGGATCTACTACCAAAGCCAGTGACCGGATTATCAACCCGGGGATGGTCCTCTCGCTCCATACGATAGGCTGCTCGACCAACGCAAATACCGTGGCAAAGCCGGTTCAACGAAATTCTTGCCCGTTTGTGAAGCTTCCGATCCCGCTTGTCCAAGCTGGTTGTGAAAACATGATACTGCCCGCCATTCAACTGCTTGGGCTGGCTCTGATAGCCTGACTGCTGCTGCTGCTGCTGGCTACCTTGATTACTCTGGTTATTGAAATTGCCCTGGTTATGTCCTGAACCGGAAGCTCCGTCTGACCCGGCCCATGAAAACCGGATCTGAACCACCACGATCCTGGTCATATCGGAAAGCATCGAATTTTTGAACTCTCGCATAATAGAACAGTCTTTCCAAAGATGATTCGATGGGTTTTCTTCGTCCGTGCTTGGGACAAGGCTGATTCAACAAGTAATTCAAGCGGCTTGCACCAGCATTTGGACCCCGATTCGCCTTGCCTTTGCGCGCGAACCTCATCCTGCGCATTAGTGTTGGCTACGAAATCATCAGCCTTGCGCTTGCCCCGTTCCGTAACCTGCGGTTTGAAATGCTGCTGCTTGAGTTGCCATTCTTCTTTCCCTTCCCGCTTCGTCATCATCGCCAGGATCCTTGGTACTTTGTCTGAATCGGCATATTTTACCAGCGGTCATGAGGGTTCCGTATCATTGCAGAACCGCTTCATACGCCCCAGCTTAAGTTTCAGAGGCTCAAACCGCAGTTGCTTTCCAATGTGATGATCGCCGAGTCAGCATTGATCCGATCGAGGAGTGCAAAATCTCGGACACGGCGTACCCAACGGGTTGTTGACTCCTTCTTCTGAGCGCAAGCCGCCAGGTCTACTATGGACTTGGGCTGCTTACATGTATCCTTGAAATTCGGATAAAGCGGGCCGTGAATCGACCCCACGAACTGATAGAGTTGGGCGGTAAGCTTTTCAACCAATGCGGGCTGTGCCCTCCATCATCATGGTGAAGTACTTTGCACACGCTGCTTCATCAACATCTAGCATCTCCATGGCCATCTCATAACTCTCAACCCACGCTTGAGGATAGATCTGCGGTGTAATTTGGCACCTTGCACGGGCCCTTAAAATCCTTAAGCGAGCGCACATTGCGAGGCGGGATTAAACAGGGCACTCCCAGAGCGGATGCGACTCCTGGACCGGTGACGGTGGTAGGGCGAACTGGTGTGTGTTGACCCGCATCATCCTGTGCTGCTAACTCGGCTTCCCTGCGTGCCCGGGCCCGATCCACCACCTCCTGAGCATTACGAGCGCTGCCTATCTGGTGATTGCCTCGGGCCGCTTCACGGTCTCGCGCGTTACTTGATAGGGCCGGTTCATCCATGCGCCTGCTGTAGCTCCGGCTTGGACGGGGCGTAGAGTGAATCCGATCGCGGCTGTATGAATACGCTTCCTGCTGGATTAGTGCAGTCCGGAGAAGCTCCTTAACCCGGCGTGTCTCAACTGCTTGTGGGGAATCTCCTTCGACTGGGATCGCCTCCAATCGTGCGGCAGCTGCAACAAGGTTGTCCATAGGGTTAGAGTAATGGCCCGGGGGCGTCTGTACCGGCGGAGGAATCACCGTATTCTGCTGTGGGGGCTCCATCGGGCGCGGTTGGACCGTCGCTCCTGCTCCTGGTGCCTCAATCCGGTTTACCTCCCTGTGCTGGGGCGGGTTACTGGGTCCGGCTCCGGGGGTCTGAAAGAGGTTTCTAGGGTCAAATCCTGATGGCAGGCGCGATCTGTACTTCCGCCTTAACACCTCCTGCGACGCGCTCTGGTCAAGCATGAGTTTGTAAGCTTGTGCATCTAAAGCGGCCCGTTTTGCGGCCATGCGCTCCTTTTCTGCCGCTAGATCCGCTTTGGCTTGCGTGATCTGCTCTCTCACCTTCACGATTTCTGCGTTATGAGCCTCCTGATCTGCTGGGTTATCCTCCGCCATGAGCGCTGCTAGCGCATCAAACAGATCTGACAAAACTTGAATCGGCGGTCGCACCGGGCCTCCTACCCCTGCTGCCGCTGCTGAACCGGAAAGCATTGCTGCTGCGGTTGAAGAGAGGTTTGCGGCCTGCGTACCGGCCATGAATACACCAATCCGGTTTAGCTGGCTTGGGGGGTCCGGAATACTGTCACCATCGGAACAGCCCCTGATCATACCATCCTGCAGCTGGTACAATGACTCGGTCTCTCCTTCTGAAGATTCATCGCCGGAGTAAACGACGGTCTCGCTACCGTGCTCTGAACCGGCATCATACTCCCCTCCATAGGTAGCTCCAACGAAGACATGCTTCACGGCCGGTTTAGCCCGGGCTGGTCGCGCGCGATGAGCCGTCTCGATGAAGTCGGTGCAGGTGTCTGGCTCCGGTCCAGGCCCTCCGGTCTTGCCGATGAAAACGTGTATGCCGCCGAACGGGACCCGGTATCCATATTCGATTGAATCGGCCTCGGGACCCCATCCAGCATCGTCGATGTAGATCCGACCGCGACGACTCTTGGTCATCCGGCCCACGACGTAGCCTTTGAGTCCTTTGAGCTTGCCCTCCAAGATCGTCAAACCATCGTGCGATGGCCCCATGGTGGGCGCCAACTGTCGTGGATTTGTCACGGCAGATGTCCTAGCGTAAGGACTTAGTCGTGGAGCCATCGCTACGGGTTTACTTGAAGGGGTTAAACGGACACAAAGACGCAAGGTTTTTATACTAGTTCGGCCCCTTCGATGAAGGTAAAAGCCTACGTCTAGTTGTGATGGAATTGATGTAGTCTCCATGGCTAGGGAGCAAACAAGCTTTGCCTAGGCTCGAGTTGTGGTTGTCCCCCTAAACCGCCGCCGGGTCGTCCCCTTATATACACGAGTGACGCCCGTCGGTTTGCAGAGTCCCAACCGGTTCATACTCGTATCCCGGTTGGTATCTCCCTATTCCTAACTTACAATGCAAGTCATACATCAAGCCGGTTTACGGCTACAAGCTCTAAACCGACTACAGGCCTTGGGCCTTTCCATGACTACACCACTAGCGGAGCTAACCCGGCCCAAACTTGGCCGGTTTACACCTAGTGGTAATATCCCCAACAGACTCCGTTTGATATTCCTTTTCTTCAAAACACTGAAATAGGCAAAAATACAGTAATTCGGGCTAGGCCTCCGGTTAGTAGGTTAGTCCCAAAAATGATATAAAAGTGTAAAGTAAAGCCCATAAACATCCAAAACGGGTAGTATAATAGCATGGAACAATCAAAAATTATAGATACATTGGAGACGTATCAGCGCCCTCCACCCTCGTGGATGCCTCATGTCCTTCTGGGACTACTTCTTATTTTCCTATTTTCTTAAATATCCCAAACGGAGAAAAAATTGCTATTAGAACTGTTTTGGAGCCAGTTTACTTACCATACCACATACCTATTCCTTTTCGGAGTCTGAAACGTTCTGGAAAGTGTCCCTTATGTATTCCTCCAGGGTTAGGGTTCCAATCACATTGGTTTCAACATTTATGGGATTACCTGAGTTATAATGTTTGATTCTTTGACCGTTCACCACCTTCAGATTTGTGCCTTCGAAGTTGTTGATTTTTATGGCACCGGAACGGTAGACCTCCTCGATAATGTAAGGACCTTCCCATTTAGAGAGGAGTTTTCCTGCAAAAAATCTTAAACGAGAGACCCCTCTTTAACATTACGGTTTTTCCTATGACTCAAATAAGAAGAGAAACTATGAAAACAAAGCCTTAAAGATTCAAAGTCTTCACATCAATTTCTTCAAAGGTCGTACCAATTTCTTCACTTGAAGAAATACATTTTTAGGGGTCGTCTTTTCTGGGTTAAACCAAATCTTCAGGGACTATAACTCCTTTGTACACTCGCAAACACATTAGTCCCTTAACCTATTTGTCTTCAATACTTGAAAACAACTAAGGGTGCACTACAATCACCTCCTTTTTGGTGATTGATGATATATTGGTTAAGTTTTCAATGGGAGTAAATAATGAAAGTGTAAGAACAGAGTATGAAGAAATTGTCGACAAGTTATTGAGGAACTCCCCCTGAAGATGTGCATATGACACTTGTGCAGAAAATGCTAGCTATGGCGTGTAAAAAAGGGCCTTGCTGGCGTGGACACACCACACCACCAATATGGCGCCATTGCTAAATAATAGTGATGGCGTTGGTGCCCACGTCAGCAGTATTATACGTGTTGCTGGCATGCCAACAACGCCACCCTTGTAATCTCTCAGCTAGGGACACACAATGTATTTTGTACGCCACCAACGTTACGTGCAGGAAAAAAATATTTTTTCACACCGTCCAACATTTAGCATTACACATTAAAATTAAGCACATATAGAACTTACACAGTAGAACAGTACCAGTTAATAGAACATTACGAGTTAATAAGTGACAATCTCACAAATAGTTGTAGATCACTAATAAAACGACAATCATCGTCTCCTGACAAACATGATCTAAAACAATAGTAAATAGCACTAATAAGCATTTTATTTAGCAATCGATGGCCCCGCCACACACATACTTGTAAATGAGGTCGATGACAAAATCATGGCGGCTGGTGTTCCTAATAGTGACTAATATGGCTGTCCAACCTGGAGATTCTTACCAGCAATGATGAAGTGCTATTTAGTCATGTCCCATCCATCTATTTTGTCTGTTATTTGGTGTATAGAGTAATCTGTATAATTTGTGCTGAATGCTTTTTGGTATCGTGCTTTCTTGTAGCTTGTGCTTGATTCCTTCATTTTAAAAATGGTATGTAGTTGAAGAAGAATCTGATAGCTTATCAAGAAAGTTGTGTCATGAGCTTTCTTATTTCGTATTAAGTCGAGTAGACTTGGTTCGAGCTTGGGTTTTGAGTTTATGAGCTTTGAATTAGGACGGCTGATAAATGTTTTGTGATAGATCGTGGGCTCTTTTGCCTCAGGATGTCTCATGTGTATTATTTTTAATTAGGATGGTTGATGGACACATGTTTTTGATAAAGCGTGTACTCTTCTGGCTCAAGATGACAAGCTTTACCATGACCCTCTATTATTCGATAGAGTGGTAGAATTGAACGTGTATAATGGTATCAAACATGAACGGTTGATGAAATACTTACTAAGTTGTTTGTCCAGTAACAAAATTAAGTTTAACTTTCTATATCAACAAAGCATTGCACAATACTTGTTTGGGGGATAATATGACGGTTGTTCTTTGGAGATAACGTTACAGAACATATAGTATTTTAAATATGTCAAAACAACAAATAATTGCAAGTATAAGATGAAATGTGTGAAGCTTCCAAAAGCAGGTAATAAAAATGGGTGTATGCTAGTAAGGTTAAGATATAGCACTACAACCATGCGATGTCATTCTCAACCCGTAGGCTGCATAATTATTTCCTCTATAAGCATTGTTACCACAAGTATTCCTACCAACAAAATTCACATCCATAGATTCATTATTATTCTCAATCAAAGTAGACAAAGGAATATCATTGGGATCAAGAGCTGCACTCTTAGTAGCAAACAATTTCATAAGTTCATCCATCTTTCCACTCAAAACATTAATTTCTTCTATAGCATGCACTGTCTTACTAGTGGATCTTTCGGTGTGCCATTGAGAATAGTTAGCCATAATGTTATCAAGGAGTTTAGTAGCTTATCCTAAGGTGATTTCCTTAAAAGTGCCTCCCGCTGCCGAATCTAAAAGATTTCTAGAAGCAAAATTCAATCCAGCATAATTTTTTTTATGATCATCCATAAACTCAAACCATGAGTAGGGCAATTGTGAATCATTAATTTCATTCTTTCCCAAGATTGGGCAACATGCTCATGATCAAGTTGTTTAAAATTCATAATATCGTTCCTAAGAGAGATGATCTTAGCGGGAGGAAAATACTTAGAGGTAAAAGCATCTTTGCACTTATTCCATGAATCAATACTATTCTTAGGCAAAGAAGAAAACCAAACTTGAGCATGATCTCTAAGTGAAAACGGAAATAACTTCAATTTAACAATATCATTATCCGTATCTTTCTTCTTTTGCATCTCACACAAATCAACAAAGTTTTTTAGATGGGTAGCGGCATCTTCACTAGGAGGGCAGGAGAATTGATCTTTCATAACAAGATTAAGCAAAGCAGCATTGATTTCACAAGACTCAACATCATTAAGAGGAGCAATCAGAGTACTGAGGAAATCATTATAATTGGTATTGGAAAAGTCACACAATTTGGTATTATCTTGCGCCATCGTGACAAGCAATCCAACACACAAGCAAACAAAAAGGCAAGCGAAAGAGAGAGGAGATTTGGAAAGAGAGGGCGAATAAAACGGCAAGGGTGAAGTGGGGGAGAGGAAAACGAGAGGCGAATGGCAAATAATATAATGCGAGGGAGATGAGTTTGTGATGGGTACTTGGTATGTCTTGACTTGAGCGAAGACCTCCCCGGCAACGGCACCAGAAATTCTTCTTGCTACGTCTTGAGCTTGCGTTGGTTTTCTTTGAAGGGGAAAGGATGATGCAGCAAAGTAGCGTAAGTATTTCCCTCAGTTTTTGAGAACCAAGGTATCAATCCAGTAAGAGGCTCCTCAAAAGTCCCACGCACATACAGAAACAAACAAGAACCTCGCAACCAACGCAATAAAGTGGTTGTCAATCCCTTCACGACCACTTGCGAAAGTGAGATCTGGTAGAGATAATATGATAAGATAAATATTTTTGGTATTTTTATGATATAGATTGGAAAGTAAAAGATGCAAATAAAAGTAGATTGAAAATTTATATGATAAAAGATAGACCCGGGGGCCATAGGTTTCACTAGTGTCTTCTCCCAAGATAGCATAAGTACACTACTAGGGAAAACCTTATACACAGAAGTTTAGCAGCAGCGCAGGTCAAAAAAGGGCGCTAGTGCTAGACAGCAGTAGTGATTGAGAAAAAACCGAGCTATAGATAAAAACGTAGCAGTAGCACGTGTGGCCGTAAAAGCACTACTAGTAATATTCCCATTGCTAGAACGCTAGGCTACGCATAGCAGTAGAGGGCTTGGAAGAAACGCGCTACCGCTAGGGCAGAAGTTGTAGCGCGTTTCCGACGAAGAGCGCTACTGCTAATCGAAATAAAATAGAATGAATAACAAATAGAAAGTAAATGAAAATGAAAGAAATAGAAAAAGGAGAAAGTAAAAAAATAAAATGTAAAGTAAAATAAATGAAAAAGCGAAAAAAAGGAGAAAGGCATAGCAGTAGCGTGTGTTTGTGAGAGGCGCTATAGCTAACATAGTTGCAGCGCGTTTCCTAGACCCCCGCTATAGAAACGGAAAAGGAAATAAAAAATGGATGTAAATTACATAGCTATAGCTGTAGCGTGTTTTGTAAAAACCGCTATAGCTACCTTAGCTATAGCGCGTTTTGCAAAACACGCTACCGCTAAGTTTGACTTAACCAAAAAACCGTTTCCCCCCGGCCACCACTTCTCCCCCAAATCCCTCGACCCACCCGGCGCTGTCTCCCCGATTCGCCGTCGCCCCACTTCGCCGCCGTCTCCTGCCGACGTCGACGCCCCCGGAGCCACCAGAGCCGCGTGCCGTCGACGCCACTGGAGCCGCCCCCAATGCCACGGAGCCGCGCGGCCTTATCAACGCCACCGGAGCCGCCGTCAATGCCACCGGATCCTTCCTCACCACAACTGCCGCCCTCGCCGTCACTAGAGACGCCCCTGCCTCCCTCGCCACCACCGAAGCCATCCTCTGTAAGCCCCCACCCCTCCTCTCTCTCTCTCTCATGCATAGGTTAACTAGTTTACTTAGGTTAGTTATCTAGGTTAGTGCAAAAAATTAGTTAGGGCTTTGACAGAGAAGTAGTTAGGTTAACTAGTTTAATTAGGTTAATTATCTAGGTTAGTGCGAAAATTTAGTTGGGGCTTTGACAGAGAACTAGTTAGGTTAACTAGTTTAATTAGGTTAATTATCTAGGTTAGTGCACAAATTTATTTAGGGCTTTGACAGAGAACTAGCTACGTTAACTAGCTTAATTAGGTTAATTATCTAGGTAAACTAGGTTAAATAGGTAGGTTAATTAGGTTCGTTAGATTAACAAGCTAGGTTAAGTAGGTTGTCTAGGTTAGAGCAAAAATTTTTTTTAGAGCATTAGGTCAGAAGGGTTAGAGAAGTCGAGTTCCTTTGCAATCTAATTGGGTTCTGTCTTAGGCAGAGAAAGGTTAGAGAAAATAATGTGCGTGTGTGTGTGTGTGTGTGTGTGTGTGTGTGTGTGTGAAAGAGAGAGGAATAGCTAGATCAACATAATTTGGGTTCTGTCCTAGGCAGAGAAGTGTTTAGTGAGGTCATTTTGCAAAGGTTTTTTTTTTGAAAATACCATTATTTTTCAAGGAAAAGAATTTAGGCAAGTTTTATTTTAAAGATGATCCCTTCCTAGACTTTTATTGTTGATTATATCTTTTCATTGAAGTGGTCATGTTATATCTTTTCATTGAAGTGGTTCGATTGTGCCCAAGTGGCTTTGTTGTTTCCAAGGAATGAAGCTGAGTGGCCTATGTTTTGCCGGAATGTTGATTCATTTCGGTTCCGACAAATTTCAGGTTCTCTATTTGTACACTTTTTAGCAAAAGTCATGCCGAAATTTTCCGTGAATTACGGCATGACTTGTGCTACAAACTAGGACATATCGAGTGCCCGGGATTTGCTGCACCAGGAAGGAGTCAACGTTCCTGCAAAACAATAGGCCTTTTTTATGTAATTATTCATTTTATTAGGTCTAGAATTAATTGACTAGATTTAATCATAGGAAACATGGCTAGCAACGCTGAAGGACAGGGTTCTGGTGATTGCGATGACGTCTACCGGGCGGCAGATGAATTTTTTAGCCTTGCCGATGATCAACCAATGTTGTTGCTGGGCCCACCGGTGGCATCGGGGACTGAGACCAACACGCAAACCGGTGCTGAGACTGAGACCAGCGCTGAGACTGAGACCACCATCGAGACTGGCACTAAGAATGAGACCAGCGCTGCCTTGGGGAGCGGAGCCGGTGTAGAATCGAAAGCAAAGAGGCAACGGCTTCCTCACAAACTCAGGACTACTAGACTGGTGGTCACGGAGGTGGACAACAGCAATTTTGATCCAAAGGCGCCCGAGGAAGCATGCTCGTGCTACGACAATCAAATAGGCTGCATCGTACGGACAACCGCCACCATCAACGATGAGAAACTACAGAAGATAGAAAATATGAGGAGCTCCCTCCTAAAGAAGTTTCACCAGATATTCTTGTTCCCGGGCCGGAATGAGAAGGATTATAAAGATCCAGATGAGTACCCGACAATGAAGAAGATAAACAAACACGCCATGGCCAAGTTTGGCGACGCGTTGGCCGCCTGGAAAAATCGAGTGAAAGCAAAGATCATCAACAAGAAGGAACCCTACTCCGAGATTGTAAAGGACAATCCGACAATCACGGAAGAGCAATTTCAAATATTCAAGGAGGCTTGCGAGGCCGAAGCTGCCAAAAAAAGGTCTAAGTACATGAAGGGGCTTCAAGAGAGGAACATTGGGAGCCAACACCTCGGAAGTCGTGGTTACGGCGGAAAGAGGTCCAAATGGGCCAAGGAGGACGCGGAAGCCGCGAGTCTGGGCGTCCCAGACCCCTTGGCGGAGTTCACCATCCCGCAGGAGCATGATGTCCTCAGGGCCCGACACCGTTGGGACCCAGTGAAGAAGGTTTACGAGACAAAACCGGTCATTATGGAGTTCATGAGACTGCCGATAATTTTAGTTTCTGATCAATTCGACTGCACATGTTAGTCATATTTGTAAACAATCCTTGTGCCTTTTGCAAAGAGAGCAATACCGGATTGCGGCCGAAAGCGACTCGCCGTCTGAGGCATTGGCGAGGCCCAAGTGGGACACTCCATTCAACCGGACGTTGAACATATTGAAACGACAACCGGTGGATACTCGACCGTCGTATGGACGCGTGCACGGTGTCGGAGACGGCGCCACGTGGAAGAAGTACTACCGTGAGACCACGGAGGAGAGAAAGGAAAGGCGGAGGTTAACTGAAGAAAACATCGACCAAAAGGTTGTGATTGCGGTTGAGAAGAAATCATCTCAGACAGTCGCAACAGCGGTAGCTGCCGCAAAATAGGTGGTTGCAGATTTGTCTACTTCCTTGGTTCCGGCCGTTTTCACTTGGACAAGGAAAAATCCAAAAAAAATGCAGAGGACTTTCCCCTCGCTGACTTCTTGGGGAGCAGCTCGACTAGCGTTGCACCATCACCTGCTCCCGCACCGGCTCCCGCACCGGACGTGCTCGGCGGTGCTTCGTCTTTGGCTGAGCTCGACGCCCTGACGGTATTTGTCACACCGGCCCCCTTCAATATAAATGTATAATCTCCCGTTTTCGTTGCTTTTCGGATGTCTCACATCACAGACTTTTCTTTGCAGGCCGACAAAACCCCGTGCACCATATTGTACACCATCGGCGACCAGAAGGTGGACGTGGGGAAGGCGACGATAATGGAGCCGAAGGAACCATTGTTCCATAGCCGGCCAATCCCCCCGAACGTCTTCAAGGTTTCCGTGGCCAGTGTCAAACCGGGCCACAAGAATTTGCCTCCTCTAATACTAGTGGGGGATGACGACGAGACCCTGCGGTTGCTTGGTGATTGTTGCAATGGGTGGGTCCTGTTGTGGCCAAAGAGTCTGCTTCGTCTGGAGGCGGCCGGGAGCACACCCACGAGCACGCAGCCTCAGCAAGGTATGAACATCAACACCCCACCTACCCAATTAGCGTCGGGTGTCGGGTTGGGTGATAGCGGACGGGGTAAGGAGGAGGCTCCATTAGTCGCGGATGACGTCGCCATGGATGAGGATGAGGATGACGATGGCGCTGAACAGTATGTCTATACTGGCGCCTCCTCAGGGTTTGAGTGTCATGAGTCGGTGCCTGAATTGCCATCTCAACGTACTATGGATGACCTTCCGGTAGTAAAGAAGTCTAGGAAGAGAGAGAGGAAAGGAAAAAAAGTTGATTCTATGATCCAGCCGCCTCAGCAGCCTCAGCTTCAGGACTGTATAGATATCCCCGATGCGGATAAATGGCATATCCCCGGTCAACCAATCCTACATGCAACAGCGCTACGGGCCAGATTCAGCGATCTAAGGAGACTTCATGACGATGTGCTGTGGGTAGAGAAAGGCCTCATCGCCTCGAAAGATCTAGGATACCCACTCTACGTGGTTAACGTTCCGCGGCAAATGTCGTACGTCGGCAGCTTCCCCGCGGATAAGTTCTTCCTCCGATTCGATTACATATTTGACATGTTTCACGTGAAGAAGCTGGATTTTACGTTTGTCCTCCTTTATGCCTTGCACATGAACTACATCATAGGGGTTGAGCAGATACCTCATATCTGTGTCGCTGACCCGTACTACATGCACGAGGGCTTCTTGGGAGTCTGCGCAAAGCACGGTGAATACGCGAGGGATTACATCGTCAGTTTCATGCTCGCCAATAAGGACAAGGAGGAGATTCTCGTGCCTTATCATCCTGCGTAAGTCATCCACTCTGCTATCCTTCCTTCGATTTCAATCATTCATTTGCACGGTGGAGGCTAATTAATTTGAGGTGTACTTATTTTGCACAACAAGGTAGCGTTGTCCTCATCATCCTCTACCCGATTCTCCCAAGCTCTTTACTTGGACTCGTCAAGAACATTCACAAAAGGATTACACCAACATCAAGGATGTTCTCGACAGTGCTATGTTTTACTACCAAGCAAGGGGTGGAGAGGTCAGGGACAAGAAGAGAAGGGGCGGCAGGGTCGCCTTCAGCCATAAGACCGACTTCTGCTGCATCCAGCAACCGAACGATTCTCTTAATGATGGATTCTATGTCCTACACCACATGCTGAAGTACAGACGGGATCACCAGAACCTTCGCATGTCACCTAGATCCGGCGATGCCCATATTCTGCAATGGGCAAAGGACATAGGAGATATCGAGGATCATCGACTTCGAGCTGAGTTCTATAACATCCAGCGCGAACTTGCCCAAATCATCATGAAGGAGGTCGTCGGAAAAACAAGGATGTTCTACGGAGAAGGACAAATGTCGCGGGAAGACGTTCGAACATGGATAGCCTCTCAGCGTCTCGACATGAAGCCTTTAACTAAGCTCGAGGACTATCTCCCTGACATGGATGGATGGCACGACATGGTGGAGTGATTGTCAATATATGACAATATGTCCGTTTAGTCCATACTTTCTGTATGAAAAAACTTTGAGTTATGCACGGTGAAACTTTATTTGTGATGTAATTAAACTGTCCTCCTCCACTAGCAAAAATCACTCTAGTTAGGGCATTTTGGGTACGATGAACTTTG
The DNA here is from genome assembly GCA_021437245.1 of Aegilops speltoides. NCBI lineage: Eukaryota > Viridiplantae > Streptophyta > Magnoliopsida > Poales > Poaceae > Aegilops > Aegilops speltoides. The sequence continues at coordinate 21,934,336 of CM038147.1, forward strand.
TTATTTATGCTTATGATATGTTGTTTCTATTTTTGCCAAGTCTGTCTCTTTCTGTTGCTCAACTATATATGTTGCATATCATCGAGTCATGTGACGATGCAGGTGCATAGATCATAGATGGCGAAGAAGTGCTACGCCAGGAGTATATATACGACGAATGTCCGGAGTGTCAGGCCCAGGTGTAGCGGTTTCCGGTTTCCGAGCGACAGGCGGTGGTTTGTTTAGGTTCACGCTAATGCGAGAGAGGGATACGAACTCATGTACTCAAAGTGATAGCTCTTCTCGCGTATATCATTGTTTAGATGGATCACAATGTATTTGCAAGTAATCGAGACTTGTATCGCAATTTTCGAGATGATGACGAGAGACCACTTTGTGTTGGATGATGATTATGATGATGACATGATTTGATGAGACTAATTGTATGTATATGCTATGATTACATTTGTATGTGTATGATATGCTAAAGATTATTCTATAAAGCCTATTAAAATATAAAACAAATATGTAGGGAAAAAACTAATAAAACTAGTAGTAGCGAGGGGGAAAAATTTAGCAGTAGCGCCGCCTTACCAGTAGCGCTACCTTGTAAACAGCGCTGCAAATAATATCAGCAGCGCCCTTTTCTAAAGAGCGCTACAACTATTCATGTATAGCAGTAGCATGGACAACAGGCGCTACTGCTATACGTTTAGCTGTAGTGCCTTATTAGTAGCGCCGGTCCCCGCGCTACTGAGAGGCCCAAAACCCGCGCTGCTGCTAGGATTTTCCCTAGTAGTGGTATTACGGTAGGTGAACAAATTACTATCGAGCAATTGATAGAAAAGTGCATAGTTATGAGATTATCTAGGCACGATCATGTATCTAGGCATCACGTCTGTGAAAAGTAGATCGACTCCTACCTACATCTACTACTATTACTCCACACATTGTCCGACTCCTTCCTGCATCTAGAGTATTAAGTTCATAAAGAATAGAGTAACGCATTAAGAAAGATGACATGATGTAGAGGGATAAACTCATGCAATATGATATAACCCCATCTTTTTATCCTCGATGGCAACAATACAATACGTGCCTTGCTGCCCCTGCTGTCACTGGAAAAGGACACCGCAAGATTGAACCCAAAGCTAAGCACTTCTCCCATTGCAAGAAAGATCAATCTACTAGGCCAAACCCAACTGATAATTCGAAGAGACTTGCAAAGATAACTTAATCACACATAAAAGAATTCAGAGGAGATTCAAATATTTCTCATAGATAAACTTGATCATAAAGCCACAATTCATCGGATCTCGACAAACACACCGCAAAAAGAGTTACATTGAATAGATCTCCAAGAAGATCGAGGAGAACTTTGTATTGAGATTCAAAGAGAGAGAAGAAGCCATCTAGCTAATAACTATGGACCCGAAGGTTTGTGGTAAACTACTCACAACTCATCGGAAGGGCCTTGGAGATGGTGTAGAGGCCCTCCATGGTCGATTCCCCCTCAGGCGGAGCGCCAACGAAGGCTCCATGATGGGATCTTGCGGATACAGAAGGTTGTGGCGGTGGAATTAGGTTTTCGTGGTGCTCCTCGAAGGTTTCAGGGTACATGGATATATATAGGAGGAAGAAGTAGGTCGGTGGACGCTCGAGGGGCCCACAAGGGTGGGGGGCGCTCCGGGCACCCTCGTGGCCGCCTCGGTTGTTGCTTGACGTCCAATCCAAGTCTCCAGGTTTGCATTTGTTCCAAAAAGATCGCTCCCAAAGGTTTCATCCCGTTTGGACTCCGTTTGATATTCCTTTCCTTCGAAAGACTGAAATAGGCAAAAAAAACAGTAATTCGGGCTAGGCCTCCGGTTAGTAGGTTAGTCCCGAAAATGATATAAAAGTGTAAAGTAAAGCTCATAAACATCCAAAACGGGTAATATAATAGCATGGAACAATCAAAAATTATAGATACATTGGAGACGTATCAGCGCCCTCCACCCTCGTGGATGCCTCATGTCCTTCCGGGACTACTTCTTATTTTCCTATTTTCTTAAATATCCCAAACGGAGAAAAAATTGCTATTAGAACTGTTTTGGAGCCAGTTTACTTACCATACCACATACCTATTCCTTTTCGGAGTCTGAAACGTTCTGGAAAGTGTCCCTTATGTATTCCTACGGGGTTAGGGTTTCAATCACATTGGTTTCAACATTTATGGGATTACCTGAGGTATAATGTTTGATTCTTTGACCGTTCACCACCTTCAGATTTGTGCCTTCGTAGTTGTTGATTTTTATGGCACCGGAACGGTAGACCTCCTCGATAATGCAAGGACCTTCCCATTTAGAGAGGAGTTTTCCTGCAAAAAATCTTAAACGAGAGACCCCTCTTTAACATTACGGTTTTTCCTATGACTCAAATAAGAAGAGAAACTCTGAAAAGAAAGCTTTAAAGATTCAAAGTCTTCACATCAATTTCTTCAAAGGTCGTACCAATTTCTTCACTTGAAGAAATACATTTTTAGGGGTCGTCTTTTCTGGGTTAAACCAAATCTTCAGGGACTATAACTCCTTTGTACACTCACAAACACATTAGTCCCTTAACCTATTTGTCTTCAATACTTCAAAACAACTAAGGGTGCACTACAATCACCTCCTTTTTGGTGATTGATGATATATTGGTTAAGTTTTCAATGGGAGTAAATAATGAAAGTGTAAGAACAGAGTATGAAGAAATTGTCTACAAGTTATTGAGGAACTCCCCCTGAAGATGTGCATATGACACTTGTGCAGAAAATGCTAGCTATGGCGTGTAAAAAATGGCCTTGCTGGCGTGGACACACCACACCACCAATATGGCACCATTGCTAAATAATAGTGATGGCGTTGGTGCCCACGTCAACAGTATTATATGTGTTACTGGCGTGCCAACAACGCCACCCTTGTAATCTCTCACCTAGGGACACACAATGTATTTTGCACGCCACCAACGTTGCGTGCAGGAAAAAAATATTTTTTCACACCATCCAACATTTAGCATTAGACATTAAAATTAAGCACATATAGAACATTACATAGTAGAACAGTACCAGTTAATAGAACATTACGAGTTAATAAGTGACAATCTCACAAATAGTTGTAGATCACTAATAAAACAATAATCATCGTCTCTTGACAAACACGAGCTAAAAAAGTAGTAAATAGCGCTAATAAGCATTTTATTTAGCAATCGATGGCCCCACCACACACATACTTGTAAATGAGGTCGATGACCAAATCATGGCGCCGGGTGTTCCTGATAGTGACTAATATGGCTGTCCAACCCGGAGATTCTTGCCAGCAATGATGAAGTGCTATTTAGCATTGTCCCATCCATCTATTTTGTCAGTTATTTGGTGTATAGAGTAATCTGTATAATTTGTGCCGAATGCTTTTTGGTATCGTGCTTTCTTGTAGCATGTGCTTGATTCCTTCATTTTAGAAATGGTATGTAGTAGAAGAAGAATCTGATAGCTTATCAAGAAAGTTGTGTCATGAGCTTTTTTATTTTGTATTAAGTCGAGTAGACTTGGTTCGAGTTTGGGTTTTGAGTTTATGAGCTTTGAATTAGGACGGTTGATAAATGTTTTGTGATAGATCGTGGGCTCTTTTGCCTCAGCATGTCTCATGTGTATTGTTTTTAATTAGGATGGTTGATGGGCACATGTTTTTGATAAAGCGTGTACTCTTCTGGCTCAAGATGACATGCGTTACCATGACCCTCCATTGTTTGATAGAGTGGTAGAATTGAACGTGTATAATGGTATCAAACATGAATGGTTGATGAAATACTTATTAAGTTGTTTGTCCAGTAACAAAATTAAGCTTAACTTTCTCTATCAACAAAGCATTGCACAATACTTGTTTGGGGGATAATATGACGCTTGTTCTTTGGAGATAACGCGACAGAACATATAGTATGATAAATATGTCAAAACAACAAATAATTACAAGTATTAGATGAAATGTGTGAAGCTTCCAAAAGCAGCTAATAAAAATGGGTGTATGCTAGTAAGGTTAAGAGATAGCACTACAACCGTGTGATGTCATTCTCAACCTGTAGGATGCAGAATTACTTCCTCTATAAGCATTGTTACCAAAATTATTCCTACCAACAAAATTCACTTCCATAGATTCATTATTATTCTCAATCAAAGTAGACAAAGTCATATCATTGGGATCAAGAGGAGCACTCTTAGTAGCAAACAATTTCATAAGTTCATCAATCTTTCCACTCAAAACATTAATTTCTTCTATAGCATGCACTTTCTTACTAGTGGATCTTTCGGTGTGCCATTGAGAATAATTAGCCATAATGTTATCAAGGAGTTTAGTATCTTATCCTAAGGTGATTTCCTTAAAAGTGCCTCCCACGGCCGAATCTAAAAGATTTCTAGAAGTAAAATTCAATCCAGCATAAATATTTTGTATGATCATCCATAAATTCAAACCATGAGTAGGGCAATTGCGAATCATTAATTTCATTCTTTCCCAAGATTGGGCAACATGCTCATGATCAAGTTGTTTAAAATTCATAATATCGTTCCTAAGAGAGATGATCTTAGTGGGAGGAAAATACTTAGAGGTAAAAGCATCTTTGCACTTATTCCATGAATCAATACTATTCTTAGGCAAAGACGATAACCAAACTTTAGCACGATCTCTAAGTGAAAACGGAAATAACTTCAATTTAACAATATTATTATCCGTATCTTTCTTCTTTTTCATCTCACACAAATAAACAAAGTTTTTTAGATGGGTAGCGGCATCTTCACTAGGAAGGCCGGAGAATTGATCTTTCATAACAAGATTCAGCAAAGCAACATTAATTTCACAAGACTCAACATCATTAAGAGGAGCAATCATAGTATTGAGGAAGTCATTATTATTGGTATTGAAAAATTCACACAATTTGGTATTATCTTGCGCCATCGTGACAAGCAATCCAACACACAAGCAAACAAAAAGGCAAGCGAAGGAGAGAGGAGATTAGGAAAGAGAGGGCGAATAAAACGGCAAGGGTGAAGTGGGGGAGAGGAAAACGAGAGGCAAATGGCAAATAATGTAATGCGAGGGAGATGAGTTTGTGATGGGTACATGGTATGTCTTGACTTGAGCAAAGACCTCCCCGGCAACGGCACCAGAAATCCTTCTTGCTACGTCTTGAGCTTGTGTTGGTTTTCCTTGAAGAGGAAAGGGTGATGCAGCAAAGTAGCGTAAGTATTTCCCTCAGTTTTTTAGAACCAAGGTATCAATGCAGTAGGAGGCTCCTCAAAAGTCCCACGCACCTACACAAACAAACAAGAACCTCACAACCAACGCAATAAAGGGGTTGTCAATCCCTTCACGACCACTTGTGAAAGTGAGATCTGATAGAGATAATATGATAAGATAAATATTTTTGGTATTTTTATGATATAGATTGGAAAGTAAAAGATGCAAATAAAAGTGGATTGAAAACTTATATGATAAAAGATAGACCCGGGGGCCATAGGTTTCACTAGTGGCTTCTCCCAAGATAGCATAAGCATTATGGTAGGCGAACAAATTACTGTCGAGCAATTGATAGAAAAGTGCATAGTTATGAGATTATCTAGGCATGATCATGTATCTAGGCATCACGTCCGTGACAAGTAGATCGACTCCTACCTACATCTACTACTATTACTCCACACATTGACCGACTCCTGCGTGCATCTAGAGTATTAAGTTCATAAAGAATAGAATAACGCATTAAGAAAGATGACATGATGTAGAAGGATAAACTCATGCAATATGATATAAACCCCATCTTTTTATCCTCGGTGGCAACAATACAATACGTGCCTTGCTGCCCCTGCTGTCACTGGAAAAGGACACCGCAAGATTGAACCCAAAGCTAAGCACTTCTCCCATTGCAAGAAAGATCAATCTAGTAGGCCAAATCCAACTGATAATTCGAAGAGACTTGCAAAGATAACTTAATCACACTAAAATAATTCAGAGGAGATTCAAATATTTCTCATAGATAAACTTGATCATAAATCCACAATTCATCGGATCTCGACAAACACACCGCAAAAAGAGTTACATCGAATAGATCTCCAAGAAGATCGAGGAGAACTTTGTATTGAGATTCAAAGAGAGAGAAGAAGCCATCTAGCTAATAACTATGGACCCGAAGGTCTGTGGTAAACTACTCACAACTCATCGGAAGGGCCTTGGAGATGATGTATAGGCCCTCCATGGTTGATTCCCCCTCCGGCGGAGCGCCGGCGAAGGCTCCATGATGGGATCTTGCGGATACAGAAGGTTGCGGCGGTGGAATTAGGTTTTCGTGGTGCTCCTCGAAGGTTTCAGGGTACGTGGGTATATATAGGAGGATGAAGTAGGTCAGTGGACGCTCGAGGGGCCCACGAGGGTGGGGGCGCCCGGCACCCTCGTGGCCGCCTCGGTTGTTGCTTGACGTCCAATCCAAGTCTCCAGGTTTGCATTTGTTCCAAAAAGATCGCTCCCGAAGGTTTCATCCCGTTTGGACTCCGTTTGATATTCCTTTTCTTCAAAACACTGAAATAGGCAAAAATACAGTAATTCGGGCTAGGCCTCCGGTTAGTAGGTTAGTCCCAAAAATGATATAAAAGTGTAAAGTAAAGCCCATAAACATCCAAAACGGGTAATATAATAGCATGGAACAATCAAAAATTATAGATACATTGGAGACGTATCAGCGCCCTCCACCCTCGTGGATGCCTCATGTCCTTCTGGGACTACTTCTTATTTTCCTATTTTCTTAAATATCCCAAATGGAGAAAAAAATGCTATTAGAACTGTTTTGGAGCCAGTTTACTTACCATACCACATACCTATTCCTTTTCGGAGTCTGAAATGTTCTGGAAAGTGTCCCTTATGTATTCCTCCAGGGTTAGGGTTCCAATCACATTGGTTTCAACATTTATGGGATTACCTGAGTTATAATGTTTGATTCTTTGACCGTTCACCACCTTCAGATTTGTGCCTTCGAAGTTGTTGATTTTTATGGCACCGGAACGGTAGACCTCCTCGATAATGTAAGGACCTTCCCATTTAGAGAGGAGTTTTCCTGCAAAAAATCTTAAACGAGAGACCCCTCTTTAACATTACGGTTTTTCTTATGACTCAAATAAGAAGAGAAACTATGAAAACAAAGCCTTAAAGATTCAAAGTCTTCACATCAATTTCTTCAAAGGTCGTACCAATTTCTTCACTTGAAGAAATACATTTTTAGGGGTCATCTTTTCTGGGTTAAACCAAATCTTCAGGGACTATAACTCCTTTGTACACTCGCAAACACATTAGTCCCTTAACCTATTTGTCTTCAATACTTGAAAACAACTAAGGGTGCACTACAATCACCTCCTTTTTGGTGATTGATGATATATTGGTTAAGTTTTCAATGGGAGTAAATAATGAAAGTGTAAGAACAGAGTATGAAGAAATTGTCGACAAGTTATTGAGGAACTCCCCCTGAAGATGTGCATATGACACTTGTGCAGAAAATGCTAGCTATGGCGTGTAAAAAATGGCCTTGTTGGCGTGGACACACCACACCACCAATATGGCGCCATTGTTAAATAATAGTGATGGCGTTGGTGCCCACGTCAGCAGTATTATACGTGTTGCTGGCATGCCAACAACACCACCCTTGTAATCTCTCAGCTAGGGACACACAATGTATTTTGTACGCCACCAACGTTACGTGCAGGAAAAAAATATTTTTTCACACCGTCCAACATTTAGCATTACACATTAAAATTAAGCACATATAGAACTTACACAGTAGAACAGTACCAGTTAATAGAACATTACGAGTTAATAAGTGACAATCTCACAAATAGTTGTAGATCACTAATAAAACGACAATCATCGTCTCTTGACAAACATGATCTAAAACAATAGTAAATAGCACTAATAAGCATTTTATTTAGCAATCGATGGCCCCGCCACACACATACTTGTAAATGAGGTCGATGACAAAATCATGGCGGCTGGTGTTCCTAATAGTGACTAATATGGCTGTCCAACCTGGAGATTCTTACCAGCAATGATGAAGTGCTATTTAGTCCTGTCCCATCCATCTATTTTGTCTGTTATTTGGTGTATAGAGTAATCTGTATAATTTGTGCTGAATGCTTTTTGGTATCGTGCTTTCTTGTAGCTTGTGCTTGATTCCTTCATTTTAAAAATGGTATGTAGTTGAAGAAGAATATGATAGCTTATCAAGAAAGTTGTGTCATGAGCTTTTTTATTTCGTATTAAGTCGAGTAGACTTGGTTCGAGCTTGGGTTTTGAGTTTATGAGCTTTGAATTAGGACGGCTGATAAATGTTTTGTGATAGATCGTGGGCTCTTTTGCCTCAGGATGTCTCATGTGTATTATTTTTAATTAGGATGGTTGATGGACACATGTTTTTGATAAAGCGTGTACTCTTCTGGCTCAAGATGACAAGCTTTACCATGACCCTCTATTATTCGATAGAGTGGTAGAATTGAACGTGTATAATGGTATCAAACATGAACGGTTGATGAAATACTTACTAAGTTGTTTGTCCAGTAACAAAATTAAGTTTAACTTTCTATATCAACAAAGCATTGCACAATACTTGTTTGGGGGATAATATGACGGTTGTTCTTTGGAGATAACGTTACAGAACATATAGTATTTTAAATATGTCAAAACAACAAATAATTGCAAGTATAAGATGAAATGTGTGAAGCTTCCAAAAGCAGCTAATAAAAATGGGTGTATGCTAGTAAGGTTAAGATATAGCACTACAACCATGCGATGTCATTCTCAACCCGTAGGCTGCATAATTATTTCCTCTATAAGCATTGTTACCACAAGTATTCCTACCAACAAAATTCACATCCATAGATTCATTATTATTCTCAATCAAAGTAGACAAAGGAATATCATTGGGATCAAGAGGTGCACTCTTAGTAGCAAACAATTTCATAAGTTCATCCATCTTTCCACTCAAAACATTAATTTCTTCTATAGCATGCACTGTCTTACTAGTGGATCTTTCGGTGTGCCATTGAGAATAATTAGCCATAATGTTATCAAGGAGTTTAGTAGCTTATCCTAAGGTGATTTCCTTAAAAGTGCCTCCCGCGGCCGAATCTAAAAGATTTCTAGAAGCAAAATTCAATCCAGCATAATTTTTTTTATGATCATCCATAAACTCAAACCATGAGTAGGGCAATTGTGAATCATTAATTTCATTCTTTCCCAAGATTGGGCAACATGCTCATGATCAAGTTGTTTAAAATTCATAATATCGTTCCTAAGAGAGATGATCTTAGCGGGAGGAAAATACTTAGAGGTAAAAGCATCTTTGCACTTATTCCATGAATCAATACTATTCTTAGGCAAAGAAGAAAACCAAACTTGAGCATGATCTCTAAGTGAAAACGGAAATAACTTCAATTTAACAATATCATTATCCGTATCTTTCTTCTTTTGCATCTCACACAAATCAACAAAGTTTTTTAGATGGGTAGCGGCATCTTCACTAGGAGGGCAGGAGCATTGATCTTTCATAACAAGATTAAGCAAAGCAGCATTGATTTCACAAGACTCAACATCATTAAGAGGAGCAATCGGAGTACTGAGGAAATCATTATTATTGGTATTGGAAAAGTCACACAATTTGGTATTATCTTGCGCCATCGTGACAAGCAATCCAACACACAAGCAAACAAAAAGGCAAGCGAAAGAGAGAGGAGATTTGGAAAGAGAGGGCGAATAAAACGGCAAGGGTGAAGTGGGGGATAGGAAAACGAGAGGCGAATGGCAAATAATATAATGCGAGGGAGATGAGTTTGTGATGGGTACTTGGTATGTCTTGACTTGAGCGAAGACCTCCCCGGCAACGGCACCAGAAATCCTTCTTGCTACGTCTTGAGCTTGCGTTGGTTTTCTTTGAAGGGGAAAGGATGATGCAGCAAAGTAGCGTAAGTATTTCCCTCAGTTTTTGAGAACCAAGGTATCAATCCAGTAGGAGGCTCCTCAAAAGTCCCACGCACATACACAAACAAACAAGAACCTCGCAACCAACGCAATAAAGTGGTTGTCAATCCCTTCACGACCACTTGCGAAAGTGAGATCTGGTAGAGATAATATGATAAGATAAATATTTTTGGTATTTTTATGATATAGATTGGAAAGTAAAAGATGCAAATAAAAGTAGATTGAAAATTTATATGATAAAAGATAGACCCGGGGGCCATAGGTTTCACTAGTGTCTTCTCCCAAGATAGCATAAGTACACTACTAGGGAAAACCTTATACACAGAAATTTAGCAGCAGCGCAGGTCAAAAAAGGGCGCTAGTGCTAGACAGCAGTAGTGATTGAGAAAAAACCGAGCTACAGATAAAAACGTAGCAGTAGCGCGTGTGGCCGTAAAAGAACTACTAGTAATATTCCCATTGCTAGAACGCTAGGCTACGCATAGCAGTAGAGGGCTTGGAAGAAACGCGCTACCGCTAGGGCATAAGTAGTAGCGCGTTTCCGACGAAGAGCGCTACTGCTAATCGAAATAAAATAGAATGAAAAACAAATAGAAAGTAAATGAAAATGAAAGAAATAGAAAAAGGAGAAAGTAAAAAATAAAATGTAAAGTAAAATAAATGAAAAAGCGAAAAAAGGAGAAAGGCATAGCAGTAGCGTGTGTTTGTGAGAGGCGCTATAGCTAACATAGTTGCAGCGCGTTTCCTAGACCCCCGCTATAGAAACGGAAAAGGAAATAAAAAATGGATGTAAATTACATAGCTATAGTTGTAGCGTGTTTTGTAAAAACTGCTATAGCTACCTTAGCTATAGCGCGTTTTGCAAAACACGCTACCGCTAAGTTTGACTTAACCAAAAAACCGTTTCCCCCCGGCCACCACTTCTCCCCCAAATCCATCGACCCACCCGGCGCTGTCTCCCCGATTCGCCGTCGCCCCACTTCGCCGCCGTCTCCTGCAGACGTCGACGCCCTCGGAGCCACCAGAGCCGCGTGCCGTCGACGCCACTGGAGCCGCCCCCAACGCCACGGAGCCGCGCGGCCTTATCAACGCCACCGGAGCCGCTGTCAACGCCACCGGATCCTTCCTCACCACAACTGTCTCCCTCGCCGTCACTAGAGACGCCCCTGCCTCCCTCGCCACCACCGAAGCCATCCTCTGTAAGCCCCCACCCCTCCTCTCTCTCTCTCTCATGCATAGGTTAACTAGTTTACTTAGGTTAGTTATCTAGGTTAGTGCAAAAATTAGTTAGGGCTTTGACAGAGAAGTAGTTAGGTTAACTAGTTTAATTAGGTTAATTATCTAGGTTAGTGCGAAAATTTAGTTGGGGCTTTGACAGAGAACTAGTTAGGTTAACTAGTTTAATTAGGTTAATTATCTAGGTTAGTGCACAAATTCATTTAGGGCTTTGACAGAGAACTAGCTACGTTAACTAGCTTAATTAGGTTAATTATCTAGGTAAACTAGGTTAAATAGGTAGGTTAATTAGGTTCGTTAGATTAACAAGCTAGGTTAAGTAGGTTGTCTAGGTTAGAGCAAAATTTTATTTTAGAGCATTAGGTCAGAAGGGTTAGAGAAGTCGAGTTCCTTTGCAATCTAATTGGGTTCTGTCTTAGGTAGAGAAAGGTTAGAGAAAATAATGTGTGTGTGTGTGTGTGTGTGAAAGAGAGAGGAATTGCTATATCAACATAATTTGGGTTCTGTCCTAGGCAGAGAAGTGTTTAGTGAGGTCATTTTGCAAAGGTTTTTTTTGAAAATACCATTATTTTTCAAGGAAAAGAATTTAGGCAAGTTTTATTTTAAAGATGATCCCTTCCTAGACTTTTATTGTTGATTATATCTTTTCATTGAAGTGGTCATGTTATATCTTTTCATTGAAGTGGTTCGATTGTGCCCAAGTGGCTTTGTTGCTTCCAAGGAATGAAGCCGAGTGGACTATGTTTTGCCGGAATGTTGATTCATTTCGGTTCCGACAAATTTCACGTTCTCTATTTGTACACTTTTTAGCAAAAGTCATGCCGAAATTTTCCGTGAATTTCGGCATGACTTGTGCTACAAACTAGGACATATCGAGTGCCCGGGATTTGCTGCACCAGGAAGGAGTCAACGTTCCTGCAAAACAATAGGCCTTTTTTATGTAATTATTCATTTTATCAGGTCTAGAATTAATTGACTAGATTTAATCATAGGAAACATGGCTAGCAACGCTGAAGGACAGGGTTCTGGTGATTGCGATGACGTCTACCGGGCGGCAGATGAATTTTTTAGCCTTGCCGATGATCAACCAATGTTGTTGCTGGGCCCACCGGTGGCATCGGGGACTGAGACCGACACGCAAACCGGTGCTGAGACTGAGACCAGCGCTGAGACTGAGACCACCATCGAGACTGGCACTGAGAATGAGACCAGCGCTGCCTTGGGGAGCGGAGCCGTGTAGAATCGAAGCAAAGAGGCAACGGCTTCCTCACAAACTCAGGACTACTAGACTGGTGGTCACGGAGGTGGACAACAGCAATTTTGATCCAAAGGCGCCCGAGGAAGCATGCTCGTGCTACGACAATCAAATAGGCTGCATCGTACGGACAACCGCCACCATCAACGATGAGAAACTACAGAAGATAGAAAATATGAGGAGCTCCCTCCTAAACAAGTTTCACCAGATATTCTTGTTCCCGGGCCGGAATGAGAAGGATTATGAAGATCCAGATGAGGACCCGACAATGAAGAAGATAAACAAACACGCCATGACCAAGTTTGGCGACGCGTTGGCCGCCTGGAAAAATCGAGTGAAAGCAAAGATCATCGACAAGAAGGAACCCTACTCCGAGATTGTAAAGGACAATCCGACAATCACGGAAGAGCAATTTCAAATATTCAAGGAGGCTTGCGAGGCCGAAGCTGCCAAAAAAAGGTCTAAGTACATGAAGGGGCTTCAAGAGAGGAACATTGGGAGCCAACACCTCGGAAGTCGTGGTTACGGCGGAAAGAGGTCCAAATGGGCCAAGGAGGACGCGGAAGCCGCGAGTCTGGGCGTCCCAGACCCCTTGGCGGAGTTCACCATCCCGCAGGAGCGTGATGTCCTCAGGGCCCGACACCGTTGGGACCCAGTGAAGAAGGTTTACGAGACAAAACCGGTCATTATGGAGTTCATGAGACTGCCGATAATTTTAGTTTCTGATCAATTCGACTGCACACGTTAGTCATATTTGTAAACAATCCTTGTGCCTTTTGCAAAGAGAGCAACACCGGATTGCGGCCGAAAGCGACTCGCCGTCTGAGGCATTGGCGAGGCCCAAGTGGGACACTCCATTCAACCGGGCGTTGAACATATTGAAACGACAACCGGTGGATACTCGACCGTCGTATGGACACGTGCACGGTGTCGGAGACGGCGCCACGTGGAAGAAGTACTACCGTGAGACCATGGAGGAGAGAAAGGAAAGGCGAAGGTTAACTGAAGAAAACATCGACCAAAAGGTTGTGATTGCGGTTGAGAAGAAATCATCTCAGACAGTCGCAACAGCGGTAGCTGCCGCAAAATAGGTGGTTGCAGATTTGTCTACTTCCTTGGTTCCGGCCGTTTTCACTTGGACAAGGCAAAATCCAAAAAACAATTTAGAGGACTTTCCCCTCGCTGACTTCTTGGGGAGCAGCTCGACTAGCGTTGCACCAGCACCTGCTCCCGCACCGGCTCCCGCACCGGACGTGCTCGGCGGTGCTTCGTCTTTGGCTGAGCTCGACGCATACGACGGTATTTGTCACACCGGCCCCCTTCAATATAAATGTATAATCTCCCGTTTTCGTTGCTTTTCGGATGTCTCACATCACAGACTTTTCTTTGCAGGCCGACAAAACCCCGTGCACCATATTGTACACCATCGGCGACCAGAAGGTGGACGTGGGGAAGGCGACGATAATGGAGCCGAAGGAACCATTGTTCCATAGCCGGCCGATCCCCCCGAACGTCTTCAAGGTTTCCGTGGCCAGTGTCAAACCGGGCCACAAGAATTTGCCTCCTCTAATACTAGTGGGGATGACGACGAGACCTGCGGTTGCTTGGTGATTGTTGCAATGGGTGGGTCTGTTGTGGCCAAAGAGTCTGCCGTGCCTCGAGGCGGCCGGGAGCACACCCACGAGCATGCAGCCTCAGCAAGGTATGAACATCAACACCCCACCTACCCAATTAGCGTCGGGTGTCGGGTTGGGTGATAGCGGACGGGGTAAGGAGGAGGCTCCATTAGTCGTGGATGACGTCGCCATGGATGAGGATGAGGATGACGATGGCGCTGAACAGTATGTCTATACTGGCGCCTCCTCAGGGTTTGAGCGTCATGAGTCGGTGCCTGAATTGCCATCTCAACGTACTATGGATGACCTTCCGGTAGTAAAGAAGTCTAGGAAGAGAGCGAGGAAAGGAAAAAAAGTTGATTCTATGATCCAGCCGCCTCAGCAGCCTCAGCTTCAGGACCGTATAGATATCCCCGATGCGGATAAATGGCATATCCCCGGTCAACCAATCCTACCTGCAACAGCGCTACGGGCCAGATTCAGCGATCTAAGGAGACTTCATGACGATGTGCTGCGGGTAGAGAAAGGCCTCATCGCCTCGAAAGATCTAGGATACCCACTCTACGTGATTAACGTTCCGCGGCAAATGTCGTACGTCGGCAGCTTCCCCGCGGATAAGTTCTTCCTCCGATTCGATTACATATTTGACATGTTTCACGTGAAGAAGCTGGATTTTACGTTTGTCCTCCTTTATGCCTTGCACATGAACTACATCATAGGGGTTGAGCAGATACCTCATATCTGTGTCGCTGACCCGTACTACATGCACGAGGGCTTCTTGGGAGTCTGCGCAAAGCACGATGAATACGCGAGGGATTACATCGTCAGTTTCATGCTCGCCAATAAGGACAAGGAGGAGATTCTCGTGCCTTATCATCCCGCGTAAGTCATCCACTCTGCTATCCTTCCTTCGATTTCAATCATTCATTTGCACGGTGGAGGCTAATTAATTTGAGGTGTACTTATTTTGCACAGCGGCGGGCGCGTTGTCCTCATCATCCTCTACCCCGATTCTCCCAAGCTCTTTACTTGGACTCGTCGAAGAACATTCACAAAAAGGATTACACCAACATCAAGGATGTTCTCGACAGTGCTATGTTTTACTACCAAGCAAGGGGTGGAGAGGTCAGGGACAAGAAGAGAAGGGGCGGCAGGGTCGCCTTCAGCCATAAGACCGACTTCTGCTGCATCCAGCAACCGAACGATTCTCTTAATGATGGATTCTATGTCCTACACCACATGCTGAAGTACAGACGGGATCACCAGAACCTTCGCATGTCACCTGGATCCGGCGATGCCCATATTCTGCAATCGGCAAAGGACATAGGAGATATCGAGGATCATCGACTTCGAGCTGAGTTTTATAACATCCAGCGCGAACTTGCCCAAATCATCATGAAGGAGGTCGTCGGAAAAACAAGGATGTTCTACGGAGAAGGACAAATGTCGCGGGAAGACGTCCGAACATGGATAGCCTCTCAGCGTCTCGACATGAAGCCCTTAACTAAGCTCGAGGACTATCTCCCTGACATGGATGGATGGCACGACATGGTGGAGTGATTGTCAATATATGACAATATGTCCATTTAGTCCATACTTTCTGTATGAAAAAACTTTGAGTTATGCACGGTGAAACTTTATTTGTGATGTAATTAAACTGTCCTCCTCCACTAGCAAAAATCACTCTAGTTAGGGCATTTTGGGTACGATGAACTTTGTTATTTATGCTTATGATATGTTGTTTCTATTTTTGCCAAGTCTGTCTCTTTCTGTTGCTCAACTATATATGTTGCATATCATCGAGTCATGTGACGATGCAGGTGCATAGATCATAGATGGCGAAGAAGTGCTACGCCAGGAGTATATATACGACGAGTGTCCGGAGTGTCAGGCCCAGGTGTAGCGGTTTCCGGTTTCCGAGCGACAGGCGCTGTTTGTTTAGGTTCACGCTAATGCGAGAGAGGGATACGAACTCATGTACTCAAAGTGATAGCTCTTCTCGCGTATATCATTGTTTAGATGGATCACAATGTATTTGCAAGTAATCGAGACTTGTATCGCTATTTTCGAGATGATGACGAGAGACCACTTTGTGTTGGATGATGATTATGATGATGACATGATTTGATGAGACTAATTGTATGTATATGCTATGATTACATTTGTATGTGTATGATATGCTAAAGATTATTCTATAAAGCCTATTCAAATACAAAACAAATATGTAGGGAAAAAACTAATAAAACTAGTAGTAGCGAGGGGGAAAAATTTAGCAGTAGCGCCGCCTTACCAGTATATGCTACCTTGTAAACAGCGCTGCAGATAATATCTGCAGCGCCCTTTTCTAAAGAGCGCTACAACTATTCATGTATAGCAGTAGCATGGACAACAGCGCCATCTGCTATATCGTTAGCTATAGTGTTTTATTAGTAGCGCCGGTCCCGCGCCATCGAGAGGCCCAAAACCCGCGCTGCTGCTAGGATTTTCCCTAGTAGTGGTATTACGGTAGGTGAACAAATTACTATCGAGCAATTGATAGAAAAGTGCATAGTTATGAGATTATCTAGGCATGATCATGTATCTAGGCATCACGTCTGTGAAAAGTAGATCGACTCCTACCTACATCTACTACTATTACTCCACACATTGTCCGACTCCTTCCTGCATCTAGAGTATTAAGTTCATAAAGAATAGAGTAACGCATTAAGAAAGATGACATGATGTAGAGGGATAAACTCATGCAATATGATATAACCCCATCTTTTTATCCTCGATGGCAACAATACAATACGTGCCTTGCTGCCCCTGCTGTCACTGGAAAAGGACACCGCAAGATTGAACCCAAAGCTAAGCACTTCTCCCATTGCAAGAAAGATCAATCTACTAGGCCAAACCCAACTGATAATTCGAAGAGACTTGCAAAGATAACTTAATCACACATAAAAGAATTCAGAGGAGATTCAAATATTTCTCATAGATAAACTTGATCATAAAGCCACAATTCATCGGATCTCAACAAACACACCGCAAAAAGAGTTACATCGAATAGATCTCCAAGAAGATCGAGGAGAACTTTGTATTGAGATTCAAAGAGAGAGAAGAAGCCATCTAGCTAATAACTATGGACCCGAAGGTTTGTGGTAAACTACTCACAACTCATCGGAAGGGCCTTGGAGATGGTGTAGAGGCCCTCCATGGTCGATTCCCCCTCCGGCGGAGCGCCAAGGAAGGCTCCATGATGGGATCTTGCGGATACAGAAGGTTGCGGCGGTGGAATTAGGTTTTCGTGGTGCTCCTCGAAGGTTTCAGGGTACGTGGATATATATAGGAGGTAGAAGTAGGTCGGTGGACGCTCGAGGGGCCCACGAGGGTGGGGGGCGCTCCGGGCACCCTCGTGGCCGCCTCGATTGTTGCTTGACGTCCAATCCAAGTCTCCAGGTTTGCATTTGTTCCAAAAAGATCGCTCCCGAAGGTTTCATCCCGTTTGGACTCCGTTTGATATTCCTTTCCTTCGAAAGACTGAAATAGGCAAAAAAAAACAGTAATTCGGGCTAGGCCTCCGGTTAGTAGGTTAGTCCCGAAAATGATATAAAAGTGTAAAGTAAAGCTCATAAACATCCAAAACGGGTAATATAATAGCATGGAACAATCAAAAATTATAGATACATTGGAGACGTATCAGCGCCCTCCACCCTCGTGGATGCCTCATGTCCTTCCGGGACTACTTCTTATTTTCCTATTTTCTTAAATATCCCAAACGGAGAAAAAATTGCTATTAGAACTGTTTTGGAGCCAGTTTACTTACCATACCACATACCTATTCCTTTTCGGAGTCTGAAACGTTCTGGAAAGTGTCCCTTATGTATTCCTACGGGGTTAGGGTTTCAATCACATTGGTTTCAACATTTATGGGATTACCTGAGGTATAATGTTCGATTCTTTGACCGTTCACCACCTTCAGATTTGTGCCTTCGTAGTTGTTGATTTTTATGGCACCGGAACGGTAGACCTCCTCGACAATGCAAGGACCTTCCCATTTAGAGAGGAGTTTTCCTGCAAAAAAACTTAAACGAGAGACCCCTCTTTAACATTACGGTTTTTCCTATGACTCAAATAAGAAGAGAAACTATGAAAACAAAGCCTTAAAGATTCAAAGTCTTCACATCAATTTCTTCAAAGATTATACCAATTTCTTCACTTGAAGAAATACATTTTTAGGGGTCGTCTTTTCTGGGTTAAACCAAATCTTCAGGGACTATAACTCCTTTGTACACTCACAAACACATTAGTCCCTTAACCTATTTGTCTTCAATACTTCAAAACAACTAAGGGTGCACTACAATCACCTCCTTTTTGGTGATTGATGATATATTGGTTAAGTTTTCAATGGGAGTAAATAATGAAAGTGTAAGAACAGAGTATGAAGAAATTGTCTACAAGTTATTGAGGAACTCCCCCTGAAGATGTGCATATGACACTTGTGCAGAAAATGCTAGCTATGGCGTGTAAAAAATGGCCTTGCTGGCGTGGACACACCACACCACCAATATGGCGCCATTGTTAAATAATAGTGATGGTGTTGGTGCCCACGTCAGCAGTATTATACGTGTTGTTGGCATGCCAATAGCACCACCCTTGTAATCTCTCACCTAGGGACACACATTGTATTTTGCACGCCACCAACGTTACGTGCAGGAAAAAAAATATTTTTTCACACCGTCCAACATTTAGCATTACACATTAAAATTAAGCACATATAGAAAATTACACACTAGAACAGTACCAGTTAATAGAACATTACGAGTTAATAAGTGACAATCTCACAAATAGTTGTAGATCACTAATAAAATGACAATCATCGTCTCTTGACAAACACGATCTAAAACAATAGTAAATAGCGCTAATAAGCATTTTATTTAGCAATCGATGGCCCCGCCACACACATACTTGTAAATGAGGTCGATGACAAAATCATGGCGGCGGGTGTTCCTAATAGTGACTACTATGGCTGTCCAACCCGAAGATTCTTACCAGCAATGGTGAAGTGCTATTTAGCCCTGTCCCATCCATCTATTTTGTCAGTTATTTGGTGTATAGAGTAATCTGTATAATTTGTGCTGAATGCTTTTTGGTATCGTGCTTTCTTGTAGCTTGTGCTTGATTCCTTCATTTTAAAAATGGTATGTAGTTGAAGAAGAATCTGATAGCTTATCAAGAAAGTTGTGTCATGAGCTTTTTTATTTCGTATTAAGTCGAGTAGACTTGGTTCGAGCTTGGGTTTCGAGTTTATGAGCTTTGAATTAGGACGGCTGATAAATGTTTTGTGATAGATCGTGGGCTCTTTTGCCTCAGGATGTCTCATGTGTATTGTTTTTAATTAGGATGGTTGATGGACACATGTTTTTGATAAAGCGTGTACTCTTCTGGCTCAAGATGACAAGTGTTACCATGACCCTCTATTGTTCAATACAGTGGTAGAATTGAACGTGTATAATGGTATCAAACATGAATGGTTGATGAAATACTTATTAAGTTGTTTGTCCAGTAACAAAATTAAGTTTAACTTTCTATATCAACAAAGCATTGCACAATACTTGTTTGGGGGATAATATGACGCCTGTTCTTTGGGAATAACGTGACAGAACATATAGTATGATAAATATGTCAAAACAACAAATAATTACAAGTATAAGATGAAATGTGTGAAGCTTCCAAAAACAGCTAATAAAAATGGGTGTATGCTAGTAAGGTTAAGAGATAGCACTACAACCGTGCGATGTCATTCTCAACCCGTAGGCTGCAGAATTATTTCCTCTATAAGCATTGTTACCAAAATTATTCCTACCAACAAAATTCACATCCATAGATTCATTATTATTATCAATCAAAGTAGACAAAGGCATATCATTGGGATCAAGAGGAGCACTCTTAGTAGCAAACAATTTCATAAGTTCATCCATCTTTCCACTCAGAACATTAATTTCTTCTATAACATGCACTTTCTTACTAGTGGATATTTTGGTGTGCCATTGAGAATAATTAGCCATAATGTTATCAAGGAGTTTAGTAGCTTATCCTAAGGTGATTTCCATAAAAGTGCCTCCGACGGCCGAATCTAAAAGATTTCTAGAAGCAACTTCAATCCAGCACAAATTTTTTGTATGATCATCCATAAATTCAAACCATGAGTAGGGCAATTTCTTGACATGGTAGGAGAGTAGTTTAGCAATGGTAGCAACTCATTTTTTCACAAGTAATATATATCGCCAGCTACTTGAGAACAGAGATAGATCCGAATAAACCCTTGCAAAGGATTCCATTTGAAAGAGATTTCTTGTGAACTGAAGCATCAATAGTGCTACCTTGGCCTGATTATGAACAACTCATTATCAATTTATCATATAAATAAAAACAGTACGAATTCTCTTCTAGTCTTCTGCAAATAAATTGTGTGCAAAGTTATGCAGAAATGTCATACAACAGAAGGTAGCACCATGACATGAAAACATATAATCTACACAATCGTGTGTGGCATAAAAACATGGAAGGATAAGATCTGACAGTACAATTGAAGTAATTATCCATCCAGAAGCCGCTGGATATTATGAGCTGAAGAATTTTCTAAGTAAAAAACGAGTACCAATCTCCAAGATCCGCGCATATCAATTGACAAAGGCCAATATGAACAACACCTATTTTGGATTGAGAGGATATGAGGACAATGTAATTGTGTGCTGGACGAAGGAACCATACATAAAGATAAATACCTGAGAAACTGATTGCATCCTTCCCCTAAAAAACAAATTGCATCCTTGAAATCTGCGTAGAGCAGTTTCAACCGAACCCATGGTCGGTTGCATCCCTCGTGGCGGCAGATCGATATACCGATCCCCTCCCTTCTCTCTTGCAGCGGCCAACCCATCCCCTTCACCTTCTCTCGCGTCGAGCGATTTTGTTTGGGAGGGATAGCAATCGGTCGATCGACTGTATCTCTACTCCCAATGTCTGAGTTGGTGATAGCCTCCACGGTTTATTTTTGTCCCACCACTTTCAACCTTTTTTTTTGCTGGTGTTTTTCGTCCCCTCCCATCTACGCACGAAAAAAACCCCACCCCCGCAGCCACAGACATAGAAAAATCCACGTACCTGCTCCCTCCTTCAATACCTAGCTATCCCTAGGTCGTCTCCCGGTCTCCAACCGCAGCCGCAGCCGCCACCGCACCCCCAATCCTCGATCTGGCTCTTCACCTCACGCCAACGCAGTGTCTCTCGGCGATGATCTCTTCCTCACGCCCTCGCCCTCATCCTCCTCCTCAAGACGTCATCGTCGCCTCCCTAGCCCGCCGCCATGATGACTGATCTGGCGTTGGCGCCGTAGATCACCCTGTGGTCCTTGACCTCGCCCAGGTATGAATCCCTCATCCACTTCTTTTGGTTTGGTTCATCTTCGCGTCTAATTCGGGTGTGCGTGCAATTTTCTACTCGTCGTAAAAATGGATAAAAAGAGATGTATCTAGAACTAAAATATGTCAAGATACATCCCCTTTTATCCATTATGATGACAAGTATTTCCGGACGGAGAGGGAGTACGATCTAGCGACGGAGATGCAAGGAGAAGCCGTTGCGGGTTCAAGGGGCCGTGAGGATTCCCACTATGAAGGTGCTCAACATCAGTTTTTCGCCTCTCTCTTTTCATTTGGTTGGTGTGGTTTGCTGAAGTTTCGATTTTTCTTCTTTGTGCTTCTATTCTGAATAATCTACTTGCCTGCCTGTCTATTTTTCTATTCTTGGTGGAGCATCTGTGTGCATATATGCAACCCGTATTTTTCTTTGGATAAGGTTTCAGATTGATAATAGTGATAACTCTCTGCTGGTAGGAAGTAATACATTCTCTCGGGATAGTCAGATATACCTCTCACATTTGAATACAAAACTGCAATTTTTCTTATGTTAATTTGTCTTGAAAATGTGGAGTCATCAATATGACTGGTTGTGTACGAGTCCTTGTTATGTAGAAGAGCATTCAAACTATGCTATCAATACTATGAAGATTAGAAAATTCAGAATATGTTTCCAAGTGTTAGTAAATGTATTGCTGGACTATAGTGCAAACATCTTCTATATTGTTTGCAGCAATTCCAAAGCTTTCAACGTCTGAAGTGCTGCAGGTTTTTTAGATCAATGAAGTGTTGTAGTTAAGAGTTAACTACAGAGTGCCAAGATATTAAACTCCAATTTCACATGGGCCTCATATATTTCATCAACTATTTTGCATAGTAAGCATGGGAGGATCTCCTGGTGGAGTTTGGGGGAGGGGATGCACTGGGAGGAGGAGACGTCATGGTGGCCAAGCACAGATGCAGCAGAAGCAGTAGGGTCGTTGCCGTAAACTAAGCGGGTCAACGAAGTCTGTGAGGCAGAAGTGCCATAGCATACAGGTGAGTCAGTAGGTGCTCTTTTCTTATTTTTTCAGTCGGTTCCGATTTTGCTGTTCTTTTTTGCATTCAAGTACAATGAATATTGTATTAGTATCTCTTCTTTCTGCACATCAGGTTGTTTTTTGTCCAAACTACTTTGAAGATTTATTGACCAAATTGTAGAAGGCTATAAAGGGTCATGTGTTATTGATGTGATTAACGTTTTAAAACTACAAATCTATAATCGGAACCGAACTAAGTTTTCATTCAGTAAGTTATAGTTTTAGTCTAAGCATCAATTTTTAACTTCTCTCCTTGTATATCTTGGTTTTAAACATGAACATTACTATATTTTGATATGTACGGTACTTACACATAACCATACTGAGGATTAAGTATATTATCATGTAACTGGACCGATTAACTTTGTAATCTCATGTAAAAATGCAGCGCCGTGACCCACTTGAAAGAGAGAAGGAGAGGGGTTGCCTCCCGTCAATCTCATCCCATCCCTTGTGCCAGCCATGAAAGAGAGGAGGGAGAGTAGAGAGGAGCGCGGTGGCATTCGCTGATGCTGGCCGGTTGACGCATGGTTGACATGTCAGTCAAGGGTCCCTGCATCTATGGTGGTCGGCTCGCTGTGGTGGTCGACCACGCGCAGGTACACACATAGGCATACCAAGATCGTTATTAATTAATCCAGACTGCTTCATGTCCAGGTCAATGTTTATTTGGGGGAAGTGCTGTTGATATTTTTATTCAACCATGAGTGTTTAGTGTTGATTTTGAGGGCATTTTTAGGTGTTTTAGTTGAGCTAGCAAGGGGGCGTAGTTGATCTGTCATCATTTTTTGAAATGGGTGAAAGATGTTCAGCGTTGGCTCTATATTTTCAAGGGAATGTGCTACTCTGAAGATGCTTCAGCTGCATTTTTGTTTACCCATCATTCGGTGGCAAATCTCTGATTCCTCACGGGCTGCAGATGATGAGTACTCACATTTTTGGTCTTATTGATTTTGTCAGACTGATGGGTGCATGGCAAATTTTGGTCTTACTGATTTCGTCTGAGAGATAATGAGATAAAATGACACTTGACCCCCAACTAACCACGACTAGCTTAGCTTCACTAGCCGCCATTAACTAATCAGTCACTCAACTCGTAGCTTGGTGTCGTTTTGAATGATTCCATATCCCTTACGTAGATTCAACTGGATGCTCTTGCTTGATCCCTACATTATGCCCTACTCCTACCAAATTATTAGCAAGTACGTACTCGATCCATGGAATCTGCCGAGAAATGTATGCACCTTTTCCTTGTATATCGATACTAGAGGCATCATTTTGAAGTTAGTATTAATTCTGTGATACACTACATTTTGAAGTTAGTATCCATTCATTCTGTTCTTGCAAAATATTTATTTATATATATCATCTTATTTGTCATGTGAGAGGAAAGGTACGGTGCCGTCGATCCGTCCTGCCTGTGGATTCATTGGACACGTCTTGGTGGAGTGAGCACTCATCAGATTCGATCTGGTTGCTCTGTCTTTCAAGTTTCAAGGCGGAATCGGGGTCAGTGGGTTGGGACGAATCCACCGCTGTTGTCATGTGAGATCACAGTAATGTAGTCAAGCAAGGTAAATGTAATTGTTGTATAATAATGTCCTTGTGTTCTTATGGATCACCTTAGGCAGAGTCTCCATATAAGCTTCTGGAACATTGTTGCCTTCAAGATTTGGTTGGCAAGCTCCTTCTAGTGCTGAAGCCATCTCCTCGTCGAGTCTGACAGACCCTCGGGAGGGACCTTGACCGTCGGGAGCCACCATTTGTCACTCGGCGGCGTGTCGCCCTTCTCGGATTCATTGTCATTTTTCTTCACATACCAAAACTCCTGCTTGTCGCTGAAACTATAGAGATAGTCCTGTTTGACATCAGAAATGTGCAACGGTAACAAATTAGCAACTCAGGTATCTTCACATCAATCTCGTAAACAATTCAGAGGAGGGTGGGGAGTTTTATATTACAAGGAGCATTCCATCAAGCTTGCACAATGCCGGGATGTTCATCAGCAGATCTCTGCGCTGGTGAGTTATCATAATCTGCTTGTCAAAAAAGAATAAAATTGTACTATTGTAATTAGTTGTAACTAGTCGTCAACCCGTGCATCTGCACGGGCTAGCACTTTCCATATTAAATATGTCAAAAAGTTCTTACGAATTGAAAATGTTGAACAGTGATATAAATATGTTGCTATGGATTATTATTATTTTGGTGGCAAATTATAATTCAAAACATGTTACATACATCTTCCTTTCTTTCACGTACTGAAAAACCATACATCATCCTTTCTGCCGCAGAAGCACGGTATAATTTGATCTTAAAACACTTCATAGATTAGATCCTATATGTGCATGACATTTAAGCAAAAGTCCTCTCTTGGGAACAAATGGGGAGCGGAGAATTAACTATTTTCTCATGCCCTTTTTTGGGGAATTTCTCATTCCTTAAGAGCCATAGATTATTCAGATTTGATGTTGTTTTCTTAACCAATAAATTATTACAGAATTACTTTTATTATTAACGTGTCTGGGAACTTTGTAATAGATTATTAGGATTTGAGTTGTTTGTACCAAAACATTCTTAAAGAATTTGTTCTATGATTGTTCCTAATTTTTAATACTCCCTCCGTCCAAAAATACTTGTCATCAAAATGGATAAAAAAAGATGTATCTAGAACTAAAATACATCTAGATACATCCCTTTTTATCTATTTTGATGACAAGTATTTCCGGACGGAGGGAGTACTTATTATCCATTCTACAAAAATATAAATATCCCTCATATGAGATATTTGTGGTGAATGACACATCCAGATTTTGTATTGTTACTGTAGTAATTAGGTGTTATTTTGAAGGTATTTTAATAGCTATAATTTTCTCTTACTTATAAGGCAAAATAAAGTCATGCATAGATTTAATATACACACATAAAATATGTATTGATAATCTGCAGATGCGAAGAATCATGTGGATCCATGTAATTCATGAATCGCATGCATGGAAAAGTAGTATAGATGTCAGAACATTAGTATTATGTGCATGCATAATAATTATAATCAATGCTCGAGCTGATTTAGCATCTAGACTAAACTTGCAGGACACCACAACATTGCACCTGCCGACGTCGGATCCAGCCATAGCCCGGCGGCGTTTAGGAGGAGCTCGTCGAGCCAGCCAGTACACGCCGTAGATTCATGAAATGAGTCGCTCGATCCAAAATGATTTATCTTGGTCGGATAAACGCACTCTTCCACTTCCTGACCAATTAGTTAGTGAAGTGGATCGGCCTTTCCTTGTAGAAGAATGGCATGCTCCCATGTTTATATTGTTTATTAGGAGCAGCAAGCAAAGCAGTACAAATTTTGACTGTATTTAAATTCGACAAAATACTTGTGGAGCTGCGGGATATATCAGAATTTTCCGAGATCACATGGATGTCCTTTGCTTTTCAATACCATGAACACATTCAATATTCGGAATGCTTACGTTTATTTTTTTGTAGGACACCGAATAATAGTGTTTGGTCGTGTCACGCCCAATATGCGACCCTATCCAAAAGGAACTCGAAGGTCCCACCAAGGATAGACCCGCATATTGAAACGCTTTTGCAAGGTGAATATCATTACATCAACATTACATAATAGATGGGGATACATACAGAAGGCATACAATGCCACACGTACAACATCATCTTACATAAGAGCACCATCCGACTACGGATGAAACACAAATAGAAACTCAAACGACATCCACCCTGCTAGCCCAGGCTGCCGACCTGGAACCTATCCCCTGATCGAAGAAGAAGCAGAAGAAGAACTCCAAAACAATCAAACATCACTCGCGTCATGATCATCGCATAACCTGTACCTGCAACTGTTGTTGTAGTAATCTGTGAGCCACGAGGACTCAGCAATCCCATTACCATGACTAGCAAAGCTTAATGGGAAAGGAAAGGGTAAAGTGGTGAGGTTGCAGCAGCGACTAAGCATGATATGGTGGCTAACATACGCAAATAAGAGCGAGAAGAGAAGCAAAGGAATGGTCGTGGAGCTAGCAATGATCAAGAGGTGATCCTGAACTCCTACTTACGTCAATCATAACACAGAAACCGTGTTCACTTCCCGGAATCCGCCGAGAAGAGACCATCACGGCTACACACGTGGTTGATGCGTTTTAATTCGGATCAGGTGTCAAGTTATCTATAACCGGACATTAACAAATTTCCATCTGCCACATAACCGCGGGCACGGCTCTCGAAATTTTATACGCTGCAGGGGTGTCCTAACTTAGCCCATGATAAGCTCTCGTGATCAACGAAGGATATACCTTCTCCCAGGAAGACCCGATCAGTCTCGGAATCCCGGTTTACAAGACATTTCGACAATGGTAAAACAAGACCAGCAAAGCCGCCCGATGCGCCGACAATCCCGATAGGAGCTGCACATATCTCGTTCTCAGGGCAACACCGGATGCGACATCCTACGAGTAAAACCAGACCTCGAGTTTCCCCGAGGGGGCCCCGCAGTCTACTCGGTTCGGACCAGCACTTAGAGAAGCACTTGCCGGGGGGGGCTAGAATAAAGATGACCCTTGGGTTAATTACTCCCAAGGGAAAAGTAGGTGGTGGTGAGGCAAATGGTAAAACCAAGGTTGGGCCTTGCTGGAGGAGTTTTATTCAAAGCGAACTGTCAAGGGGTCCCATAAATCACCCGACCGCGTAAGGAACGCTAAATCCGGGAACATAACACCGGTATGACGGAAACTAGGGCGGCAAGAGTGGAACAAAACACCAGGCATAAGGCCGAGCCTTCCACCCTTTACCAAATATATAGATGCATTTATTAAATAAGAGATATTGTGATATCCCAACAAAATCATGTCTACCATGGAGCAATCTTCAACTTCACCTGCAACTAGCAACGCTATAAGAGGGGCTGAGCAAAGCGGTAACATAGCCAAGCAATGGTTTGCTAGGAAGGGTGTCAAATGTTAGAGGTTCGTGGCAATTTGGCAGGCTTGAAGAACAAGTTATAGGAAGCGCAGCAAAGCGATAGAACGAAGCAACTAGCATAGCAATGATAGTAGAGAGATCAAAGGTGATGGTCATATTGCCTGAAATCCCGCAAGGAAGAAGAACGAGTCCATGAAGAAGATGAAGCCACGAAGACGAACCAAGCGTAGACGAACGAATCCTCACGATCGCAGCGAAAACGGGAACTATCGAGATGAAGCACATAACATAGTAAACACACCACACATGAACAAGGCATGATGCTCAACCAAGTATGATGCATGACAAGGCTACATGAAGCTACTCATGACAAGAGATGATGCAAACAAGAGCAACACATCAAAGCAAGTTTAAATGAGGCCGGAAACAACATATAACAATTCTGGTAAGACCTCATATGCAAATTTAGAAATTGGTCCAAAACTGAATAAACCTTATGTTCAAGTTGTTAAACAGCAAGCTAAGATGCACCAATATGATCTACACGAAATTCTAGTCAAGTTACATATAAAGTTCATTAGATTTGGAGCTACGGCCTAGAAGATATGAGCAAAACAAGATAATCATGGCATTGATGCAAAATGCAAACAAACATCAAGCAAACACACCACAACAAGGATGCAACATGATAATATGAAGCTACATGCAAAATCAAGCAAGTTTCGTATAGAGCACACTCAAAACGGAGCAACGGTTCAACACATACACTCTATACAAGTTTAAAGGACAAGCTGTCCAAAACAGCAACTAGGCATATTGCAAGCACCAAAACAATATGCTAAAGCACCTCAACATAATAACAAAAGGCATGGTCATGAAGCACAGGTAAAGCATGACAAAACATGAACACTGAGCTATCTCCAGAAATCATTAGAACATGCTCAAAAACACATGGAAAGATTGCATATATTAACAGCTTCAGGCTTAGCAGAAATAACATCAGGTTGCAATGTTTAGAGCTATCAAACAACATGTTACAGGAACTTAACATGGCAAACAAAGGCATGGCATAAATCTACTAATTACATATAACAAAAATCTCTTACTGACCATGATCCAAAAAGGATCAGAAAATATGATGGCACCCATGTAAACATGGCAAAAGATATGACAGATTCATACATGGCAGGAACAACAATAAGTAGGCATGTTGGTGAGCTTGAACCACTCACCACAGAGCAACACATGGCATGGCAAGGCAACCAACAGTAAGAAGACATGTTTATGGAGCTAATCATAGCAAGAACAAGTCCATAGGGTGCATGGATCACTAGCAACAATCATGGCAACATTAAACTTAATGTGAACAGGCTGACAGCAATATTATTTGGCAAATTTGGAGCAAGATAACAACATGTTACAGCAGGCTATAAATGCAACCAGGGGCATGAATGGATAGAGAATGACATGTTTAACAAATCATCCTTAGTGCACATCTCCAGATAATGCATAGAATGACTTGTAGCAGCATGTTTACATAGCAACAAAATATAACAGAAACGGTCTAGCAAAACAGCAACAGCAAGTACCCTACTTAACAAGCTCGATGCACTCAGCACACAACTCACAAAAATAAATGGATGGCACCACTGTAAAGATGGAATAGCATAGATCAAAACACATGTAGACATCAACCTCATAGGCTGCACAAATCAAACATGGCAAAAATGACAAATGAGCATGTTATAACAGTTTCAGCAGAATAACATCATATAGCACTTTTGCAACGATGATTCAGGCATCAAGGTGGACTCAAATGAACATGATGCAATGGAATAAAATGAAGTACTTGTTAAGGCGAACAATTTGACATATTACACGCACGAAACAGTGTAGTATGCACAGAGTTATGGCATGACAAACATGGCACCAGAATGCTGAGAATCTTAGGGACTTAGTGAAACTTATACCTCCGCGAAAGTCAACGCGGGATGGAGGCGTGCGGGACGAGGAGATCCGGGATCGGGGGCGCCGTTTGGTTGGACTCCCGGTGGATCTCATCCACCCGGAGTGGATCTGACCCGATCCGACTCCCGCGAGGGCGGGCGGCTCCGGCGAGGTCGGTGGCGGCGGTGCTCGCGGCCGGCGAGGCGCTGGCGGCGGCGGGCGGCGCCAGCGGGGACGCTGGACGGCGGGTCCGCCACGAGCTTGGCGGATCCGGCGCCAGCGGCAGGGGCGAAGCGGCGGGCAGGGTGCGGAGGCCGCGCGTTGGCGGCGGAGATGGCGCGCTGGGCGGCGGCGGAGGTGCAGGGCGCAGCGGCGGGTCCGCGCTGGCAACGGAGTCGCGAGGCGGCGTTAGCGGCCCAGCCGGGCGCGGCGGCGAGGCGCGCGGCAACGGGACCGCCGGCGGCAGAGGCAGCGGGCGCTGGCGGCTCCGGCGAAGAAGCGGCAGCGGCGGCGGCGGCGGCGGGTTGGGCCCGAGTTCGATCCGCCCAGCGGGCCTGGCGCGGCGGGGACGGCGAGGAGGACAGGTGTCGGCGCGGGATTCGTCGGTCGGCGGCGGCGGACGTGTCCGGTCCAGATCGGACGTGTCCGGCAGGCGAGAGGAGCGGGGCTAGGGTTTCATCCGCGAAAATGGAGGGGGATGCACCTATAGGTAGAGGGAGCTAGGAGACTTCAAATGGAGCACGGTTTTCGCCCACACGATCGTGATCGAACGGCGGAGAGCATGGAAGATACTTAAATGGGTTTTGGGCCACTTTGGAAGGGGTGTTGGGCTGCACACAAAAGAGGCCTTTACAGTTACCCGGTTAACCGTTGGAGTATCAAACGACCTTCAAATGGCATAAAACTTGACAGGCAGTCTACCGGTGCTATACCAAGGCCGCTTGGCAAACCTCGTTCCATTCCGAAAACGTTTAATAGCTGCACACGAAAAGAGGCAAAAGGGGGCGCCGGGGGACATAGGAGTGCCGGATTGCAAAACGGACAACGGGGAAAAAGTTCGGATGCATGAGACGAACATGTATGCAAAATGAGATGCACATGATGACACGATAAAATGAAACACGCAAGCAAATACCGAGGCAACTACGGCGAATAACTGGCGGACACCTGGCGCATCGAATCCGGGGCGTTACAGGTCGTATGCACTATATGGGAAATTGTAAACTATTTATTGGGTACATTGGCCGGCTTCCCCTATGCTCTCTGCACCAACAAAACTCGCCAAGAAAACCAAATTATAATTTAAGTGGCCCAATAACACCAGCTCAGGAATTCAAAAATGTTATCTGATTCCTCAAAATTGATTTATTTCTCAAAAAAAATATCAACCAACAGCTAATCTGATTTCCTAGGTTCTTCATCTCCACGACTATATCCATTAGTCTTGAGTCCTGACTCGACCCAAGTCTTTCCTTGCGGTGCGTCTAATCTAGATGTCAGTTTCGATCAACTCCACATCTATAGTTGACAAACTTCCGTGTCAACCTTCTTTCAAAAAATATATATTGTATCTACAAAACATGAGAGATTTATTTTTTGAGCTAGCATATAGAAAAATATATTAGGTGTGTGTTAGATTGAATTCTAGGATAAAAAGGAAAATATATTAGGAGAACCGAGCACACTTGACTTGAAAGAGAAAAATCAGCGCCACCATCCATAGAGAGCACGATTGAAAGGGCAGGAGGCAGCGATCACGTACAGGAGTCCAGCTAGAGTTTAATCGGCAGAATATTTTCGGGAGTATCTAGAACTCATCTAGATGAGATATAATTTGGTCTCATTCACTTTGAGTTGCGGGTTTGGCCTTCATTTAAAACAATGTGGAATAGTTTCACAACTCACGCCACCTGGAACACCACAGCGTAAAGGTGTGTCCGAACGTTGTAACCATAGTTTATTAAATATGGTGCAATCTATGATGTCTCTTACCGATTTATTAGTATCTTTTTGGGGTTATGCACTAAAGATAGCTGCATTCACGTTAAATAGGGCACCGTCTAAATCCGTTGAGACGACACCGTATGAACTATGGTTTGGCAAGAAACACTACTACAGGAATTAGCTTTGGTAACACATCCCGGTAACACAAGAAAACATGTGTTACTGTTTGAAATCCCGGTAACACAACATTTGTGTCCACACTAATTTGTAACACATTCTATGGGAAGTGTTACGATGTTGTAACACATATTCCACATGCGTAAAATGTGTTACAGTGTTGTAACATATTATTTATGCTGGTTGAGAGAGTGTTACAAGATTGTAACGCATATATGATATGCAATGTTGTGTTACAAGTTTGTAACACATAGGTGGTCTACGTAGGTAAATGTTACACACGTAATAATATTGGATTGATTTTTTCTTTCTTGTCAAGAGAAGACTTGTTGCAAGATGCATGCGATCAATTCTTAGGTCAATCTCATCGTTGCATGTGGCCTCTGGGCTAATAGTTATGGGCTTGTGCCATTCACATGTTAGCTACGTATAGAAGTTTCGAGGATGCGTGTTTGCTTACTGGCGGGATATATTAGGATAAAACAATTGGTGTAGCCCAAAAGCCCACAGAAGGTAGGACTCAAACTAGGAGCTCACTGTTTCCTGTAAGTTCTTCTAGAAAAGATGTTTCCCTGTATAAAATTTTAAAAAAGATTATTTCCCTATACGTGGTATGTATGACCCTATTTTCTAAGACTGGATGAGAGTGCAAACTCAAAGTTTTGTGCTTTGTACTGTGCGTGTGTTCGTAATCTTGTAAATATTTTTTCCTCTAATCATTTTTTTTGAATCATATTTTTTTCTCTAATCTTAATATGAAAGATGTGCAACTCTTTTGGGAATTAGAAAAAAAATGTTTTCTGCTCCCAAAATTTGTTAAAATTAAAAGGTGTGCTAGCTACTTTTAGGTAATTTTGGACTTAATTAATTTAATACACTTTGAAGATTTATTGATCCGTATTTTTATTATAAAGTATAAAAGTATGTGGACATGTTGTATTTGGGAAGCGCTTTTTGATAAAAGGAATATTGTATGTTGACATGTTATATCTGTGACTTTTTATTAGTTGGACCACCCTGATCCAGAATCCTGGCTAAAACAAGTAAAAACAGGTACTAATCCATGCTTCCCTAAAAGAAAACGTACTAATTCGTGCTACCTATCATTAAGGTGGGCCAATCAGTTTTAGAAATTAGCAAAATAAGACAAATTCAGTTCTAGAAAGGAGATAATAGTATATACGTTTTTTTTGCTCAAATTGTCCAGATAGGGAGACATATTCAATAGATACTATTTCGTGTAATTGGAATAATGAAAACCTAAATTTGAATGCATTTTGATAGCTGGGTTCAAAGAACAAAAATCGTGAGAAAGCTGAGTGTCGTTGGCAGAACATGTTTCTACTTGGTACATGAGACTTCAATCAACATTGAACTTTCATCTAGACTTTTGACCATCTAATCTAATCATCAGCAAGTGAAGTATATGTAGAGAAACCAAAACATTCATCCTGCTTCAGGATAGATTCAAACTTTAGAAAAAATGGCAACATGTGATCGGAAAACAGGATTTTTGAACACTGCAAGAGTATGCCAATTCTGAACTATTAACCAAAGTACAAAATAAAGTTCCAAACAAGCTGCGTGTATCTCAATTCTGAACTGTTGTTGACCAAACTACAAAATGATGGTCCAAACAAAGCACATGGTGTCGCAGTTGACCAAATTACCAGGCACGAATATAAGAGTATACTAAATTTTGACCAACACATGGTCTCACACAGCAGTATATCACCAAGCAAGTTGGTCAAGTAGTCAGCAGAAAGCCAGCAAGCAGAAAAAGTAGGCTGTTTTGTACCAACACAAAGCACACAGCCAGCCACCCCCATGCCTCCATGTAGCATGCAGTCTGAACCTGTGACATGCAGCCAAAATATCAAAACATGAACAAGAAAATAGAAGAGACATTTTGTGCTACTTTTATCACTAAAATTTCATATCTGATATGAAAGTGTCAACTCAGCATAAAAGAAAGAATGCACAAAACATAATTGAAGAACAGAAAGATTGAACAACGAATTATATTAGAGGTAAAAATCACATCTTGCAAATTGAATATGGAAACACAAGAACATATTGCTACTAACCTCAACTATTCTTCATTGCTTGAAGCATCATTAGCATCCACTATTGTCCCCTCAACGTCTGTTCTAACCCAATGTTGTTCATTGTTCTTTCTCTTCAAAATCTCTCCAAGCTGTGAAACATGGAATGGCTCATTTTCTGTTTGCGCTTCCCATTCCATGTTGCCTAAGTCATATACATCTCTAGGCTTTGGCAACTTCATTACCACAGACCAACCTGGATTCAATTCATCTTCCACATAGAACACTTGATTCGCCTGGTTAGGGAAAATAAAAGGCTCATGCTCAATCTTTTCCCCTTTGTGTATTAGATGTGAGAAGTTGACAAGTGTGTAACCGTACTTGTCTTTTTTCATTCCTGTTTCTGAGAACACATTAACCCATTCACATTTAAACAACACCACTGAAAACTGTCCAGAGTAGTTTAGCTCGACAATATCAATTACCCACCCGTAGTACGTCACATCACGTAAAACAGGATTGGCATCACGTGCTGAATCATAACTAGATGTTTTTGCAGTTACCATGACTCCACTATTTTGTGTCTCTTTATCCAAGCGTTTAGGCCTAAAATGGTAGCCTCGGGAGTTGAAAGCGCAATATCTTTTGGCTGCATTAACTGGGCCCCGGGCGAGCAATCTAATATCCTTTTCAATGTTGTGGATGCCAATTTCCTTCTCCAATTTCTTTATCTGAATATTTATAATTTGATTACAACTAAATGTAGTGATACGTGTATAGTATATGCAAAATATGGCACTTACATGAGCTTGGAACCATTCGTGGAACTTATCGTTTTGAATCCTCTCGACAACATCAGGGTTTAAATTGCATCCATTAGTGATCTCATCAGCATGAGCTCTGCAAAGTAATTCATAGACAGAGGTCAAGTAGGGGAAAAGGGTAACTAAGACAATTTATAAGCATGAGATATTACCTAAGGTATGAATTCACATCAGAGCAATTGAACAAGACATATCTATGTGCCTGTACTTTTGCCACACAGCTCAGTACACAATTCCTAGGCTTTCCAAGTGGATTGCCAGAATGAGGAAATAATCTTGATCCATGTGCATTATCATGGTGCCCAACCCACTCCTCGTTATCTTCACTCTGCGAAGGCAAGTTATGTTTGGTCTCAAAACCGACAATATATCTTGAACAGAATGTCATGCACTCATCTGCCAAAAATGCTTCAGCGATAGATCCTTCGGGATGAGCTTTGTTACGGACATTTGACTTCAGCTTACCTATATACCTACATAAACACAAACAGAAGGAAGAAGAAAATTATTGAAGAATATTTTCCTAAAAGATATGTAATGCATCCCCATATTTATATAAGAAGCCAGCATACCTTTCCACAAACCACATCGAACGGTAGCACACTGGACCACCTATTTTTGCCTCTGTTGCTAGATGCATAACCAAATGCACCATAACGGTGAAAAAACCTGGTGGGAATATTCTCTCCATAAGACATAATGTCATTATGATTCGCTCCTCCAATTTCTCAAGATCACTGATGTATAGGACTTTTGCACTCACTTCTCTAAAATACGCACACAGGTCAAACAACACAGATGTGACATGATCTGGGAGTAGACCTCGGATAGCAAGTGGCAGAAAGTGTTGCATCAGTATATGACAATCATGACTTTTAAGGCCTGAGATTCTCCCCTGAACAACATTTGCACATCTTGAGATGTTTCCTGAAAACCCATTCGGACCCCTTGCACCATGAAGGACTTTACAAAATTGTTGCTTCCCTTCTTTAGATAGGTTATAGGAAGCAGGTGGCAGATAATACTTATCATTAGGTTTCTTTTGTGGATGCATCTCTCGTTTAATGTTCATGTGCTGTAGGTCTAGTCGTGCCTTTAAATTATCCTTGGACTTGCCTTCTATTCCTAGAAGTGTTCCATATATGTTCTCACATACGTTCTTCTCAATATGCATGATATCAAGATTATGACGAAGTAAATTGAAGTCCCAATAGGGCAAATTGAATAGCCCACTGACACACTTCCATGTTTTGGAATTCTGAAAATCTGAAATTGATTTTATTTGATCTACAACTCTAGTTTCTGCATAAGCACTAGGTGCTGCTCTATGTTCTTCAGACCCATCAAATGATCTAGCATCAAAGCGAAATTTGTGATCTGGGGGCAGAAATCGGCGATGCCCCATGAAACAATACTTCTGCCCATGTTTCAAGCGCTTAGAACATGTTTCATCACGACATGGAAAACAACCAAACTCACCATTTACGCTATATCCTGCAAAGAGAGCTAGCCCGGGGTAGTCACTCACGGTAGACAACACAACAGCATAAAGCTGAAACATCTCACCTCGAGATGCATCATATGTACGGGTTCCTATCATAAACAACTCGGTTAGTTCTTCATAAACTGGTTGCATGAATACATGGAAATTCTTTCCAGGGTAAGTTGGACCAGGAATAAGCAGAGTGAGCAGAAGAGAAGAGGCCTTCATGCACAACCATGGTGGAAGGTTATTGGGTACTAGGACAACAGGCCAGCAACTATGTTTAGAATTCAGCTTACCAAACGGATTGAATCCATCAGCTGTGATTATGAATCTAATGTTACGAGGATCTGATCTAATATGCTTATACTTAGAGTCAATCTCCTTCCATGCCGCTGAATCAGCTAAATGTCGCAATGCTCCATCTTTTATGCGTTCCTCATCATGCCATCTTAATGCTATAGCGGTTTCCTTGTGCATAAAAAAGCCTCTTAAGCCTTGGCTTAATAGGGAAGTACCGGAGCACCTTCTTCGGGGTTGCTT
The DNA here is from genome assembly GCA_021437245.1 of Aegilops speltoides. Lineage (NCBI taxonomy): Eukaryota > Viridiplantae > Streptophyta > Magnoliopsida > Poales > Poaceae > Aegilops > Aegilops speltoides. The sequence continues at coordinate 21,970,833 of CM038147.1, forward strand.
TTTTCCTTTCCTTGTTAGTTAGCTTGGTTTTATCAGGGTTTTTTTCCACCTTGATGATCCACATACTGAGCAAAAGTCATCATTAGCCTTCTCTTTCCAAAAAAGTTGACAATCTTTTTCACAAACATGAATTCTCTCATAACTAAGCCCAAGCTTTCCAATGATCTTCTTGGCCTCGGTAAAAGTTCCAGGTAAATTCTTACCATTTGGAATTGCTTGCTGCAGAACTGCTAGCAAATCATTTATTGATTTATTACTCCACTTGTTAGTGGATTTTATGTTGAACAGAAGCACAAGGAAAGAAAGTTTTGATAGTTCACACCCGTCCCACAAAGGTACATCTGCTTCTCTCAACAAGTCATAAAAAGCTTGGGTTTCAGGATCTGGTCCATGTTCTGGAGGGTTTGGGTCATCGAAGTCATTCACTTGAGACCCATTATCTATGTTCCCGAAAACATCATGGACTAGCTGGCGCATATTAGAGTTTATGCCTTCCTGTTTTGACCTTTTTCGTTTGTTAGAGGAGATGTATCCTGCAGTTTCACCATGACAACCCCAAACTGTGTATCCAAGTAGCATTCCATTACACACCAAATGATCATATACTGTGTCTCGCTTCAACAAGTTCCTATTGACACATCCGACGCATGGACAATGGATCTTGGCATCTGAACTTTTTCCAGTGTATGCAAAATCAAGAAAACCATCTACGCCAGCCAAGTAGTCTGCACTTGGTCTACGAGAACTGAGTAACTTTTAATGGCTGTTAGATCCATCGACTCGCTGTGTTAAAGTAGCAAATGTCATTAGTGAATTTATTATAATGCTAAAAGTTGAAATTATATTGAACCATCAGTACTTTCAAACAGCTAATTTATTATAATACATAATTAATTTCGCACTAATGGCCTCAACGCAAATACATGGTTGTGCCTTTTATGACAGAGGTAATAAAATTGTCTGTTCTAATGGTTGCAGACAGAGGATTGGGGTTCTCAGGAATACATCCTGATCTAAATGATAACGTTGCAGCATGCATATTGATTTCTGAATAATTTTGTAATACTGAGCTAAGCCAAAGTCGACATCATATTCTGCAGTATGCGTTGTGACTCACAACGCTCTAAATGCAAGATTTCATTTGCAGCTCTAACAGCACAACAAGACATTGAGATGTGGCAGGTTAGTTTTTCACAAGTTATGGGAAACACAATTGGCACTGTGTGAAGGCAATGGAATTCTGAATTCTGAACATTATGATCCAGCGATATACCCAGTACTATTATGTAATGGAACGCGTCGTGTGGTCCTTTAAAGAAAAAATTAAAAGAGAGGCACAACAGGGAGTTCTGAAGCTCGATTTCTCAAACCTTAGCTGCCGTGATCTGACGACGTGGAGAAGTAGCGGCCCCCGCCGCCAGATTGTGGAGAAGCAGCGTCCAATGTAATGGTCGGGCAGAGGCGATGTCCTGCGCTCCCGCCGTCACCCTGTCTTCCGTCCGTGGACTCGGGCGGCAGATCCTGCGGCCGGTGGACGAGTGGATTCGAGCGCCGATAGGAGACGGCGTGGGCTGTGGACTAGAGCGGCGGGTGGGAGGTATGGAATCGAGCGGATGCGCCGCTGGGTGTGGACTCGAGCGGCGGCGATGCGGCCAGCGGCCAGCGCTCGGGTTGGGCGGCGGCGGAACAGGGGATCGATGTACGAGATGAGGAACGAATCGATAAAGGTTTTTTTTCTGGTGTTTTCTTTTTGGGAAATTATTATACAACTCAACCGGCTGATTGAAGCTTCGTGTCGGTCGTGCAGGGAGCCGTCCAACACTAAATCGTGCGTGCGTATGCCCACCTCCCAAAAGCTTGTTGCCACGTCTCTTTTGTCTACAAGTTTCTTATATCCCGTACGTGTCAAAAAGAGGTTTCTTATCCCTATAGCAGCTGTTTTTTTAACCCAGACGCAAGCGCTCATATACACGCGCATACTCTCACCTCTATAAACATACTCACGCACATCTTACTTCTATAAGCACCTCCGAAAGACTGAGTCGGCATATCATCTTGAAATTTATGAAGTCGTCGTACGCACCTCATCGTCGACGGGAACGTCTCCTCCCACTGAATGTGCATCGCTGAAAATCCTGAAAGTCCCTCTAATCATCTAATCACAGGTTGGTTCGTATAAGAGCTGTCTTTTATCATGTATGTACGCGTTCTTGTATTGGGCGCGGCTCATGTACATGCCAATCGCACATAAGTAATCCATGGGACCAAATTGTATTACAAGCAAGTACATTTATTTTAGTATAAGTTGACTAAAAAATGGATTAGGGTCGATCGAATTTCATGTGAAGGACGCGTGGCGAAGCACGAGGTAGTCGACTGTGGCACCGAGGCAAGTTATAGCGAGGCATGGAGACACCGACAAGACCTTGGTCAGGAACAAGTGTAGCGCGCGACAATCGGCGAAGGCAAGTCCGAAACTTGACGGTTCTAATGAAAGGGGGTGCAGGCCCACTGGAAAAAATATAGTGGTTCCCTGGTTTAAAGGGATGGCGGGGGACGATGGTGAGGGGAGGCCGGGGCTGCGAGGCTGGCGTGGGAGCACCACGGGAGACACAGGCTAGCGATTCATCTAAGGGTCTGTGGCACGTTTTGGTGAAGAAGATGAACAACAAAGGTAGGATGTTGTACAATGCCATCTGGGCGTTGATTTTGCATTGGTACACATTTGGGGTCGGGGCACCGGCGGAACGATTCGGCCGGTCTCCCTCTTCCTCGCGCAGCGCATGTACAGGAGGGCACCAGCGTCGGCAGGCACCACGCGTCGGCCAGGCGACCAGCGCGCTCCTTCGACCGCCGCCGCCAGAGAAGAGCGCCTTGTCGTCCGCGTGCGGCCGCCCCTCGCCGGATGTCGTTCGCGTGCGGCCGCCCCTCGCCGGATCTCGTGCGCCTGCGGCCGCCCCTCGCCGCAGGCTCGTCGGGGCGCCGCGACGGAGGTGCTGGGACCGCGCCAGGGGCACCATATCGAGCTGTGCCGACGAGCCTCCATGGACGACGCACGGTGAAGGTTGCATCGCCAACGAGCGGACAACGATGCTGGATCCATCTTTTTGTTTTGCTTCAACCGGCGAAATCCAAAGCTGGAACCACAACTGTTTTTTGTTGCAACCGATAAGCGAGTTGGAAACACAGCTGGTTTTTGCTACAACTATATCATTTTTTTGCTACATCCGGCGTCTCTATTTGCTACAATCTCTCGGCGGTGTAGTTTGGCCGATGGCGACACCAGAATAGCCGCAACCTACGACCAGGAGCTGCAACCGGCATCCAGTTTTGCTAGAACCTGCATTTTGCCGTGCTACCATCGGCGTCGAGTTTTGCTACAACCGGAATCAACAATTGAAAAAAAAGCTTCAACCGGCGATGTTTTTTGCTGCCACCGTTGATGAATTTTGCTACAACCTTTAATCAGGGGGTACGGCGGGGGCACTGGACTGCGAGCGGCAGGGCGCGGGGCTCCGTTTTGAGATCTTTTTTCGAGTCTTGTTAGGGTTCGTGTCTTGTTCTGGTGCGTTGGTTTTATAGGGCCTTATCATGACGACTTTTTGACTAACTACTACAACAAGGTTTGCCTCGTTCCGACAAGGAAGGAGCGATGACAGCGACGCACCTTCGGCTCGCTTCAGTGCTTATAGGCGTCACAGTGCCTTATTTACATTCCACCAATTAAATCACAAACACAACTTGGTAAATATAAACCAATCATCAGTTCGGAGGTTCCTTGCTCTCTCACCGTCGGAGTCGCCGGACTTGGAGGTGGCAGTACGAATGAAGGTAAGTAATTGTGTTTTTACTATGTTTTGCAATACAAATTCACAAAATTATATTGTTATATTCATTTCATAAAGAAATTACTATTTATAAGTATATATTATTTCCTTCTCAGTAATGAAATAAATACAAAATATGCTCCATTTTTTCCATTATAAACATTTCTCGAATTATTTATAGATCTAATATATTTTTCTCCAAACAAAAAATTAGTCAAACAGTCTCAGGATTATTCCCGCAAAAAATTCCTCCACATCTCGATTTCCCTCCTCCACTTCTCGATGGACAAACAGTTCCCTCCAAAGCTCCCAATTTAGTCCCGCTTAATTTTCCCTCCGGTTAACTAACGAAGCGCTAACCGCAAAAAAAAAGCTAATGAAGCGCTAAATAAATTAGATCGCTAATCCCATCTGCATCATTCGCGCCGCCCTCAAAGCCTCACCTCGGCGGCCTCCGTCGCCGCCCCTCAGCGGCCACCTCGCCGCCCCTCCAACGCCCGCTACATCGTCATCCAACGCCGCCTTTCAGCGGCCACCCACGCGCCTGCCTGTACGTCAACGCCCGATTGAAACCATCGCTGCCCAGATCTGCCTCAGTGTGGTTTGCATAGTTGCGGCGACGACATCGTCGATCCTCAACTCCGGAACTAAATCCAGAAGGACTACACCATTCTAGCGGCTGGTATCCATCTAAACTCCCATTTCGTTGATTTCTCCCTTCTACGCCTGACTGAGTCTCTTTCCTCCTCCCTTTGTTTTCCTCTCTGAATCTGGTGTTAGGTTTGTGCGTACCAGGAAGTAAATCAACCAGTGGTTAATTTAGGATAAGAATGGAGGGTGGGATGTAATCATTAGTCACTATGTTAAACTGAGATATGATTTATAGTCTGGTTTTCGTGCACTGCAGAAGTAGTACCATGTTCTCTGAATTTTTTTTATTCCTCTGCAGTTTTGTGTGCTACCATCGACCTTAGCATCTATACGTGAGATGTTGGCTGTTTTTCCCCCCTTCTTTGCAGTTTAAGGTTTTAGTCTTTAACCCCCTGATTTTTTAGGCTATAATCCCCTGATTAGTACTGATATATGCAGTAGTTATACAAAACTTGTACTCTGAAATTCATAGTTTATCTTGTACAGTACCGATATTACTCTGAAATTAATAGTACTCAGATTAGTACTGATATATTCAGTACTAAGACAAAAATTGGGACCAAAGATTTTATACTCTGAACTCTGATTAGTACTGATATATGCAGTACTTAGACAAAATTGGGGCCAACGATCTTGTACTCTGAACTCTGATTAGTACTGATTTTTAAAATTTATGTACCCTGAAATTCATAGTACATGTTACACAGTCAGTATTCAGTTTATACCCTTGATTTAGGAAGTTAGTATTTGCACTGTCTACTAGAACTAAGCTTGGTCAGAGCAATAACAACTTTGGCGAGTGGCTTGACCGGCAGTCTGTATCCTTCATCATGTAAAACACTTCCATTATCATGTAATTTCCCTCCATTTCTGTATGAATAAATCCTAGATTTTATCAACAATATGTCAACCTTGTATTCACTTTCATGCCACTGTAAAGTTGGTTTGGTGCTGATATATGTCAACCTTTTATTCACTTTAATGCCACTATAAAGTTGGTCTGGTGCTGATACTTCTTACATTCATGTCATTGTAGATGGCTGTGGAAAAATGGAAAATTAGCCTGTCCTATGAAGATGAGAATCATCAGCATAAAGTTCTTGAGGGATTAATGGACAGAACAGATATCTCCTATTATGAGTTAGTCAAATTGATTGAAGAAGTTGGCTTCTCACCGGCTTATGATTTCTTGTATTACAGGAAGAAATACCCGCGTGGTAGAGGCTATCTGGTTCGCATTGATAATGACATTCATGTGAGCAGAATGATATCAGAACATACCAATGAGAAGAAGGTCCAGTTGTATGTGTTCAACGAGGAGGCAAACATTGATGTTGCTCCATCAGACCCTCAATGTGAGAATGATGGACCGATTACCATCTTAGAGGAGGAGGTTGTCTACGACAAAGGAGCAGCAAAAACTAGGGCGGCGACGTCACTAAGTAATAGCAACCGTAAGCTCAATAACGGTTTCAGTTTTGTAGGAACATGTCATGCTTAGCCTACTTGGTCAAATAAATTACTATCTATCCTTGTAATTAACAGATTAAATGGTGCATGAATTGATTGTCAGGAACGGTGCGTAAATCAAAAAGGTTAATGTGGTTCAGAGCCGCGCTGAGTACACCAATGGGGATTGTGACAATAGTGAGCATTCTCTGCTGTCACGTGATTCTGTGTCCGAAACGCAAGAATTGGAGGATAATGAGGATCAAGTTGGTCGTCTAGATGATCGCGTCGACAATATTTCTGGTATGATATTAATTAAGAAGGATCAACAATTTTAAGTTGGCTTGCACTTACTTAACAAACAAGCTCCATATATATACTTACCCAATTTTCTTTATTAATCCGACAATACATGCATGTCAAATCTAAAATGTACTTTGCTATTATTGGCCTTTGTTCTTGGTCATTCCATTAGTAGCCTTACTTTCCTTATTCACTCAGTGCTTTGCAAGCACATAATGTAATATATGTGGTCTTCAGTTAATTAGTATTGTTGTAAACAAATTCCACAGGTGACGGTAAGCGTAGGGGAACATCCTTACCGGCTGTTTGGAACATGCCAGATGGTGCGCGGATAGTTGTAAAATGCAATCATCTTGGCCAGCCTATTGGGGACGAAGGTGGAGTCCTTGGGAAATTTCTTGGCACAATAGCTAGACTTGGGGGTTATTGTCCACTTGACAAAAAGGACTGGCGTAATGTCAAGAAGGATGGTGGGGCTGACACAATACTTCAGTGTGTACAGGTAGTCTTATCTGATAGAAGAAGAAAATCAGTTATATTAGCTAGCATATTATTAGTTTGCCTTTGTACATTTGTTGTTTACGCTTATTCATTATTTCCTGAAATGCAGACAAAGTTCTTGTACCCTGCTAAGTGTGACAAGTGGATACTAAAAACTACTGGGCGAGATTGGAGAAGATTCAAGGCTGGTCTGAAGAAAAATTTCTTTAACGCAAACAAGAAAAGAAAATCTTTGTATAAGCTTTGTCCAGAATATGTGGATAGTGACCAATGGCGTGAACTTGTCAAATTTTGGAAGTCTAAGGAAGGAAGGGTAAGCTCTCTGTCATTTAGTTGGACTATATGCGCTGCTGTTAAGTAGTGCATTGACGTTATATTTTAATTATAATAGGCAGTAAGTGAGAAGAACAAAATAAGTCGTACAAAGGTGAAGACAACTCATACAGCAGGGACAAAGAGTTTTGCTCGTTGGGCTGAGGACCTTGTGAGTAATATATATTTTTCTAAGTTTTCACAGCCTTTTCTTTACATATGAACGTACTTCTGGTTTTGCAGCGTCAAGAGGACCCTGAGAAGAAACAACCACATAGAGCGAAGGTTTACTTAGCAACTCATAGAAAACCAAAAAAGGCCAAAGATAAAAATAAGCTTGTGGTACGTTATACATTCAATTTTTACACAATCAAGTCAACACTGAATCCAACAAGTATAATATGCTTTATTCTTCTCTTTCAGGTTGAGTTGGAAAAGGTAATTGATGAACAACCAGAGTTGGCACAAAGTGACCAGGGAAGAGTTGCATGGAAAGGTGATGCCTTGCACAAAGTTTTGGGGAATGAAAAGCCTGGACAAGTACATGGAATGGGCTTGCTTCCTGTTCCTAACCAAGTTTATGGTCGAAAACCTCGTTATCTCAAGAACATCAATATGACCACAACAAATGGTTCATCACATGATGAAGAGGCTGATGCTAGGGAGGAAATAGCAAAGCTGAAGCAACGCATAGAACAGCAAGACCAAATCATTGATGCATTAAGAACCAAAGATGAAGTGTGTGGGACGAACGAAATGGTAACGGTAAATATCTTTTTTGTTGCATTCATACAAGTATTTTACTGAAACATGTTTAATTTCTATTGTAGGAAAATTTCCAAACCGTAGGTAATGGTGAATCTCATCCAGAAGTACTACATAATAATAAAAGAAAGGTACTGTCAATATATTCGACATGTTTTGGTTCATTTTCATCTCTCTTTATAAATATTTCATTTTGCAGAGAGTTCATGCCAATGGACCTGATGCAGAACACATAGTGGTCAATCCTAGAGATACAACAATGGTAAATTTGTTTATTTATTACTACACTTTATAACTTTCTATAAACGAATGCCTCTTCATGTAAAATGCAGAATAAAACTAACCCACATCAACATGGCACAAACGAAGATAATGACATTCTGTCAGGCAAACAGGTTAGAATCTTCTCATTACTCATGCTATAAAGGATACACTATAACTTACTCCCTCCGTCCCATAATGTAAGACGTTTTTTGGCACTATTGTAGTGTTAAAAAATGTCCTACATTATGGGACGGAGGGAGTATTAATTTATTTACATTGTTGTACAGAAGCATCATCTTGAAAATGAGGGTTGCAATAAATTCTCATATCAAGTACCATCATCACCAGCCCATGCTGTTTTTGATAGAGAGGTAATGGTTATCTCTTGAGAAATCTGCTTGCTAAACATTGATAGGAAACATTTTTCATAGGAATGATGAATGAATGAGTTTCTGCATTTTAAGTTTGATTTGCGTGGAATGGACTCTCTTGATGTTAGAAAATGATGTCGACACATGTAATATTTGATGAATAAAATGCATTGTGAACTTTACATTGCAAAATCACACTGATAAATCATTTTTTCCTCTTATGTTTCTCTGTAGATGAGAAAGAGCAGGGAGAATATGGATGGAAATTTGACTAGAGTACACAAACAAAGCACTCAAGACAAGTCTGTAGTCCATGTGTCCTCTAAGCAGAAACATAGTCCTTCCATGGAGGTAACAAAAATAGTGTGTTTATACTAGATTCATGTTCACAAAATTGATTTTTATTAATGCAAATTATAATTTGAACCTTTTTTAGGTTGGCACAAAAGTGATTCTGAAGTCTTCAATATATCCAAACAAAAGGCATGTGGCACATGCTAGCATTTTGGGTTGCAATTCAAAAAAAATGGTTGGTGGCGTTGAGCTAGGTCGGCAGTTCATAGAAGTGCAAGTTGATCAACCTATTGAGGAATGTGAGCGCTTGGTAAGGGAAAGGGAAAATTGTATGACAATTGGCGATGCTTTCACCTCTGGATTAACAATTGCTTGGCCTTCAGCATGTGTATGTCAATATTTAACTTCTTGAGTTTTGTTAAATTATATTTGCAATATACTTAATGTAGTTGTGACTGTTTTTTCCCCAGATTGAGAGGTTCAATGGTTGAGTTGATTCGGATGCTTTTGCTCATGAGGAATCAAGATGCAAATATGGCATATTCATGCAAGAAAGATCTGAGGGGCACATTCTAGTGAACATAAATAGGGGTGTCACATGGTTTCAATTATAGGAAATCTTTCGCGTACTATAGTTTACATTAATGGGTTGAGAAATGTATTTTATTTTTGCTACAATATGGATCTTCTATATGTTCATTGTTATACATGCTATGGAATGGCAAGAACCTTATTGATATTTTATATCATTTTTGTTGTGCATATGCTAGCTTTATGTCCATGGTCCTTTTATATAGTATACACTATGTATCTGTTTCATATTCCTTATCGATTTTCACTATGAGGAAGTATAAAAACAAAATACTGTATTTATACAATATTTCATACAAATTTTTTGCAGTACCACATTGGATTAATTATGCCGTGTTACTGTAGTTAGGAAAAGGTGTTACTGTGTTTGCTACCAATCACCACTAGAGATGTTACAATATGTACAAAATTATGTTACTACTGTGTTGCTATTGTAAAGAAATCGTGTTGCTGGAATTTCAAAATGCGTTACAAAGACCTATTGTAATTACTGCCAATGATTACTAATTGTGTTGCAGTCTTGTTAAAACGTGTTACTAACCATGTTGCTACGCCAGGAAAAACATGTTACAAAGTGTGTGCCTATAGTTCTAAAAAGGTGTTACCAAGGCCTTCGGTAACACATATGGCTTGTGTTGCAGCAATACAACTGTAACTCCTGTAAATACATATAGGAACAATGTTTATGTGTTACAATAGACACCACCTAGTAACATAGCCTACAGGAACACATACAAAAACGTGTTACTGCGCGCTTCAGTAACACAATATCTAAGTTGCAGTAGCACATCAACGTGTTACAAGAGACCAATCCTGTAGTAGTGAAACCTAAGCTGTCGTTTCTTAAAGTTTGGGGTTATGACACTTATGTCAAAAGGCTTCAGCCTGATAAGCTCAAACTCAAATCGGAGAAGTGTGTCTTCATAGGATACCTAAGGAAACAATTAGGTACACCTTCTACCGCAGGGACGCTGCGATGGCCCCAAGGATGACCACCAAGACGAGCAGGACCAGCAGGGTGGTCGCCGTGTAGCGCGCCGTGTCGACGCACCACCGGGCTTTGGTGTGGTTGCGGCGCTTCTGGTCTCTGTCTTCCTCCATGGCAACGTCTATGTAATTTCGGCCTGTGTTTGTTGTTTCTATATATAGCTATAGCTAGTGCGCTATAACTTGATTAGTAGCTACACGGAAGTCTGTGTATATCGATCAGTTTTGCTTAGCGACGCTACACAGATGTATACGATAACTTTAGAATAGGAAGGGAGCACACTTACTTTTGGTTAGCAACTTGTCATTTAGATTGAGCACACATGCATGCGTTAGGAGAGAATCTACAGTAGCACTCGGACGGAAGCTATCTCTAACAAAACCAAAAGTATTTGGATCTCTGGTCCTGCCCCATCTCCACGTGGTTCTGTTTTGTGTCCGGCGACTCCCGGATCCAAGAGAGGGCGAGGGCTTTGACTTGTGGGTCCCATGGGTCAGTATGACTACCAATTGCATAACCTGGAGTTTAGAGTATGTTTATTTTAAAGAGGGATAACATCCCGGGCCTCTACAGGATTTAAAGGACAGTCTTATTATCGACCCGATGCAATTCTTATGACTATCCATGACTGTTTCTGTTTTTAGCATGCCCACTTTTCTAAGATGTGGAGGAAAGTAGGAGAAATGGTATTGGATACTACTGATAGAAAATTTTGTGAATGACCAGAGGGACGATTTCAGTGAGAGCAAGAAATCTGTTAGCTAAGCCTATTATTCGGTCCTGATGCTCTCTTGAAACATGGTAGTTGATATGTTTGAGTAGTAAGTAATATGTTCAGGTGAAGAAGAACACCCCTTTCCTTCCCGTGACCGTTTAAAAAAAACTTCAATTAGACACCGAGATGGCAACTTGGTGAACAACGAGAAAACAACTTTGCATCAAGGAAGCAACAATTTCTCTCAAGATGGACAAATAAAAGAATTGTACAAAACTCAAAGTGTTTGAGATACTTCCCTTTGTTCCTTCTTACTCTTGGTCCTTATAAAATGCCAAACATGGATGACTCATCTCACAAACAGCCAAAGATATCATATTTATGTAACTGTGATCACTATTTATTTAAGTATGTGTAAAACCCATGTAAAATAAATAATCTTGAAATAACTTCTGAGACTAGTCTATACAGTAGATATTAAAAAAATATCAATCATAATATTATTAAAGGTTCAATTTCTAAGTCGATTACTAAATCTATGGTCAAACGTCACTTATTTGTGAACAAGATGGATATCAGTTTCTAACTTTTTTTTTAGAAAAGGAGGATCACCCCCGGCCTCTGCATCTGGGAGATGCATACGGCCACTTTATTGATTATTCTCGAGGACCTTACAAAGTATTACAACAATGAGCCTGAATCCACCATCTTGGCAACACATGATATCAGTTTCTAACTAGTTAGCTGCCTAGCTTGGTGCTAGTGTCAAGCATATGTAGATCGATCCATTATTTGAATTGGGCATGCAACGCCGTCGCCAAAGCAAACCTGCTAGTTGGACCACCTTGCAAGTCGGTTTACAATGAGAGAATCGCAGAGTAGCACTCAGATGGAAGTCACCTCACTAAAGAAATACTACTGTAAAGATATAAAGAAACCATGCTTAGGCATAGTTTTATCTTTCCTATTTTAATACTGTATTTCTCTAATCTTGGATAGCATCTTGATCCTATATATATATATTCCTACCTCTTATATATACAACACATGCATTGAAGTTCACGTCACCATTTTTTCCCAAACTACACTTCCAAAGTCTGCAATGTATAGCCCAGGCATTCACTTTGTCGGGCATGTGCTCTGCCCATATATTCATGCCCGGCTCCATCATGGCTACACATCTACGGTTGATTAGATACTTAACTGTAGTCAGCATGCAGCTAGGCTTAGCTAACAGCATGGCGAAAGCCCCTTCTCCTTCTACCGGCAGATGGTGGAGCACAAAGCAGCGCATCCTCGCTGCCCTTTCCCTGATCGTCTTCATCGCGGGCATCGCCAGCGTCGTCTCCTTCGTGCTCAGACCGGGGAACATCCGTTTCTCCATCACCCATGCCTCCAATGCAACAATCAAAGCAAACAGCGGGTTGGTGCAATCCGTGGAGTTGAACCTCACCCTCGTCGCCAACAACACCAGCCCCCGCGCCGGAGTTGACTACCTCAGCAGCATCGCCCTCTTGCAATACATGAGCCCATCATCGGATTCAAGCAACTTGTCGATACAAGCCGGCTTCAGCGAGTTGTGGAGCTCGCAACCGCCCCTGAGCACGACAACCATGGAAGTGTCGGCTTTAATGTCGATCGACGATTGGACAACGAACTTCCCCAACCCGGCCACAAGCGGCCGCCGGAGTATTGACGGTACGGCCAGCACCCCTACCCTTATCAGGGTGCTGGTGGTCACCGGGGTGCGGTTCAAGGTCGGGTGGGTTTACACGTGGCCATACTCCATCAGGGTGTTGTGTGACCCCGTAGACTACTTCTTCAGTTTCAATGGAAGCCTTGCTACAACCACAATCAACTGTTGGGACGCCTGAGATTAGTCGCAATTGATGCAGCCCTAGCATTGCTCTACACCACCGTGTTGTAGCTCGATCGATCTATCTATATTTATTTTCTGAAAAATAAGGAATTTATGATGCACTGTATTACACTTCTTTCTTCCATGTGATATGAACAGAAGTATTAGATTTTAGTACAAAATTTATATTACAGAGACCTCAAAGTCAGATCGACAAACCCACTTCAACCTCCACTATTACATAAGGGGGTGCCTAGATCTCCGTTGACTGAGAGCGAAGTCTCAGGGATGTGACAAAACATATAAGAATGAAGAAAGAAAAAAAAATTAAAAGGAAATTTTACGCAGATCTCCACATAAGATCTCATGAATATAGCATCGACTGAGACCTCGTCAAGTCTCCGCCGACTGAGATTTGGCAATCCCAATTACATACCTTAGATTTCACGCTCTCCCACCGCCTTCGCGCCCTCTTCTCCACATGTTCGAGGCCATCAAAATTCTCTCAGCCACATTAGGTTCTTCCGCCAATGTATTCTCAAAGGTATGGCAGTTTCACTCCTTCCAAATGGAGAGGAACACAAGGTTGATTAGTGAGTTGATTCTCTTCCTGCGAAACCATGGCGTTAATCCATGTGCTTGCTCCCACCAGTCCACAACGATTGAATATATTAGTGGGCAAGGAATGTTAAGGTGATGGGCCTAGGCCACCAGGGACCACATAGTCCTAGCAAAAGGATATTGCATTAGCATGAGGTTCATGGATTACGGCTCTTGCAAGCAAACGGTGCACGCTGGTTGGTGCGTCAACACTCTGGCCTATACACGATCAACCGACAAGCATGTATTGAGGAGAGCAAGCCATCCAAAGAACTTTGCATGCAAGTAAGCCATTGAAGACTACGGTTTCTCAGCGCCCGGCATGCGTGTCGAGCCCGTGAAGAAAGCCAAGTACGCCGACCTCTAGCCGCCTGATTCCGTACAGATCTAATAGAAATCCTCTACGAAGTCCGTCATTTTGCTCCTCTGGTGCTCAAATGATACCCAGAAGGGCATAACTGATATATTTTATTGGCCGAATATGCCCCTTTTGTGTCTCTGATCCAGCAACCCTGATGGAGCTCTTACCTAACCGTAACATGCCGCCTACCAGAATGGTTTGTAGCGTACAAGTCCATCCCTAATTCCTGAGGAGAGGACCCCTCAATCCATCTGTCAGACCAGAGATGGCCGGTTGACCATCGCCCAGCACAAAAGTGGTGGAAGCATAGACCGGGGGTAATCCTCCTCTTCGAAAAAAGGTGATGGAAGCACGGAAAACATTGTCCACCGGAGGAGAAACCGAGATGATAAACCCCCGCCATGGGCAGGAGTTACCGATTCTTACAAGCCATAGCCATTGAACCCTCAGTATGGCATTTAGCAAATGGAGACTGTGGACTTCTAGCCATCCCTATTCAGTAGGCCAATAGACCAAATCCTAGGCCACCTTGTCGTGCCTAGCCTTCACTTTATACACTCCTTTCCACACAAAATCCATGCATATCTTCTCAGCTTTCTTGATCACACATGGTGGAAGATCAAATTATAGCATCTGATAAACCGAGGTGGCTATAAGAACAAATCTAAGCCATATGACATGATCTCCTTCGAATATCAGCCTTCCTATCGAGGTCAGCACGTGGTTCGCTATGCAGCCCACCATTTTATAGAGCCCTTCATTTTTCAAGTTTCCCCGACATAGTGAACGATCCGAGAATGCAAGGAAGATCAGCAAGGAAATCCTAATCAATTTTGGGGCCACATCATATGAGACCAATTGAGCTCTTTCCCTGGTTGGCTTGCAAACCGGACGTAGTGCCAAATAATTCCAATGTGCCTGCCACGACTTTGAATTTGAGGGGTTTGGGCCAGATGAACATGATCATGTTATCAATAAAGAGTGAGATTTCGTGCTTCATTCCCATCTCCATGAAATATTCGAACAGTCACATATTCTCCATAGATGTCACTAAGGCGCCGAGGATGTCTATGACAATGGTGAAATTGGGTCACCTTGTCTGAGGCCGCAAGTGTGCCATATACTGTTTTTGGGCTGCCATTGATTAGCACTTGTGTTTAGGAGGACCCCATGATGGAAGTTATCCAAAACCGCCATTTCGGGCGGAAACCACTGTGGGCTAGAATTTCCAAAAGGAACTGCAAGGCAACATAATCAAAAGCATCCGCCACATCGAGTTTTAGCAAGAGGGTCGATATCCTCTTGTAGTGAATTGTTTTTGCTTTGGACCAGCAAAAAATTGTCTTGAATGCGCTATCCTCCAGTGAAGGAACTCTAATTGTGCGAGATCAGTTCCTCCAATTTGGGAGCCAACTTGTTTGCCAAAGCTATGACCAGAATTTTTGCCAAGCTGTGAATCAGGCTAATCAGCCTAAAGGCCATTATTTAAGACGATTACCTATCTCGAGTTAATTTTAGTGTATGGATTTCGTATAGCATTGCCATCTTATTGATGGCTCTCTCAACATGCATGTTTCAATACTTCAAGGTATAGTGAGTAACCTTCAACAGGCCAAAAACCACACTTCTGATATTTTTGCCATGTGCGAGACATCATGCGTCAGAGTCAACATATACAACTTTTCTTGATTTCTTTGCTATACCGTTGACTTCTAGCATGTTATTAGCGGAGTAGCTTGTCGTAGATCTTTCTCATCACTATACGTGTTCACCAGAGAGGACCCTATCTTCCACGATGACTGCCCGAAGCAAATGTGATGTGATGTAACTGGTAACGTAAACGTAGGAGGACCAATATTGGTAACGAATATCTTCGTTCTATGCCCAGAACAAAAACAAAAATTCATGGGAGGAAATTATAGGCTACGATTTCGCATGTTGTGTTCCATTAGCCATTGGTAGGAATTAAAATCCATGGGAGCGCGATGGCGCATGCATGAACATCGTGTGCGTGAACACGATTTGTAGTTCTCAAAGGGATGCTTCTCAGGAAGAGCATTTCTGAGGAGAAAACGTTAAGGGCCAGAAAGGCTGTCAGCGCATTGTGGTTGATTCAACTTGCACTATCTTCATGATCAGCTCCCTGCATCTACCCATTAAAATCTTTATAAGCTTCTCATTTTAGCAGGAAAACTCTGTTATGTGCATCAATGCAAAATAAAATATTAATATATAAATGGAAAGCTTCTATGCATCGTACTCATGACTGTCTCTTTGCACCTTAATTGCCTGCGTGATTGATATATATGCATCACATGTAGTTTAATCACTCATAATCATAGATGGGTCCATCTTTTTTTGAATCAATGGTCTCCCTACAGTAACTACTAATCATAAAGAAAACTACTCCTAGGTTACCCATAACAATTAATACGCTAAAAATCAAACAGACAAAAGAAAAGAATGTCAACAAACTCCTACAATAGATGAAATATATATACAAGCCACATAAGTATTTTTTTACATTATATATTCGATGAAATCTTATATACGCCCTACATACACAGAAGAGTATTTATGGCTCTCTGGTGCCACACATACCCCTTCTAAATTTTTGTGATATGAAACCTGGGTGCCCGTTGTTCACACGTGTTCAGTTTCGTGGGGAATGGGTGCCCGTGGTAATGTCAGCAAAAAAGACAAAAAGTTCGTATGTGTAGAAAAAAGAACTGGATGTACCATTTGTTGAACTGTAATTTCTGTGGCGTGGATACCACGGGCACTCATTCCATACGAGAATGAAAACGGGTGTATAATGGGCACCCAGGTTTCATATCCCAAAATTTCTGACTTTTTCAAAATTTCATGGTATTTTCTAATGCTATTTTCATATAGGGGTGTGTGGCACCCGGGTGCTCCAATGCATTTCCCCTACAAATACGGGATCTTATATATGTTTTTAATTCGATGGAACAAACAAATATTATTTTCCACAAAATATATAACTTAAGATTCCTTGTCGAATTAAGTTTCTGAACATATATGTTAGGGCATATTTCACATGTTTTGTTAGTCAAACTATAGACCTAAAATACCATGCATGACTTATAATCGGGAGGCGGCATAGTAGTACACATTTCTTGGATTTCATATGAACTATAATGCAATAATGTAAATATATGGATTTAGAGTAACCAATTCAGTGTATATAAAAAGGTGGAAGTTTGTCATGGTCATTGAAATAGTAATAATATAAATATGGATTCTTGTGTGACATGACGATTTACATTGTCATAGCTATTGAAATAAGGATGTTCAAATCACTCCATATAGTAATCTAACACATAGATCGAATATATAAATGGCAGTGATATTGGAAAATATACATGAGACGAGTAAAAACTATATGCGTAAAAAGTAACTAAAGAAACCTAATTGAATGTTTACTATATATGTTTCTAACTTGTGCAACTGAGATATTAAATTAACTACAAGATTTGACAGCAATACTACAACCATAACCATATGAAATTTCACATAAATCAATCTTTTAGTTGTTCTGCTCTACATCATGTCCAGATGTACGAGTATATAAATAGTGTCATTAATGTGTCATTAGTAGCTTCCATATGCGGCATACTTTCTCTGTTAGTGTTTATATAAGAAGCCTCATTTTTTTGAGGTCTTCAATTCAAGTAGGGAAACATGTATATATCCTATAAAATATAAATGTTTATATTCATTGTCAATGTAGTTTGTAACCATAATTTATGTTGCATATTGTACATGTTTTATTAGTTAAGTCAAAAACCTAAAAACCAGTGGCCGACTTATAAACCCAACTGGATCAAGTACACTTACACTATAGGCGAACAAAAAATAGTCATTTGTCAGATCATGAAAATTAGACAATGTTATGCCATTTGTCGAAGACCTGACTTTGTTTCGGATAGCCGGCTCTTCTCATGGGACTGCCTCGGTTGGTTGTTGCTCTAAAGTCAAAGCTGTGGTGACAGGGCCCTGGTGGTGTAGGATGACAAGCAACAGGTGGTCCATTCAGTGATCTTCTGTGATGCCAGCTTTCCTAGTTCTCCTTCGTAGTTGATCATCAGAGTCGGAGCAACGTCGTCTTGTCAAGGATGGATGGTGATTTTCCATGAGAGTGAGACTATGGTGTTTTTCTCCACTCAACAGGGTTGTTGTTCCCTTTATTGTTTTTCTCTGATCATCAGACTGGCCTTGTGTTGCTCTTTAATCGCTTCCTGCTAAATTTGAATCAAGCCAACAATTGGCTGGATCTATAAAAAAAAGGTAAAATACAAATGTAAAAAACACAAGAAAAATTTATGTGTTACTTCGTTCGATTACCACAATGACAGGAACTTATTTTCCTTCTTTTTGCTACGATCCTTCCTCCATACATTTAGGGCGCGTTCGCGCTCCCACTGCTCTGCGGCTCCGCACCGGAGCGAAGTGGCATGCCAGTTATAATTTGCGGAGCTGCTAAAAGGGCACTCCGTGCGCTCCGCTCCGCGGAGGTCTGCCGAACAGACGCTCAATTTCCATGATTAAAAGTTCAAAAAAATTGACATTTCAATATTTAGTATGGTCATGACATGCAATGTTAAAACAAAAAGTTTAACCACCAATTAGGACATGGAGCATGCCCAAGTTGGAGACTGTCACCAACACGGGCACCGAGTGGATTCTCCATTTACTCAATCGATGTACTGATGATGAGCGTCTCCCAGTGATGATGATGTTATGGCATAATTGACATGTAGTATCATGCAAAGTCGGCACCACCAGTTGAGGCCTCAAGCAGATACCTATGCGGTTACATCAACACACTCCTTAACATTCAACAACACCCCAAAGCAGATGTTGCTAAAGGGAAGACCATAGTTGCCTATGGAGAGTGATGTACGAGGACAAGGCCGCATGGATTGTCGGTTGCACGCGGACACCCTCCGGAGCGTTGGAGCAAGCCCCCAACGGGTTGGGTTAAGTTGAATATAGATGGTTCATGGCAGGAAGACAATGGCACCAGAGGCGACTAGATGATCCTTCCGCGATTATACAAGATCCATCATATTCACTTCATGTCGATTCATCCAGAGATGTACCAGCACCTTGGAGGATGAAGTTGCATCTCTATGGAGGGGGTTTATCTTGCACTCGCATGGAGTGGGGACTAGCTTGTGGTTGATACAGACTGCTCCACATTGGTGCATATCATCAAGGAACCGGAGGCCAATAGGTCGTAGATCGCTGCGATACTGGGAGACACAATTGAACAGCTGGCAACCCGCCAACATGAAATAATGACAATCATATCAAACATGAGCAGAATAAAGTTAGTCATGCTCTTGCTATGATGGGTCGATCGATACCGAAAACTGTTGTGTGGTTGCGGTGCGCTCCTGATGAGGTTGACACTCTTTGTCAACAAGATTGGAATGATGCTGGTTGTTTAATGATTATGTTTCTTTCGCAAAAGAAAGTTTGTAGTAAGTTGCAGGCATGTGATTTTCCTTGGGTATGTGGGAAAGAAAAAATTCCAAGACTAATGCATCTTCAAGGCAAAACCCCAAATGGACAACCCCATATGTCCATAGACACTTCAGGGACTTTAGGTGGACACCCACTATTTGAGCGATTACCCAGTTGTGACCCCAAATTGTCTGCCTATTTGTTCAAGGGAGAGAGGGGCGATAAGAGGGGGGAATGTGGCTTTGTCATGGAGTCAAAATGGTCATGTGCTAAGATGGCGGTGTCGGCGGACGTGTCTAGACTCCCCTGCTCCTCTTAGAGGATGGCAGGGATATCATATTGTCTACATAATCCAGCCTAAAATTGGGGAACCGTTGGATGGCTCTCCTTGTCCCGACACTTTGGTTTGGACCTATGGAAGGGAAATAGGGGAGCCCATTGGAGATGCCCTTGATATTTCAGCAGGGACGGCTGCGTCAAGGAGGAGAAGGCCGCCGACGACGACGGCGGCGACTACTCCGTGTTCAGCGATTTTTTTTTAGTTATATTTGCTATGTTAGCCACGAACATGTGTAATGTATGCCAAAGTTTGCCGAAAATTAGCCGTGTTTAACCGAACTTCGCCGAACGTTTTTCTTTTTTGAAAAAATTAGACGCGTCTGGGGGCTGCCCTGGGACCGGCGACTGGGGACCAACTCGCCTCGAGGCCTTTTTTTTGCGCCGGCTCGCCCCCAGGCGGCTGTTTTAGGCGCCCCTTGAGGGCCAACGGCTCGAGATGCTCTTAGATGTGACATGACTAGATGTGTCCTAGAACGACTTTTTATCGCATCTGTGCTAACTAAGGGGAACACGCGCGACCTTCAGGCCTTCTCCTCCCCCGAGGTGCCTGTGAAAAAAAGGCATCACGTGGAATAGGTACAAGGTGGCAGCGGTATCAAGGACCACGGAATCAAACCAGACTATGAGATGCCATGGTTTGAGCTTCCCATTGTTTTATAATCTTTTCTGAACGAGGCAAGTGTGAGATTAAGTGCGTTTTTGTTGGTACCAATAACAGGATTGCCAATAACAATAACAGAGAGATAGACACGTAAAAAAACAAGACACGTGATAGGTAAGCACATCTGTCTACTACATATACTTAGAGAGATGAACCAACAGAGCGTCCTCATCAGTCGGCCCCCACATCATCATCTCCATGTTGAGAATCAGCATCATCTCCATCACTGACCAGAGCATCCTCCTCGTCACCAACGTAGGCATTGTAACCATCACCTTGCTCTTCCTCAGGGGTGGAGAAACGGCGAGCGATTTCACTTGGGTCCATGCTGGCGAATCGTTTACTAACGTATCCCTTGGTCCTCCCCTGGCCGGCGAGGAAGTTCACGTCGACCTCGAAGCGGCCCTTCTCCTTGACCCCATGGATCACCTGCTGCCGGAACGCCTCGTACTCCTCGTCCATCTTCCCGAAGTAGGCCGCGTCCTCCGCGTGCTCCCGCTTCTTCTGCTCGATCCACTCCGGCGGGAACGACCCGGCCAGGCCGTCCAGGTAGTCGTCCTCAGGGAACGGCTCCGGCTTCAGCGCGATTATGCCCCTCAGCTCCCGCTTCGTCAGCCGCCGCGTCCCTCTGCTCCCACCTGCTGCCGGCGCGGCTGCTGTTGTCGACCCGCCGGCGCACTGCTTGTCGACGGCGGCAGTTGCGGCTGGCCGCTTCGCCTTGCGCGCCATCATGTTTCTTGTCGTCGATCGCGAAAGCAAAGGCTACTTGACGAGTTTCGATTGGATTTGACACCAATCTCGTCTCGATGTACTAGTAGTATATAAAGCGGACGTACGAGGCGATATATGGTCCGTTTGCCGCACGAACTCGATATCATATCCAGTCCAAGGACCGACGGCTAGCCTGGACTTCTCCTTTTGTTTTCCTTTTTGCAAAAAAAAAACTTTTGAGGGGAAATAGTGCTTTATTTAAGCAAAAAGCTTCCAACCAACCGGCCGGTCTTTCTCGCTGCATCCATCGCTCGCGCGGCCGCCAGATCGCGATCCATTGGTCCACACTCGCATGAAGACTTGGTGCACGTGCCTGGTCCCTACTACCTGGGCCAACCCTATTCATTGCAAATAAATTTCACAACATCAGTAATGTTGCAAAACTCTCGCAACATCACCTACGTTGCATGAATATGAAGGCAAAAAAAATTCTGCAACATTACCTTTGTTGCATAAAAGTGGAGACAAAAAAATTTCTGCAACATCACCATCATTGCAAAATTTCTGCAACAATACCATTGTTGCTAAAGTTAAATCATGTCTCCGCACAAAGTCTTTGTTTCAGCAACAACCAACTTGTTGCAATTCGTGAAGTCACACGATAACTCTTCAGAGTGGTTTGCAACAAAATCGTTGTTGCAGAGGGATGAGCGTAACAACTAGCTTGTTGCAATTTGTGACGCTCACGTGGGAAGATCTAACGGCGTGGGAGGTGGTCGAACCTTCCTGAACTTCAACCAACGGACGCGTAGCACGACCCTTGTTTCTGCAACACCGCACTTGTTGCAGAAGGGAGGTGGGGAACGTGGGTGGTACATTGGATGGCCAGCATAGTTCTTTAAGACTTGGTTCAATTGAGACAACATTTGCATTTCAGAAATGATGAAATGAAACTGCACGTCCAATTGTCACACTAATATCTTTGCTTTGCACATTATAGTCGGTACATCTCCCACTTGATGGACGTGGACGCCACTGTCCTCGAGCTGAACAGGGTGAGTAGATTTTGAGTTGCTGAAGATGTGGACTCTTGTGAGCTTTTGAAGGTATGGTCTGCTGTGAGGTTCCAGTCAAATTATAACCGTACGGATGTTTCTGTGTGCAAAAAATCTGCGTTGGACCATGTCCCTGATATCATGCATTCCATCGATAGTTCGATACACTACACTACTAGGGTGCTATCTCTTGGTGTTCATTGGTTCTGATTCAATAAATTAATTTGTAGTTGTGCATTTTCTACACATGCACAAGTCTTACAAATATACTGGTTTATTTCAATAGTATTTCCTGTTAAAAATAATAGTACTCTCAGTACTGGTCAAGTGGGAAAAACCCCTAGCCACGAGCATCTAGAATCGTTATGAACTTGCAGCATAAACATTGAGATCACTTGGCAAGCAAGTATATTTAGTATTGTACTATTTGTTAGCGCTTTGAGATGAACTTGCAGCATAAACATTGAGTTACATGAAAAACCAAAAAGCCGATTTTGATTTAAACATTTAGTATATATAGTACACAACATTACAGATTTTGATTTAAATTTTGGCTATGTTTATGCCCAGTTTCTGTTAATTATCTTGGAGATAGTCTCTGTCACTTGTTTACTGTCATTCTTGTTTGTTAAGGAATGGTGTGGTACAGGGTATATGCTTGCAGAATTTTCTGTACATAATTTGGAGCTGATCGGTTGTAAACAAAATTTTGATCCAGAAAAACTAAGTACATGTATAGGCGGGCACCGCTTCCTGTCGCAAAAAAAAATGAAGTACCTGTTTCTCTCACGTTTGTTTGCATTTTTAGTACATTAACGTTCAATCCAGCAAAACTAAGTACCTGCGCAAGCGCACAGCTTCCTCTCACAAAAAAAGCAAGTATCTGTTTCTATCATGTTTATTTGTTTTTTCTTTGAGAAGTCTAATGTTTGTTTGTTAGGCCAGGATATAGACAGCTCGCAACCTGGTTAGCACTAGTAGCTATTCAAGGCGACTATTCCATCTGAGCCCAGCGCCCCATCTTGCTAGGAGCAGCCTAGCAGGCCAGCGATCGTAGTGGCAAGCCACATCACTTAACGACGACCGAACCACGTAATTCATTTTTACATTTGTTGTCATTGTCTTATTTCGACAGTCTGTTCATATCTAAAAATATCTAAAAAAATTCTAAATATGCTAGGTACAATTTTGTAGCGGGCTACTTGGTGTTGCCCATCGCAATCTGCCAGACCGCCACAACATGTTAGTCGCTCGAGGGGGCTGACGCAAGAATGTGAATAACAACCTCAATAGTTTCTATGTTCTGTTTATGTAGACTGGATTGTATAGGTTCCTAGCCTTGTCATGTGATAGATTTCCTCAGTCTATGTTGTAAATTATCATTTCATGGAGGATTTTGTAAACTGCTATGCCGTAGATACATGTGGATGGCTGCATAATGAATGATCTGTGTATTATGATACTTTTTCCTCGGCCAAAATTGCATTATGAATTGTGTAACACATTATGCAAAACATGCACCGGGCTGAAAGAAATATGGTATTGAGGACTAAAATCCATGACGGTTTCTGTGATGAAAAATAGTGTCCGTGTAGGCAGCCACGTCATTCCACTAAAAATCCAACGTGGCGTCGATCTATGATGGTTTGTCCGTCACAAAGGCATGGGCCTAATTTGGGCTGGGCAGGCTTGGGGGCTGATCCATGACGGTCAAGTCCCGTCATGGACGGTTCGATGTCAAATTATGACGCGATATACATGACGGATTCCAATTCCGTCATGCATGGGGACCCATGACAGTTTTTCACTGACCTATGACGGATTAGAACTGTCACGTATTAACAGGTTTCTTTAAACAACTTCATGAAATCATGCCAACTGAGCAGGACAACTTGTGCAACTGGACAACATATGCACAACCAACTATAAGAAATAGGAAGCCAACTAAGCAGGACAACTATTGCAACTGTGCAACATATGGACAACCAGCTAGTATAGTGATGCACTCAACTGAGGAATTTTGTGCAACTAATAAAAAATCTCTAGACAACAAGTTCAAATCAGCCATAACCATTGCACACAGCATTGCACACATCTAACAACAAGTTCATGAAATCATGAACAGGTCTCAAAACCCTTGCACCAGAGCAATAACAACAAATTGGAATCAAATGCGCACAACGAGCGCTATGGTCGTGCATCCCGTGCTACCTAACGTACACCACCATAAAACCATGTCCCCGTGCCCTGCCCAACTTCGTCGGTGTGCCATGAATCTCCATCATCGTTGTGCCGTACTACAGGAGAAAAATCAACCGCAGGAGACGATAGATGCGCAAACGCTACAGCAAAATCGATCATGAGAGGAGATGATGCCGTTCGAACCCTAGGAATCCCTTCCTCACAGACCACCACATCCGCGCACACAACGACGACCTCATACTCCGCCGACACAGAGAGAGGGGGGAGAAGCAGTGTGGTACCTGCGACGGCGATGAGGAGCAATGATTTTTCCCGGTGGAAAGCCACCCGCAATCTTCCGCCGATTTGAGAACTCCGTCGCGCCTCCCCTGTAACCCGGCCCGTTCGGTGGAGAGGAACTTGAGATTTTGGCAAAATATAGTCTGATGGACCGTTGTCCCAAACCATACGCCCATCTAAACAATTCCAGAAGCTAAAGATTACATCTCACTATTGATTGTTGTTTAATCTTAATTCATCTGAGTAGCATCTATCAATTCTAGGATCAGATTTTTTTTTTGAAACAAGCATGTTTTCTACTTCCATGAGAATTTATCTAGCTTTTATTAATATATATGTCTGTCTCCTCTATAGCAAACATTTCATATGGTGTTCATATATAGTCATGAAGTTATCGGGAAAACAATGAGTTCCTCAAAATAAAACTATCTAGTGATAGTTGTACTGCTATTTCTAGATTGCTTCTACAAGCTATACCCTCTCCGAAGCTATTTGTTTTTGGTTGTCGGGTGTTGGTTGTATCTTCTCCAACTCTGTTCTTCGGAATCTAGCCTGGTAAAATGATTGCATTTCGTTCATTTTCTCTTTCGTCAATGTGCCTCTTTTTCTCCATGAAAACACGGTAATCAAGAGATGCTTCTCTGGTTTGGTTTGCTATCGATGTCTTCTCTTTTTAGGCCATGGGACAAAAGTCCTCTTCTAGTTCAGGATGTGCTTCTTTGTAAACTCCATCCAGTTTCCCTTCATCCATGTTCTATTTTTGTGTCAGATGGCACTGGGATGGACAATTCTACCACCAAGAAATGCATTAGAATCTCAAGGTCAGTGTGGTGGACACCTCTTAGTACCACAATATCTAAATTTGTGACACAAGTTCTGATGTCTAGCGTTGTTTCAAGGATGCCAAGTAATAGTATCCCAAGATTTGCAAGGTAATGTTATTTTTTTTCACATGCTCTAGTGTTTCAAATGTTTTTACATGCATTTTCTTATTAAATAATTATTTGAGACCAGGCTATATATCTGCCCCAAACACTTATTCTGATGGGGATGGTATAAAAACAATAAACATATTGTGTGATTTGCCACATTTATTCAAGATATTAAACTTGATCGTTGAAATTTACATATCACAGGCTCTCTGGTTGCCGATGGAGGGTTCAGGAGGTGAAGTAACTTTTAGCTGGTGGGCTGGGGATATCACTGTCCTTCTAACCATCTAACCACATGTTGGTTCGTGTTTGCTTCTGTTGTTGTATGTATGATGTTGGCTCTTTGCAATGCATGCCACCTGCTAGCTATGCAATTGCCAGATAAAATAAAATCCCCAAAGCATGCATTCTCTTCAGTGTGCAATTACCTTTACGATCAAACCCGACATGAGCAGCTGGACAGGGTGATTCCTATTTGGCGCTCGTGGCGTCAAAAAGTAATAACCGCTAAAGCGCCACCTCCCGACGCCCTAGTTTGGGCCGGCCATGGTTGCTTCGTTATTTCTTCTTTTTCTGTTTCTTTTAGTATTTTATTTTCTCTTTTCTTTTTTTCTTTTTCTGTTTGTATTTCTATTTATTTTATTTTCCTTTTTTCGTGTATAATACAAGGTTCATTGGGTATCACAATTTTTTTCATCATATACTAACAAAAATGTTCATTGTATACTACAAAAAGTTCATCATGCAGTATAAAAATGTTCATCATATATAAGAAATTGTTCAATGAATATACAAATGTTCACTATGTGTTTTGAAATTTGTCCAACATATATTGCACATATGTTCAATGTCATTTGAAAATTGTTCAACCTATATTACAAATTGCTAATTGCGTATTCTAAACTTGTTCAATGTATATATTGTTCAACATATAAAAATTGTTCATCGCATATAATAACAAAATTCATCATTTATTATTAAATGGTCATCATAAGAAAATGTTCAACTTATATCTAAAAAATCAAAATCAAAATCGAGAAAAAACCCTGTCCAATATAGTAAACTGAATGCTATAGTATGGGCCAGTACTGTAAACCTCGATGCTACAGTAAACTTTTTTTTTGAGAAATTACAGTAAACCAACTAAAAACAGGAAGAGGAAAAAATTTGCTCACAGGCAGCGTGGGCCGGCCCAGCAAGCATGCACCTGAGCTAAGCTCCCACCTTCCAACGTTTGCGGACGTCACACAGGTTCGCCCCTATGTCTCGCATTCAGCGAGCATAGCTTCTGCCTCTCTGAAGAGGCAAGCGAGATGGGCCGGGCGACACACGCGGGAGACCACAGCCTTTTTTCTATTTTTCTTCCATTTTAGAGGGGTCTAGGTGAAACATATTTCACATTTTCATAGTGATGCTCAAACATATACTTACAGAAACCGCTTCGGTGAAGCCTTTGGGAATCTACAGAATAGCTGACGACTTTGCTAGCGCAGTGATGAAGTTCATCTGGTCGTCGAAGAATTTGATCATATTGACGAGTTATGATTTTGCCACTGCGATATGCCTATCATGAGGAAATTGAGTGCCCCAACGAAATTGAGAGCTAAATACTCCAACCGCTGCTGCGCCGCATGCCAGCTGTTGAGTGGATCCTTAGCATGTCCATGGTCATATCCAAAGGGCATTTATGACAATTAATGTCGGGTTGCCTCCTGTCTATAAATAGCCGCCCCTGACAACCACCTATCGGTTGGCTGCTCCGAGAGAACTTGAGATTTGTCATTTGAGAGCAAACGATCCTCCGATGACTTTGAGAGAATCCTAAGTGTGGAAAACCCCAACCAGAGACAAAGTGATTGAGCATCACTGAAGAGATTGATCTGTGTGATCCGACGCTTGTTACCTTTGAAGACTATCATTCTTCCAGACGGTTAGGCATTAAGTTATGAGCACCCAAGAGTAATTGTGGTGTGCTGGTGAATAAGTCGGTAAGGTTTTACAAGTCTACCTTGAAGATTTACCACGAATGATTAGGCGAAGTCTATGTGACCTTGACTCAAGAGGAATACAGTGAGGACTAAGTGTCTTCAGAGCTCACGCTCAACTGCCCCAACCAGACGTACAGTTGATCCAACAACTGGAACCGGTCTACCAAATCGTTGTGTCTTCATCGAGCCTACCTGATTTCAAATTCCTCAAACCTTACCTTTACGTTGTTCCATTGCGTAAGAATTTGTGATCTATCCTGTGCAGAACTTGAACTGGATATTTTTATCTTGTTGTACTCTAATTCTTCAGTTCATCTTCCTCGTGCTTGAATGACTATATGATTGCATGTCCTTTTTTTTTTGAAACAAGTTGATTGCATGTTCTTCATTTGTATGTATCATGTGTGCATGCCTTATGTTTTTCTGGTGACTTAGTTTCGCTTCTGTTGCTATTTAGTCACTCTAATTTTCGTCAACTTCGTCAGAGTTTGACGAATTTTTAAAAATCTCTCATTCCCAACCACCCACCCCGGCCCACCCCCGGCATGAGAGTAAACCTGCGCTTTCACTATCCCTAAGGGGGAAAAGATTAGATCTGAACCATATAATTCGGACCCACAAAATCAATGGTTTCTATTTTGTATTAGTAGTGCATAATTAGTATAAGTATAATTATAGATAGATGGATAGATAGATAGATAGATAGATATAGTTATAGATATAGATATAAATATAGATATAGATATAGATATGAATATAGATATAGTTATAGATATGAATTGATACATAAAGATACTAACATGCTTACCCGCTGCCGACGACGCTTTGAGTCGCATCGTTTTTCCCCGACGCTGCCAGCATGCCGCCGCTCCTGGTCCGGCACCCGGTACTTATCTTCATTATCCCCGCCACGCTCCTCACCCTCCTCGGGCTCCCACCAACTGCTACGCTCGCCACCAGGTTCTACTCGTTCGACCTGATGCGCGAGTACCCTCACGATCCGGAGGCCTTCACAGAGGTACCTACGCTTCTTTGCCATTGATCCTATTCCCATCCCATGGCCTCCCGTGTGGAATTACTTCCTAACCACTTGTGTCATTACTAGTACGTACTTACTGTACTAGTTTAGTACTAGCAAGTATACTAAGTAGTACTACCTCCGTCTAGGTGAGTAAGTCATCTTAGGTTGTGCACTGTGACCAAGGAGGAGGGAAAACGAGAGACTTTAATGTTTATTTATTAATTAATAGCATTGCATGCAATGAACTAATCATTGCATGTCGTGTTTGGAAGTCTCAAGTCATTAAAAACATGCACACCCTCATCTCTCATTGGTTGATATGTCAAAAAACAAGAAACGAGATAGAAGTTAATGTACCGCGCCTAAGTGTTTTGGGTTATTTGGTTTTCGTAAGATGACTTACACACCTAGACGAAGGGAGTAGTATGTCTCTCAGTGATTATTAGGCCTGAAGTTTATTTATTTGTGTTATTAAGCCTGACGTTCAATGCAAAGAAATCGTGCAAATTGACTGGCATGTTACTACAAATAATGTATTAGTTAGTTTTATATATGATATAGGTTGCAAGAAATGAGGATCTAATCTCCATATTGTGTTTGCATTGCAGGGCCTCTTGTATGGAGGAAATGACACACTTTTCGAGTCCACTGGCCTTTTTGGCAGGGTAAATGTTTCCCTTCTTGCTGACTTCATATCTTTCCTCCATGTAATCTTTCCCTAGATCAATCCCTCCAGCGACGATGTTTCTATAGCAGATTAGGTTCATAGTAAGTATGCGGTCTGAAGCTCTCTTGGTTTGATTAAAATGACAGTGGCAGTCAGTTAGTTGTACTTTTAGTTGACTGCTGTTGGTTTCGATGACTCCCACGTAGCAACTACTCCGAGTTATGTAAGAACCTATACATGATCGATGCGTAATCCTTTTATGCTGCATGTAGTTTTTTTTTTCTTGTATCATTAACTGATTATTTAAAATCACTAAATATGTATCTCCCTCTTGGTTCTTCAACAGTCATCCGTGCGAAAGGTTGATCTTCAGACAGGAAAGGTACGATAAATACTTCTCTTATCATATTTATCTTAGCATAGTCAATTGTTTGCCACATATCCGACCTCTGCTATTCATTCTGCACCGTACTACTCCCTCTGTGCCAAAATAAGTGTCGCTGAGTTACTACAAAGTTGTACTAAACCAGCGACACTTGTTTCGGGACGGAGGGAATACAACAGAACTTGTTGCTTATCACTTTGCCATTTCTCAGGTTTTAGGTCTGCACCAAATGGACGAGAAAATGTTTGGAGAAGGTCTAACACTTCTCGGCGATAGGTTGCTAGATTAACCTCAATTTTGTATCAGAGTCTTTGCACAACAATTGCTATCTTGAATATAGGTAGTTATTTGCTTATATTCTGTCATGTACAGCCTTATCTCATCTATTATTTTACTTCCGTCTGTAGATTGTTTCAACTTACTTGGTTGACGAATGTTGGATTTACGTACGATCGACACAACTTTAGTAAAGTATGTTCCTGCCCCTGTTCTCTGCTTGATATAGTAACAGATGATGGTTTACATGTTTCTGTTGTGAAATCCCAGCCAGTGATCTTAAGCTCACACATATTTTGGATCTGAATTGTCTGGGGGGGGGGGGGGTGTGCTCATTTTGTGAAATATGCATTTGCTATCAGCCCTACGTATATTTGAATGGTGACTGATGCAATTAACTGTGCCAAACATAGGGCACTCCTTTTATTTCCTGCTCATTTTTTACTAATGTATTGGGTGTCTAGTTAATATGTTGTCTTGTGAAGTGTGGTAGTTTTTCCCACAAAATGCGTGATGGGTGGGGGCTAGCTACAGATGGGAAGGTTGTTTTCGGCAGTGATGGTACCTCAACTTTGTACCAGATAGATCCAGAGTCTCATCAGGGTAATCATTCATTGTGCATGAGGTTCTTCTAGCTTTCAGACTTCCGTCTCTTATATTTGGCATTTCCTGGGATGTAGTCACGAGGATGGTGCCTGTGAAATATCAAGATAATGACGTTAGGTATCTTAAT
Source organism: Aegilops speltoides (assembly GCA_021437245.1). Classification (NCBI taxonomy): domain Eukaryota; kingdom Viridiplantae; phylum Streptophyta; class Magnoliopsida; order Poales; family Poaceae; genus Aegilops; species Aegilops speltoides. The sequence goes on from CM038147.1 coordinate 22,001,425, forward strand.
GAACTTGAATACATAAACGGTGAAGTGTGGGCAAATCTCTTCAAGGTTAGTTGTCTACTTCCTCCTTCCTCAAAATGCTGAATAGTCATTCTAGAGTACCAATTTTAATTTTTTATTGACTAATATGTTCAGCAAGAGCTGGAGGGCCAGAATATTTTCCATTAGAATATTGTTGCCACGTCATTCCGTTGTGTCATCCGTAAATGCTTGATCCAGACAAAATGTGGATAAAGGGTTTCACAAAATGTGATGAAGTGGCATGCCTCAATTTTTACTAAGATTTAACGATTTTCCTTGTGTGTCATCCTTTTGGGGATTGGTGATTGGTACTGCAAAATAGGCCATTGGTAGAAATGAAAATTGGCCAATTTTTGTTTGGCAAAAAAACATTGGCTCGGATTTAATGGAAGACATATTATTTTTTCTAGTCAACTGTGGAATGAAAGTGAAATTGATTAGAGCAATGACAAATACGAGTATTACTTTGCCACTTCAACTGGTTATTGGTTCCATTTACCATAAGTCGTCAGCAGCCCTACCAATTTGTTGTAATACTGTGCTGCAATTCTGAGTATTCCAAGCTATGACATGTAGACAGATTGCATCGCTATAATTTCCCCTGATAGTGGCATAGTGGTGGGTTGGGTTTTTCTTCATGAACTGAGGTATGTTGCACATAAATAGCTCATGTTTCTCTATTTATATTACCATCAGTTGAGACTATCAGACTATTCATACATATTTCTATTTTTGTAGTAAATGTTTCTGAAATAATTATTGATGTGGTTCATGCAGGCATCACTCACCGAATTCTGGTAATATGGTGAGTGGTTTATGGTTTACTTGTTAATATTGTGCTTGGATGTTTCCTCGGTCTGTGATCTCCTTTTTTTATCATGCTTGTTAGAGTGAGTTACATTTTGTACAATTTGCATGAACGCACACAAGATTTTGTTATCCAAATCTCATAGTGATGGTTACATGACACCGATCTGTTTCATAATCCAGGCTCATGACGTTCTAAATGGTATAGCTTGGGATGAAGACAACCGCAGATTGTTCGGTGAGCTCTAGTGCTCGCATTTCTCTGTTTGTTGCCAGGCCTCTTAGATTCTAAAATCTGGGAACCATGATGAACCCTTTCGGCACTTGCAGTGACCGGAAAATTATGGCCGACGCTATATGAGATTAAGCTACGTCACATTGAGGGGCCACCAGATGGGTCTATAGAGCAGCTATGTCCAAGGATCATAATTCCAGGCTCCGGGAATTTCCCCAAATAAGCCGGATGGTCGGTTACCAGGTGATCGCTGGCCAGTTACCGGATTACATGGTTTCGACATATCCAGTTGTACTGATCTGGTGTGAGCTGCTAGTTAGTTTCATTCCAGAACTAGGCATGCATTCATACCCCAGATGTAAAGGATGGGTCTTGCAAGGATGATTCTGTTTCGAACTGTTGTAATTGTCAAGGCACAAAACATTTTCTTGCCATGTGGTGTACATATATTAAATTATTCTAGTAAAATCTCGTTTGAAATTAATAGACAGCAGTACACTATATTAGGAAAGGGGAATGCATCATGTATAAGGGCATCTCCAACGCCGACCATCAAACATGTTCTCGCACCCTCTCCTTCCTTCTGTCGCCGACGCATGGAACCGAGGAGAACATGTCAGAGATGGAGGTGGCGAACATGGCGGAGGATCCGAGCATCATGCTCGCCCAAAAGATCATCTCGGCTACGCGGCAAACTCACCACGTCAAAGCGGAGGAGGCCAAGATGTTGTGCTTGAATGTGGCCTCTTTGGATGCAGGCGCAAGAATAATCGTGCAATCTGTCCGCTACCAAACGTTGCAGCGGCAGACAGATTAATTAATAGTGGCAGACAATGAGGACACGACAGAGGCTACCTACACGGCGGCGACGACACCTTTATCTGGAGCTGATCGCTGGGATTGTCGATCTGACAAGGAAGAAAATTGCACAGACTAATGTTCTTTTGGATTCAGGGACGTAAAAACTAAGCATACTTGCCACATTTTGGCTGTGATCGGGCATGCGATCTGGCGCTGGTGTGATCCGGCGCGCTGTGTGGAACGGACTTTATTTGAATTTCAAATTGCCCTCTACTGACGGACATATAGGATAGCATTTGATGGCCGACTCCCGTCCCTGTCCGCGGATGGATGCAGGAGGAAATTTGCTGATTGGCGTTGGAGATGCATTAAGGCATTTCTAACCGATCCCTTAAAGTCCATAAGGGAGTAAAAATTGGTTTTACCCCCTTACGGCGCACCTAGCCAATCCCAGAAAAGTCATAGTGGAGTAAATTTTTACTCCAACTCTCAATATCCCTCGAAATCTTCCAAAATTAACTCACTCGTGCGGCTGTCGAGTAAAACTGGCGCCTCTCCTTCTCCCACCCACGTACCACCCTGTCTCACATGGCCGCATCTGCCGCGCCCCAACGCAGCCACCGATGACTGTCCGTTCGGCCGGAATGGATACCCCGGACCCTTCCCCCAACTCGCCGACCACCACCGCCGGCTTTTCGCTGCTGGAAATCACCACGATTCACTGCCCATGCCGAAGGAGAGGTTGGGGATAAAAAATCCACCGTGTTCCAACAGCCCCAATGGCCTCCGGGGTGGCCAGCGCCTCCCCGGCAACGGCCCGTAGCCCTCCCCCCGGAGCCAAACGAGCTCAGAAGATGTTGGCGGCAGCCATCGCGCTCGCCGAGGCGGCTGCGAAGAAGAAGAAGAAGAAAAAGACGAAAGTGGCTCCTCATCCTAGGCCGGCACATCGTGCAACTACTCCGGCGCGGGTGGCAGCCGCAACCGACAACAAGCATCACGGCCACCAAGTGCTTGATTGCAACATCCCGGACACACTCGCCGGTGGTCGTTACTCCTAGCGGGATCCAAACTGGCCCCACACATCAATACTAGTCTTTCCTGGGTAGTTTGTCCTCACTCGTGCGCACCGGGACCAACTTCCTATTCGGTCACCCATCCTGAAATTATTCCAAGCTGAGCACGCTTAATGTTGGAGTTCTTTCTGAATGGGCTTCCGAAAAAGAAGGAATTCCTTATTGATATGAGTAGTCTATCATCCCTATTAAGTCAGTCTATCACATACACCCACACTCGGAGGAACCGACGTCCTCATCGGCCCATATGAACGGTCCATCCTGACACATACGTCGATGCGTCTAGTCCGACACATGTGCCATGCTGTGTGCCGCGACGGGTCACAAATGTCATGCACAACATGACCGCACACCTCTTCACAAATATCCGCGTACCCGCAAGGGTCGGCTCTGATACCAGCTTATAACGCCCCGGACACACTCACCGGTGGTCGTTACTCAAGGAGGGATCTAGACTGGCCCCACACATCAATACCAGTCTTTCCTGCGCACTTTGTCCTAACTCGTGCGCACCTAGGACGAACTTCTCGGTCGGTCACCCATCCCAAAATTACTCCAAGCTAAGCACGCTTAAGTTTGGAGTTATGTCCTAGTGGGCTCCCGGAAAATAAGGATTTCCTTATTTATATGAGTATTATATCATCCCTATTAAGCCAGGCTATCACATTGACGAAATGCCTACAAGGTAAAAAATAAAAACTTCGCATTTGTTGGTTTCTGATAGTGATTGTTGGTGGCCGCTAGTGATGGTTGGTAGTGTTTGCTTTGCTATTGTAGTCCAGAGATGAACACGCTCGAATTCCTCATGTCTTTGGAGTCCTCGGCCGCCAATGGACTTGATGAGCTCAACAACGACTTGTTTTGGGATCATACGGAGGTGAACCAAGACATGGAGCAAGATGTGACCGGGAAAGAGGAGGAGGCCAGGAAGGAGGAGGCCGAGGAATAGGTGGTTGTGGAGGTGACCGAAAAGCAAGCACGAAGGTGCCAAGGTGCCGCACCCAAGACTACAACCAAAAGGAGGATATTACTCTTTCTGATGCTTGGTGCACGATCTCCATGGATGCAATGATTGGAACGGATCAAATCAATACCATGTTTTGGGACACCTCCGTGGATGTGTGATCAGCCATACGCAAGGTTCTCTTGGGCATCGTTGGAGCACCATTCATGACCAATGCAACCGATGGTCCGTTTGCATCAACCAAGTGGATCGACCGAGTGGTGTGCAAGTGGAGGAGTATGGCCCCTACATCCAAGAACTATTCAAGAATAGGAACACCAAGTTCGACCACAAGCCCTTCATGTTGCATCATTGCTACAAAGAGATATGCAAGAAGGAGAAGCGGATCCAAATAATCGTGGGGACCATTCCAAAGAGATCATGGTTGAGCATATCCATTGAGGAGGACACTGAGGTTGATGAAGATGCCAACAATAGACCGGAAGGAAACAAGATTGCAAATGAAAGAAATAAGAGAAATGCATTCGGTGGCACTTCCAAAGAAGAACTTGTGGCAATGATCGAGACCAAGAAGGTGTTGGCAGCCGAATGCAAAGAAGAGAAGATGGTGAGGTGGAATAAGCTCAAAGCATTGGAGGATGAGAAATGGAAGGCCAAGTTGGCGGCCGAAGAGAGAAAGTTGAAGGCAAATGAGCATAGGCTTGCAATTGAGGAGGAGAGGATTCGTGATTCCAAGAAGGCCGAAGAACGTGCTATCATGTTCATGAATCCAAACACAATGGATGAAACCACAAGAAAGTATTGGGAGCTCACTCGTGGAGAGATCTTGGAATCCTCTCTTCGTAATGTTGGTGGTGGCCGAGGGGGTGGTGGCGGTGATGGTGGCGATGATTGTGGATGGGGGGGTGATGTTGATGGTGGTGACCGAGAGGGGGTGGTGTTGATGATGGTGGTGGTGGTGGTGGTGGTGGTGGCCTAGAGGATGGCGGTGGTGATGGTCACCAAGAAGACGGTGGAGTTGATTTCTTTGCCGATGACATAGTTTGAGTGGTGGTGGCCCAGGGGTGGTGGTAAATTCCATTGGTTGGATCGGTCCACAACATATACATATACTATGTTTGTGGTGATTTTGATCAAACAATGTGTTTCAAGTGCTGTCTTTTGGGTGAACTTTGCATGTTTTAATTTGAAAAATGCGATGATGAAAATTTATGTTATTACGGTTATGATATGCATGTTTTAATTGGTATCTCTCAGAAAAGTAAACATCTTTTATCGCCCCCGCGTCGCTCCTCTGTCCCCCGCGCCACCCTCCTCCGGCGACATGGGGGAACCCTAGCCGTCGCCGCTAGCACTCACCTCCAACGACCTCCCTGCATTGTCGCCGCCAGAGGGCCGACCGGTGAAGCCACGCACGGACCCCATGAAGGTGGCGGTGGGGCGTATCTAGCTCCTAGCATACTCCAGCGCCACCCTCCCCCACGGCGGTTGCTTGCTGGTCCGCGAGGCTGCGGGTGCGCCTTGGCCGTGCGTGCGCCCGAATCCGGCCTCCCCTCATCGGCTTGGCCCCTCCCCTCAACTGCCGGTCCAGCGGTGGATGCGTCGTGTCATGGATGCGATCATGGGCACCCATCCCTGCAGCCCCCTCCCACCGGCAGCGCGGCCGGTCTGTTGTTGGTGCTACTGCTGGGCGTGGGACTTGCACCGAGTTGCGGGATGCGCGTGACTTGTCTCATGCAGGCGCCCCTTCCCCTCCTCCGGTGGCACTTCCTCCTCCTCGAGTTAAGGTGATGGCTCTCGTGCGGCGATGACAAGACCTCGTCAAAGGAACTTAATCGTGGCATTCTAACCGAAATAAAAAACTATAAAACAAGTGCTCCCTCCTCCTCTGTGCATAGGGCGTGCGCGTAGTTCTAGATCATTGATTTGACTAACTAAAAATGTGTTATATTTCATCGATATCATATCATTTGGTTCATATAAGAATGTAGTATTTTCTAAATAAGGTAATATCATCTGTGGTGCTTGAACTTAGCATGGATGTTCACTTTAGTACATGAACTGGTTTTAAAACTTGATATGGACGTACAAATACGGTGCTAATCTCATTTATAGACACTAGTAAGCGTGCACGTGCAACGCACGTCTCAATCAAATCACCTCAAAACTCATGCGGGTATACAATTTTGAATTCATACTCTAAAATGACCCCTTCTCTATAAAAAAAGGAAAAAGTACAAACCTATCAATTATCTTTTGAGAATATCATCTTAAGTTCAAGCAAACCACGAAGAAATCATAACTGTACCAAAAATGTCACAAATCAACGGGAATCAACTGGATGAACAACTTCTCCATAGAGAATTTATATATTAGTAGCCTATTTAGTCTATTGTATAGTAAAAATAGAATCAAATTGAACTTCAAAGAAACATATAAACATTGTTTCCTTCTTGGAACAAACACCTCCCAAAAAATAGCAATCTTGGAAGAACTGAATTAGTTTCCTTCTTGGATTCGGGCTGTTTGTTATCTTCAGAATTTGAAGGCTCAGCGGCTACGGTAATCCCACCCATGGGAGTCATAGCGGGTACAACCTATGAGCAGGAAGAGTCGACATTTTTTCCTCCATTCTCAGTTTATCTCAGCATCTCCTGGAATGGAAGTACGGTGCAATGGGGCTGCATATTGTAGTTACAAACACACTTGCTGTCGAAGTATACATAGAGAAAGCTGTAATGCAAAGTAGTATGATCTGAACTAATTGCTCATCTTTTGAAATAATAAGAGATCGTACATATGAGAACTCAAACCGGTGGTGGCGCCTATTACTAAAGCCCATAGATCTAAGGAGGGCACTTAACCTTATAAGAATATATTGCACTAATCTATCATCAGCAACATTACTGTGGAACCTAAACTTTCAAAGTAGTACATTCAGCGGAAAATATAATACTTGTTGAGAGCTTCTGTTTTACAACCGTTTAGCGGATTTAATTAGGAAGTAATGTAAACAATATAAAAAATAAAATTTGAGTCCTCCAATGCATGTCATGATATGCATGGACTTCAACAGAGGAGAGTAGTTTCATGATGATGTGTGTTGTAAAAGTGATGATCCTAAGACAATTTTCCTAGGACAAAGCAAAGTACAAACACAGATAAAAAGTGAAACATCAATAATTGTTCCATTCCTTCCTTATAGGAGTCACTGCATGATGCATTCTAGTGAGCACCTTGTGTATTATGCAGAGGTTGTCATGCAAAGACCAAGAAATGAATTTTGCAGAATTTTAAATGAGTTATAATTCAGAAAGCCTACTGAGATTGATGCACTTGGGTGTGCACTTACATTTACAAATAGTAAAGACTCCATGACTTTTGCCATACCTGGAGAAATAACTACCACAAGGATTCCATGGATTTCTGCAATTATAGAAAGAAAGCTTCTCTCTGCTTCTTAAAACATGTCTCTAGGGCATTTTTCTCAAGTAACTTGTAGGGAATAGCAACGACAATGCTTCTACTGGATTGATTTTCTCCTGTAGACAACTTGACATGTGTATATATTATGTAAACTGATACTAAATTCATGTACTTTAGGCAAATCTCAAGCAATAGTTACATAGATTAGTCTAGATAGTGATAAACCAAAATCTGTACTTCACAAAATCACCAAAGCAAAAAGTATCTTCCACTATTAATCCAGCATATTTCCAACCTAAATCTTAAGGGGAGGAGTCAGACGTTCAATAGAATATGGTCGGTGGAAAAGCACTACACATACAACTGTGTTAAATTTGTCCAATTAAGCTGCTATTGAACATGTCACTCAGCAAAAACAAAGCTAGGTGTCGATATATTTTGGTTCCTGTCCTGTTGTCATCTATCCTTGAGTTTGCAACAAAAATTTCCACAAGGAACATAATATGAACAAGGGACATCACCAACAATTATTTCACAACGAGATGCACGGAGGAATGTCAAGGAAGTGATCGGTGCTGGTACAGCTAGCTTATCATGATCAAGTTACATGTATAGGCAGACCATAAGATGATTCAAGTCCAGTAATATTCAATGTTCTCATGATCACCTGGTTGGCAAAACAACAAATAACTCATCCACAGAACACTCCAGAGAAAATCGAACAACATAAGTAGCTAAGCCTTGGGCTGGTGGGTTACCTCCAGGCATCTTGTCGAAGCCCTGCCATTTGGACATGTAGACAGCTGTGTCATATGTTGAGTATCTCAGGAGCTTCAAGAGTAGATGGCAGATGCAGCTGACAGTACAGTGACCTCTTACAAAATCTTGGAGCCCTGTCTGGTGGATCGAGGACAAGAGGGACTGAACAACGGAGGGCACCTTGTTTTCTTTCTCATCTCCTGCTTGCTTGTACATCTAAAATGAACATGCAGATATGCAGAATGCCAGCTTCAGCATACAACAACACACCAAGTTGAGTTATCCAGTTATTATTTTGGATAAAACTAATGAGCAAAACAAATAGCACAGTGCCTTTCTCTGAACCAGGCTTGATAAGGACACACATACATGGCACAGTTGATTACAAATCAGCTAGCTCATGATTAAATTACAGAAGGGGAACCAATCGTGCCCACGCTGATGTTTTATTTTAACCCTGAGATGGGCTAAAAGCCTGAAAAATGGTCTTTAGAATGCCAGCAATGTATGTAGATTTTTGTTTTGCACTACAGTCCTATAGTCAAATTAGATCAAACATGCGATACATATCAAAATTGCTATCGATGTTATCTTGGGTGGTAGTTTTAAGGAGTAAATTTAGAGCAGAAGAAGCTAGGAACATCATCAGGAATACTAACGACAATTCACTTGGAAGCAACTGCTACCAAAAATGTATTACTAACGACAAATTCATTTGGAAGCGGCCGATATACATGTGATTCTAGAAATGTTCTACAACATGAACTTATCAAAGGTTGGGAAGCGCTAAAGGGCAGTTTCATACGGTAGCAGCCATCCAGCTAACCAACATGACGAACAAATTTTGGGGGAAGTCGGGTCCCGAACAGAAACGTACAATTCCCATAAACAGAGCTGAGCAGAAAAGAGCGGACGCGGGACATACCGTGATCTTGTGCGTGAAGTGGGTGAGGTCGGGAGCCAAGGTCTCCGTCGCCGCAAAGACTCGAGGCGGTCGCTGACGAGTATGGTCAGGTCCATCTCAATCTCGTGGTTCCCGTTGTGTCTCCCGGGCCCTTCTCCCCCTCCCGCGTCTGCAGACACAGGTCGCCCATCGGCGACCCCCTGCCCCCGCCGCTCCTAGGCGACACCCTTGCCGGCGGTGCGTCTCCCGGGCCCTTCTCTCCCTCCCCCTGTCCGCAGCCATAGGTCACCCATCGGCAAACGACGGCAGCAGCGGGCTAGCGGCGGCGACGCAGGCAAACGACGGCGGCGGCGAGAGATTTTGTTTTGCCCTAAGTTTTTCTTTGTGGGACATTTGCGCTGAGCGGTTGCGAACGGCGCGACGGGGAGGCGAACGGCCTTGGCGCTTGAGCAGAGGACGGGCGGCTCGTGCGGCGGGAGGCGGCGGCGGCGCGCGCAAGGCGCCCCAGCGGGGGAGGCGGCGCGCGGCGCTGCTCTCTGGGGAGGAGTCGTGTGGGGAAAGCGGGGAGGCGGCGCGGCGCTGCGCGGAGGAGGACGGGCGCTCGCCCCCGGGGAGGCGGCGGCGGCGCTGCTGGCCCCGGGAGGAGGCGGCGGCGCGGCGCTGCTCATGGGGAGGAGAGTCGTCTGAGGGAGGGAAGCGGCGGCGCTGGGCTGAAGGAGGACGGGCGGCTCGCCCCGGTGGGAGGCGGCGGCGCGGCGCGCTGCCCCGGCGGGAGGAGGCGGCGGCGCGCGGCGCTGTCTCTGAGGAGGAGGAGTCGTCTGGCGACGCTGGCGCATCTGCGATCTGGAGTCGTGGCGGCGGAGGAGGAGGAGTCGTGCGGGGGGGGCGGTTTTTTTTCTTTTTTTAACTGCGGGGCGACTTCTAGTGCGGGGCAATTAGCGATCGATTTGCCTTGTTGCGTGGTTGGTAGCGTTAAACACAGAATGATTAAAGACCATTAGATCTTGATGATCGATGGGTGAGATTGTTTGGATCTGCCCTTCTCTTTCTTTTATAGTGGTAGTAGATAAAGTGTGTTGATTTGGCACCGTATTTGGCTGACGTGGCATGGGTCCACTTCTGGCAACCAAACAAGATTTCAGTTAAATAGCATGTGTCTATGACTACCGGGTCCTGCCTGTGAGCCTGTCAGTAGAGAGGAAAAATTGACCTGAAGCGTAGGAGCGACCTGGCTAACCACTCAAACCAAAGTTTTATGGATCCTAGAAAAACAAAGTTTTATGTGGTTAAAACGCCCCTTACTCTTAATGTACTGTGAGGTAAAAAGCTTTTGTTTTACTAGATGAATTCCCCGCGCGTTGCTGCGGGTATTTCGGGATTAATTTGAGAAGCTATGAATTAATGAAACAAATAATAAAATACCCTGATATTTGTATAGAACCATAGTATGTTAGTGGTGCAAAAATACAGGGCGGTTAAGTTGAGACAGAAAATTTAAGAAGTACATAGTGTACAGAAATTATATTCAGTGCAATCACTTCGTATAGTATATGTAGAAATGAGCCATGTGTCATGAAAATTGCTGGGGTCCTCGTTCTTGAAAATGGCTTGGAGGTGGCATTCACCCTTTTTGATGTAGCCAACAGTGATAATGTGATTTTCACGGGCAGTTGGTTGCTGATGTTTTCTCCCTGAAATTTGCTTCTGATAGTTCTGCATGATTTTGGATTTGTAGAATACGTGAGCTGACTCATTGCGTGCATGTGTATGATGTGTACAACTGATGGAAGAGTGATGTGAGGCTTTAGAGGCGTTCTTGAGTGCAAGTGTTAGAAGAGGAGATGATGGAAAACAATAAGATGGTAGCACAGCAGATAATTATTGTGTAAAAAAGGAAAGTAATACGATGTAAGAGAAGAGAGAATTAGCACCTGACGTTTTCTGGTAGAAATTTAAACATCATGATCTGCCAGACTCCTTTTAGGAAAACCAAAGTGAAGAGTTGGCTTAGCAAAGTAAACAGTAAGGGTAAAAATGAGAGAGCATCTGGCATCTTAACCATTTTGTACGGTAAGATTGCACATATTTTTGTTCACCCTATTTATTCGTGAAGAATTAGTATTGGCAGGTAGCACTGTCCATGCAGGTAACGGCTAGTAATGGGCTCTTAAGATATATATATAATCTATGGAATTCTGCTAGCATTGGAAAACCATATTCTGAAGAAAAAGGAAAAAAATATAAGTTCACAAAAAACAATCCCAACCTGTAATGACCCATTGGTATATCAAAAACATGTGTCGTAGATCCAAAATATATGCAGAACTACCTAGGTATAAAGGGAGTGACCAAAATATGTCAATCTGCTGACCGAGACAAACATGTGTATTGAGGCTGGCCGCAGCCAGGTTCTTGCTCTGATCGAAAGACCCCGAGAGCCAGACCAAGTGGAATACTAATCGCTACAAAAAGCAGTCAACACAGCATTTTCATCAAAAAAATGTGTCCATCAGTTGTATGTAAGATATTGATTCAAGGGAAGAGAGGTGGTCGATCGTGAGTGTTTTGTGAGGTCATATTTATTAGGTAATAGTATAAAATAAATCCTGGAGTGCATTGTATAACTGCAAGCATAAACAGATAAACCATGTTATTGCTAGAACATCCAGATCGTAGTGTACAGACAATATCTAAGTAAAGCTCTACTTTATTGTTACATTATCATTCAGTTTGCTATAAATGATTTATGTGGTTCCTCCTTACTGTATGTTTCAGTGTGATTAAGCACATACCTTGTGGATTTTATTTCACTTGATTTCTTTTGAACTATCCATCCTTTTCTGTTTGCAGATATTTGATGTTTCAATTCTGTTTACAAAACTCTCACAATCACGTAATTCCTCACTTCCATTTTCGTCTGACATCGGTTTTACTATATTACTTGGATGCAATTGATACCTTACCATAGTTTAAAAATTATTAGAGGCTGAATCGTTGCTATATAAATTTTAACATGTACTTGAGATCTCAAATGAAAAAAAAATTGGCATGTAATCTAAGTTGCCTGAAACGTACTTATATATAATTAGCTTTTATAGCATCCATATTTAAGTCACCCGCTTCTTATATATTCTTTCAACGGTGACGGGCCTTTAACTATATCCTAGTATATTACAATATAACCAAGGGATGGTTAGTGAACTATGCATTTGGAATTTAAAACAAATTGCAAGCATGAGAATTTCAAGCAGCAAACCTGAAAGTGACCAAAGCTTTGTGACGATAAAGATTAGCCACAATCAAGAGTAGAGAAAATCTTTGCCAATGATTCGTATGTGAGATCATGATTCAAGAGTAGAGAAGGTTATCGGCAGTGCAGTTTCGTGTGGACTGGACTGCATACCTGCAATTATAAAAGAACAGACCATGTTATTGCTAAAACATCCAGATTGTTGTATATACATAATCGTGAAGTAACTACATTAGTTATAAGAAATCCATAATGGATTATCTCATTCTGATCATAAAATGCACCGAGTTAATCTTTTTTTGGACAGTAGCATATTGTTAATCTCTGCAGAAGAATACAAATGCAACAAAAGCTACCATCAAGGACAAACTCTATGGGATAGGATTGCTGCTGGTAGTCAGAAGATTGGGAAAAAATTAGAGAAGCGAGTAGATGGGACTATTCCCATGAAAAATAAAGTTAGGGGAAGGAATTAGGATGAATCAATAAGGGTTTGAAACCTCAAACACAAAAGAAGTATAGTAAGTGCTTACCTCGTTGGATATAAGAAATATAAACAATTCCAGATTGCCAGCAGCATGCCACCTGCTGCCAAAGAGAGGAAGGTGCGTGAGTCTATCCCAAACAAAAATAAATAAAGGGGATGGATCTGGATGCTCTAGGGGAGAGGAATACAGGGATTATATGAATCGAATGAAAAACAACGGCAATGGGGAAAATCTCCAACTTAGCTGCCGTGTGTTTATCAGAACGATGCCTCTGCACGGTCTTTGGAGGCACGCGGTGGTTGGGGTCGTGGCAAGGCGGCCGCAGTGGTGCCTACAGGAGGAGCGCCGCCGCTTTCGATATGGGTTCTTGGCAGTTGTCCGGCCGGCTTGGCAGACACGGACGGCCGGGTGAGGGAAGTAGTCCGGCCGGGGGAGGGATTGAGGGAGGCGCCACCAGTATGGGCGCACGAAGAGGCTGCCGCCGGCTTGCGCGGCGTGGCCGGCTGGTGGAGTTTTTCACCGATGGGAATATGTGATGAGATGTCGATTGGGTTGAGGATAAGACGATGAGTTTCACCGGTTACAGAAGATGGAAAGCGAGCGATGCGTACTAAATGAAAATATTTGTTTTGGACGTGACAGAATTGCTGAGGTGGATTGTTGATGATGTGGATAGCTTGCATGTCAAGAGAAATAACATAGTGGGGATGAACTATTTAGGTATTATAGATTATAGATTAAAGGGTTGCACTCGGTGCGGCCCATTTAACACATGTTAATTTTTTTAAAAACTGTAAAATGCATATAAGTCATAATCACAGTAATACAAATGAATTTCAAATAGTCGTGTGGTATCAATAAATATAAATGCTGTACATAAAATAAAAACAATAAATTATTTTGAAATGTTCATGTATTTAAAAAATATTTATGCATTATCGAAAAACATGCCTATAATTGAAATAATAAATATTAATTATAATGATGTTTGTATAATATTAAATAATGCAAATATTTTAAAAACTACAGTTCAAACATTTGAATAGTTATACTCACATTTTATAATTCATAAGTATGTTGTTAATTTTTTGTACAGTTAAAACTAATTCATAATTTAAAATTTAAAATTTATATATAAATATTCACTCATGGAATAAATTTACATTATTCATTATATAAAAATTATGAATGCTAACCATGAGTGAAATTATACACCATTGAATATGCATAAATATTAGTTTATGTTGTTATCAATAAATTTCTATAAATTCAATATAACCATGCATGTATAAAAATATTTGTATTCACTATATATTTATAAAAATTATAATTTTAAATATAATCAATGATTTTATATTTGAATTGATTGTAGTTACTAAAAAATTTAAAACTCATAGATTTTATTCAAAATAGCATTTTCTAAGTAATACTTGCATACATCTATGTATTTATTTTGTGTGCACATGAATATTTGTAACCCACAACATGGCATAGGCCTGGTTTATAGATTTTTCTTAAATAATACATATGTTTGTTACGATTATAAACTACAGACGTTTCACATCTTTCTTCAAAAATAATGTGTTCAAAATTAACATATTTTTTAAAAGAAAAATGTAAAATTATAATTTACACATGTTTACTACTCTGTAAATGATAATCACACTAATACACATGCTACTACTCTGTAAATTATAATTTACTAAATTGTTTTCAAAAAAAATGATATGCTAAATTGGCAGCACCGTCTGCAGCCCATTTAAGTAGCACAAGTCTTTTCCCTTACAATGAGTATGCGAAATCACTAGTTGATGAGTACTCGTTGCAAAGATCACTCCAACTTCCCTGGTTGCGACAAGTGGCGCACATGGAGCGTAGCACTTGTCGCAACCTGGAAGTTTTTCTTTTTTTTTCGTAGATCCGTTTATTCAAAACGTTTTATCTCTCAAACCGTGCGTCCAAATCTCAAACCGCTTTCGCCGTTGGATTCCTCGCGTCGAGATCTTCAAAACTAGATCCCGTGTTGATAGGTTTTCACAAACTTTTTTTTCACGAAAAAACCGAACCAGGAGCACAGGGTTTTTCCCTTTCCGAAAGAGGCACGCCCGTGCCTCTCACGAAATCACAACCGTGCCTCTCGCGGAAGCAAAACCGTGACTCTCGCGGAAGGAAAAAAAAGAAAAAACGTGTTTTTTTTTTTTTCAGTTCCGAGGAGGCACGGCCATGACTCTCGCGGAAGCAAAACCGTGACTCTCGCGAAAGGAAAAAAACAGAAAACATGTTTTTTTTCGTTTCCGAGAGGCACGGCCGTGACTCTCGCGAAAGCACAAATGTGCCTCTCGCGGAAGCAAAACCTTGATTGCCATGAAAACTCCCTTGGTTTAGTGGCCAATGGTGGTGGCCCGCCATCTTCAAGTCGCATGGTGGAACCCAGACAACTAAAATATTGTTTCGTGCTACAAGTGGACCTCATGCCACGTCAGTTTAGTGCCACATCAGCACATTCTACATCTACGAATGACTTATCATCATATTTGCACGTTTATGCCAAGTTTTAGAACCAGTTTGGTGTATTTTTCAAGTTCACGCACGAAAGTGAACATCCATGGCAAGTTTATGCACCATTGGTGATATTACCTCTTTCTAAATATATTTTTAATTACATATAACACATATCTACTCGCAATGTTGGGCCATCTATTTTGGAACGAAGGGAGTAGCTAGTTATATTGATGGCCTAGAATATTTTGGAACGGAGGGAGTAGCTAGTTAAATTGATGACCTAGAACTACGCGCAATGCCTTGTGCACTGAGACAGAGGGAATATGTAAGGGTCACTTGTGCGCTTGGATGTTTGTTCGTTGGTGTTCTTGAAATGATTGGTTGTCTGGCAAACATAATTCATCCGCCCAAGCACCGGCCGAATGTACAATGACTCTATAACATATCACTGATTCACTCCAGCGACAAAAAAGTATTGCGACTCAACAGCGATGGTATATCAGTATAAAAACTTATTCAGAGCGCCAGAACAAAGTCGACAAACAGCAGGCTACCAAAGGGAACAGAGCAAACATCGGCGTCGAGAACATTCATGGGGGAACAGAATAAACATCCGCGTCAAGATTATTCATGGGGGCCGGAAGCAAAAGGTGCCATTGGCAGGCAGAGAAAGTTTGTTCTACAGCACAGAGATACGTCGCTTCATGTCTAGTTCACATGTTGACACGTCGAAATTGAACCGTGGTCTGCACTAGTTCTTGCCCATCATGGCTCTGTCCTGCTGCCTCAGCCTCTCGCCTTCGCGAGAAAGATAGCCCTGGAATTTCTCCTGCCAAAATGAAAGCAAGAATGGTTACACCTCACGCACCAGTCGAGTAAATAGAGTGCAACTGCTCAGAAGTTCTGAATAGTGGTAACAATGCTAACATAAGTAAAGGAGCAAAAGGAAGTGTGTGTGTACAAGTAATCAAACAATCACAGTATAGATATGTGTAATCATCACCAGGATGCACTTGATAGACTACGCATTGCAATTTCTCATACATTAATCGCACTTAAATACCTTTGAAAAGGCTCACTTGAGATGGCGTGTAAAAAGAAGTTACTTAAGAAGCACAGTTCACATCCAAGTATTCACTAATCACTATGCTTGGTTCTATGGGGCATCCCAAGGGAAGGTGACTCATCAGCATTATTTTGGTTCCAAGGAATATGATTAAGATTGAAGACTTAGGGTAAAAACAATAAGATTAAAATCGAAATATAAAGAGGCATATAAGGAACAGGTAGATAAAATAAACTTCCAGCTGCTTCAAAACTGGATGATTTAACATAAGCCATTGGATCTTGTTTTTATTGTTTAAGAAAGACAAGTAAAAAAGGTCAGAAAACACAATTTTGCATCCAGCTACATACTCCCTCCGTCCCAGAATAAGTGACTCAACTTTATACTCCCTCCGTCCGGAAATACTCGTCAGAGGAATGGAGGTATTTAGATGTATTTTAGTTCTAGATACATTCATTTTTATGCATTTCTTCGACAAGTATTTCTGGACGGAGGGAGTACTAGCTTTAGTACAAAGTCAGTACAAAGTTGAGTCACTTATTTTGAGACGGAGGGAGTACTTAACTATTGAAATCCCAAAAGGTCAAAACAGTAAAGAGCTAGGAAATAACATAATCGGTACAGACAGCAACCAAAATAATGTCATAACTAGGAACCAAAAACGTAGCAAATTACAAATAGCAAAGATATATGTGCCATTTTAAAAGACAAGACAATAACTAGAATATAGAGTATTAAGATGCCTAATCCAATATGAGTAGACAAGTCATCAGTATTTCAACCAAAATACACCAACAACGAACTTCAAAAGTATATATAACAACATTGAGCGTCACCCTGGCATGATGGCTAGCGCGCGCGGCTACAGTACCGCAGGTCGGGGGTTCGATTACTTGCTGGCACGTTATTTTAAACTCCGCCTATGTTGTCTCAACATAGCCGTTCCCAAGCCCGGGTAAAGGAGGAGGGTTGTGATAGGCTTGGCGAGCCAACGTAAAAACTCAGCCACTCTTATGGAGATGAAACCCAAAAGATTTTCAAAAGTATATATCTTAACGAATTTTTTGTTACAACAAGTAAAGCAACCCATTATACTGTAGTGGGTGACATAACAGAAACTCTGCAGTCTTAAACAGCTATACTGACAAATGGGCAAAGCAATCCATTAAGCAGGAAACAGTAGACATAACACAAACTGCACTCTCTCAAAACATCTATACAAAAAGGAACCTATTATGTCAAAGAACACATAGCAACTTTGCCATCATAAGTCATGTTTAGCTTTTCAACGCTGTTACTTATTGGAAATCTTCTTTTATTACCCACTTGACCAGTCCATCACTATTCAATTCGATATATACCCATTACGGCAATCTGCAAATTATGTGGGTATACACCTAACACTATATCAAAACAGGACACATAGTTGAGCTGCAACTCTTGCTATGATTAACGCTAATGAAAGCAAGAAGTAAATGTGCCTTGCACTTTGCATATTACACAAATCAAGACGTGGTAAGTTACAACATTAGCCTTGTATGTTGCACAAACATGTGCGTAGCCTCCCAAAAAACTCTGTTTACGGATAGCACCAAAGCATGAAGAGACGACCGCTTTGCTTGATTACAACAACGTTTGCTACTTTGCTGCTATGTAGTGCATCATAGTGTCGGTTCTGACATGCAATCTATGATTTTTTACATTCACTGAAAATAGACGATTACTCGAACTCAAAAACATATTCTAACTTTGGTGTTGCTACAAATTGGGAAACCAGGTCTTGTGCTCTGAAATAGTAAGATATAACCGAAACCAATAGACAGCATGACTAATTGTGATGTGCAACTCCGGTTCCTTAAAAGTTGACACCTAGACAAGAGAGATTTATCAATGTCTTACACAAGCCATCAAACCACTAGCTAGAGCGTAATCTTAACATGTCACTTTGGCAGTAGAGTACGCGAAGGACTCCTCCGACAGCAAGCAAAGCAATGAATGATGTACATGACGGATCGCAGCAAAGCAGCTCATTCTGAGCACCAGAAGGCACAAGGAAAATCGTTTCCGAAACAACAACGACCGAACTCGCCGTTAGCACAGACACCCTAATCCATCAGCAAAGTGACAGGCTTGAACCAGGAACTCGTGCCCTCTGGCTGGAAACCGCAGAAATCGGCAGCTAAACGGCCTTGTATGTACAACCGAAACCAATCTATCTACAACTACCGATGGGATTTGTTGGAACTGTCAATCCTTAATCTGAGCCGAGCGAGCCGCCAGATCCACACCTAGCGCGCGCAGCAAACGGATCTAACCTAAGACAACCGCGGCCGTCGGGCGGAGGTGGGGGGATCGGTGACGGGGTCTCGGGAGGGACGGGGGAGGGCGCGGCGCGGTGGGTGGTTACCTTGCCGCCGAAGAGGAAGATCCCGGCGAGGCCGGCGGCGCCGACGCTGCCCCAGATGACGACCGTGGAGGAGAGCAGGGACCAGTTGCGGTAGATCATCCTCGCTTCTTCCGCGGCGGATTGGATTTGGATTGGGATTGGGGGAGAGCGGAGCAGAGACCGCAGCAGGTTTGGACTTTGGAGAAGGGGAAAGAGAAAGAGGAGGGATGGCCACGCGTGCAATGGAATGAATCGTTCGAGGTCGGTATGTTGTCAGCTCCACGGCCCGGCCCAACACCAGCATCCTCCTCCTCCTCGGGTTGACTCAGCCATTCGCCACGTGTCGCGCTCTGGGCGCTCCCTCCGGATTTTTTTTTATTTTTCGGCACGAGTTTTTGCTTTTTAATGGGTTTTTTACGGATTTTTTTAACATTTTACGGTTTTATTTTCGTCCCACCTCACCCGGTCTTTTTTGGTACTTCTTTGGTACTTCCTCCCACCTCCTTTCGGTACCGAGACGGTTTATTTTCATACTCCTCCCACCTCCCGGTAGTTCCTCCACGCAAAAAATCGAACCAACCAATCTCTACTCCTAATGGAGCAGTTGGTAGTCTCCATGATCAATTTTCGTCCCACCACTTTCGTCGGTTTTTTCAGAGGTTAACCGTCAGAGATTTTTTAAATCGCCTCCCCACTTCATCGGTTTATTTTCACTTCACCCTCTCACACAACGAAAAAAACTGAATGGATCAGAACTTTCCATACTGACGCAAATCAGTTAGTAATGTCTTTATGTAAAAGAATCAATCACAATCAATCTCTAAAGATCAAATCTAAATTAATTAATCTTCATAAGTTTGTTTCCTTTCGAATCACGTCCATAACTTTCCTTCCTTGTTTGGGCAGAAACTGTTTGGTAGCAGAGATTAGGAAGCTTCCTATGAGTGTAGTAATAGGAAGTATTCTTTTTCTTGATGATTCGTTTCCATTCATGATGATAGTAAATTATGCCAACATTCACCACTATTTATCAACGTCATCAATCGTATCCATTTCTACCAGTTTTAAGGGAATCTGCTCACTATGTCTTTTTTAAGGGGATCCGCTCGCTAAGTCGTCGTCGCACGTTATTTTCACAAACAATCTCTACTCCTAATGGAGCAGTTGGTAGCCTCATACGGTTTATTTTTGTCCTCCTCCCACCTGCCCTGGTTTTTTTTCATCCTCCCTCCCACCTCCCAATTTTGTTTGTTTTTTTCGTCGGTTTTTACTCGCCCCCTCCCACCTCCCAATTTTGTCCGGTTTTTATTTGTCCCACCTCCCACCACCCCCTCGTACTGGTTCTTTTTCTCTCCACTCTTTCCTTGCAAACCAATAATTTCCTAACATACAAAAGATCATGAATCTATCTTTCCTTACCCGAACCAATCGCGCCCTACATCAGTGCATTTCTTTATTAAGAAAACTAACACGTAAATCTTAACGCATTGCAAACAAATCCCGTTATGGACCTCATTAATTTATTATGGAGTCTATACGTGGTCACATTGGTTCTTTTTCTCTCCACTCTTTCCTTGCAAACCACTAATTTCCTAACATACAAAAGATCACGAACCTATCTTTCCTTACCCGAATCAATCGATCCCTACATCAGTGCATTTCTTTATTAAGAAAACTAACACGTAAATCTTAACGCATTGTAAAGAAATCCCGTTATGGACCTAATTAATTTATTATGGAATCTGTACGTGGTCACATCTCTCCCCTCGTGAAGAAATCGCATCCATCTCCCATTAAAAAGGAAAAGAGAACATGAACGATCAATCCCACACCTGCATCTCAAGAGCAAAAATCGCCCCGCCTCGCTCTGCGCCCGCCAGTGTGCCCGGCTCGGCCCATGCCTCACTGCATGGCTGGACGCCGCCGTCTCCACCGCCACGCATAAGAAAAGCGGTGGGCGAACCATCCATTCAAATCGCACACCCCCACCCTCCTCCGTAATCCCTAGCCCCGCATCACCCTATCGCTTTCTCGCCTCTCTTTCCCCTCGATGTAGATGGTGCCGAGCGGCGGCCTCGAGCACCGGTAGTGCCGCCCTCTCTATCTTCGCTGCGTCGAGAGATGGGCCGAGGCTATCGTTGGTTCGCCGCCCACGATTGGGCCGCCTCCGGTGGTCGCGCACCACCGGCTCCACCTAATGTGCCCGACCCTCTCCGCTTTCGACCTCCACATCCCTCCGCACCTCCATCCATCATCCACAAGGCCACTCCCTGCACCCACCCTCCTAAATTCTCCATACCGGCAGACAATCACCGAAGATCCAAGTTCGCCCGATATCAATTCTCTTACATGCTTTCTTTATCAGTTGGTGATGGGAATGGGTTCCAATTTCTCTCTCTAACTGTGGATTCACAGGCAAGAAGCGCTTGTACATGCATCCTCCTGTCGGTCCCTAAAGTACCAAGGTAAATGGTTGATGTTGCGTTTGTCTAGGATGATATATGTTTGCTCTGTTCCGGTTCATCCGAGCAGTTTGGTGACTAATTTACTGATAATTTAATTATATTAATTAAATGAGTCAGGTGTATCGTCGTGCATTTATCTTGCCAATAATGTTCTGTGATGCTCTAATGCACTTTGGGAATTGTTTATCTTGTCTTCAGTGCAGAACATTTGTTTATTAATGCATGAGAAGAATCATTGTTACTACATTGAACCTGTTTTATAATCCATATTGTTATGCACTAGCGCGTGTTCATGTGAAATAGATGGATTATGGTCCCGTACCCAATAAGATGGATATGTGTGTGTGTTAGATAGAGAGAGAGAGAGAGAGAGAGAGAGAGAGAGAGAGGGAGAGGGGGAGAGAGAGTGAGGAGGAGGGAGGGAGAGAGTGTGTGTGAAAATTTGATGGTAAAAAGGTCGCCAATGTCACTTGATATGTATGAGAATATTAAATGTAATATTAACATAATTGATATTGAACTCTTAAAGTTAATGTGGCCCGTTGCAACGCACGGGTGTTCTTCTAGTTGTATGTAAAAATATTCTGGCCAACATACCAATAAGGAAGATCGTGAATAGCTCATGGACAATATTAACACAAATATAATTCTCTCAATCCGCTTAGAAATAAACAGTTTAATTAATCAAAAATAGAAAAATGCAAGCAAGCAACCAATATGAAGCCACATAGGCCAACAAAACACACACGCAGCAAAGACATACATACTACTTTTGCGGGCGGGTTATTCCGGTGTGGGTGGTCAAGGCCCAAAGCACGGTGATGAACTCGCCGCCCTGCACCAGCACACTCTCGTGCCCCATCACGCGCTCCTCGTCGCTCGACGGCGCCAGGTACACGAGGAGCTCCGTCCACACGTCGGCAAGCAGCTTCCACGTCTGCTCCCGCTGGGTGTCGCCGTCCCCCATAGGTTCCTCCCTCAGCATGTTCCCTAGCTTTGTGCCATTGTGAACCACCTTGCCATCCTCCCAGGCCGCAGTCGCCTCCCTGTTGGGGGCCGCCATGACCTTGTCGACCCTCGAGCGCCAACAAAAGAGGTAGTAGGGGGCGCATTTGAGAGTGGCCTTGAGCTCCTCCTTGGCGGCCTCGAAGACACGCTCTGACTTTTCCTGGTTGTCCGGGAGGAGTTCGGGGTGGAAGGCCACCAGGTAGGCGCAGTACTTGGACAGCCTCGTTGCCACCATGTGGTACTGGGAAGCCTTGCTCTGCTTTCCCTTGTTGGGAGAGTACTTAGCCTCTATGATGGTGGTGGCGACGTGCCAGGTGAGGATGACCTCCGCTAGGCTATCGCTCCGACACGCCGGCATGAGGTCTGCTCTGTTCACAAGAACTGAGCTTCCATTGTTGAGATCAGTGCCATCATGGATGTGCTTCACCAGTGACTCCATGATGGCGTGCTTGGCTCCTTTTGGCACGGGTGCCGTCTCGAGGACGAGAGAGAACATGGACGGCAGGCCGAGGGCGAGTGGCCATCGGAGGTTCAGCAGTGAGAACTGCTTGAAGCCAAGGATGGGCTGGCTCATCTTTTTCCGCAACCATATGATGCGGTGGACAGAGCTCCTGAACATCTTGCTATCACGCCACCACCGCTTTGTCACGTAGTTGTGGACCAGTGACACCATGAACCAGTTTGAGAGGAGGAAGACGATGAACTCCCACATCTCCTCGTAGAAGAAGATGGCTAAGAGGAGGAAGGTGATGGCAAAGTCCACCGTCGTGAAGAAGGCCGACGGCGAGGAGATGGACTTGATTAGGAGGCACATGGTGGTGTTGACGACGCCAGACTTTATGGCGAAGTTGTCCGTCGTGATGCTGGAGAAGGCGAAGCCCGCATCGCCGAAGCCGCAGAGCACGACAGTCATAAGGCACAAACCGAGGACCACCACGGGAAGCAGGAAGTAGTTGGCGAGTAAGAACTAAGAAGAAAGGGTTCGCGAGGACGACGGGGATGACGGAGTGGTAGTACTCGCACAGGAAGTTCACCTCCTCGTTCATCATTTGGAATAGCTCCGCCGCCGCCTTCTCTGACCTGTCATGGTAGACGCCCTTGAAGAGTAGGTCACGACACTCACGAGTCTCTTCCTTGGTCACCGGCGGCAGGTGCTCGAACCTCCTCCGTAGCAGCTTGAAGAGCGCGAAGGAGAGGCACAGCCTCCTGAGTCGCCGCCGTAGGCCTTCCTCGAGGTTGGAATAGGCATGATCCCAGATTTTTCCAACGGTGAGGACGGTGTCGTTGGGGGATATATCCTTCAGCTTGTAGCCATCAGCAGTTGGTTCTATAACCAGGTCTTCTTCACCCATGACGATGAACTTGCACCTCTTCAACATGGCCTCGCCGCCACCACCTTGGTTATTTCCGGTAGCCGCCCGGTGCTCAACGTCCTCAACGTCGAGGACATGGGTCGATGGCGAATGCTGCTCTTGGTGATCCTGTTGTTGGAATATAAAAATGTGAAAGGCGAGCGTTAAAAAGCACGTGCATTGTCAACTTTTTTTGGTTATCGATTAGCCCATTGCAGCTTAATAGTCCTCCATACAGCATAATAAGATGTTTTAAATATTTCAACCTGTGGATTGTAAATGGTGAACAAATGTGTCTACGCACATTCAATTTAGAAAAAAGTTAAAACATCTATTACAATGATTTAGAAAAAAAATTAAAACATCTTGTAATAGTGAACGGAGTGAGTAGTAGTAATATTTGTGGGGTCCGTCTATGTTACATCTAGATGTGAGATAATATCTCACATCTAAGTATGATGGCAACGCCGCCACCTCATTGTTTATCTTGTTTGTCCAATTTTGATTTGTCATACAGGCTGAAACAAACGAAACAGTCTTGCGCTCACTTCCGCCTCGGTGGGCCGGCCTATACGTCCGACAGTTTGTAGTGTGTACCGGCAGGAGGCTAGCTTTTTATGTGTGCATAAGCCAGCCGAAGATTTCTTCTTGCTACATGTGTCTCTTCCTGTGCGTGCATGGTAGATCATATTAGATCCGATGGCGACGCACAGAGAAGCAGCAAGCACCTTGGTAAGTTGTCTTGCGTCACAACTCGAAGCTAGCGATCCGATTTTTTTTTCAGGAAAAGCTAGTGATCAGATGTATATCAGTGAAAATAAAGTAGCTCTACCATCGATTTTTTGGTTTTTGCATTTTATTGCCATCTATTTAGCGGCGTGTCTCTGATCGCTAGCTTCTAGTAGGCGATAAATGATTTTTTTTTGCCTTTTTGTTTTTGCTTTTCCGTTTCACTCTTTATATTTTATGCATTAATTTTCAATAAAAGACAAAGTTTGATTAAAAAATCAGAAACATATTCACGAATTTGTGGTAATATACATTTAATATTTTAAATATACAGTGAACTTTTCTAGATACAAAGAACCTTTTAAATTATATTCACTGAACTTTTTTAATACACACTAATTTCTTTCGATACAAACTTAACTTTTTTTAATATACGTAGAACCATTTTAAATATATGGTAAAACGTTTTTATAATATACACTAAATGTTTTTAAAACACATACTGAACAATTGATCGTGCATCCAAAAGTGTTAAAAATTGTTCTGGATTCAGAAAATGGCCGCCGATTCAAAATAAATAAATCACAAAGTTCCAAAATGTTCACGAATTTATAAAAATTCATATATTTGAAAAAAGGTTCAAAAGGTTTAAAAACAAAATATAAAGGAAAATAAGAAAAATAATGCAAAAACAAATAGAAAAAACCAAAAGAATCACCAGAAACCCCCAAAGAGGAAAATAGACAAAAGGAGAACAAAAATGCCAATTGCAACCATCCGAAACCATTAAAAAGGTTCCTAAAACCAGATCCCCAAACCACAACTCGCTCCCAGGAATCCTCGATCGCTTCCCAAAAAACACTCGCTAACAACACGAACGGTCCAACCTACTATGAACCAATAGTGACCGACCGCTAAGCTTAGTGATTGTATCAAGCGCCCCCCGAGGTCCTTATTGTAGGTATTAGCGGCCCTTGTTGTTTTATTAGCGACACGCAACTGGGACAAAGGGTCGAATCATGCAACTGCAAGTCCATCCTTGGTTGCATATCGAGGGTGGGTTCGGGCAAGTTGTGTCTAGGGTGAAAACAAATTAACACCCTCTCGAGTTTCAAGTCGAGGGTCTAATTGCATTTACTATGAAACAAGAACAAGAAACAACACCTCCCCTCCCCCCTCCCCGAGTTGCGAGTCGAGGGTGGACTTGCAACAAGGTCAACTACAAAACAACACACTCCGAGTTGCGAGTGCATGATTGACTTGCAACTGGGGCGATTACAAACTACATCGCTCGAGTTGCAAGTCGGGGGTGGACTTGCAACTAGACTGAAAACAAACAACACCCTCCCCAAGTTGCGAGTACATGGTTGACTTGCAACTGGGGTGATTACAAACTACATCTCTCGAGTTGCAAGTCGGGGGTGGACTTGCAACTCGGGTGAAAACATAACAACACCCTCCCGAGTTGCAAAAGAGGGTAGACTTGCAATCGGGCCGACAAAAATCCTAGTTGCGTGTCGAGGTGTAATTGCAACTACTATGAAACAAGAACAAAAAACACCCCCGAAGTTGCGAGTCGAGGGTGGGCTTGCAACTAGGGCAACTACAAAACTACACCCTCCCAAGTTGCGAGTACACGGTTGACTTGCAACTGGGGCAATTACAAACTACATCCCTCGAGTTGCAAGTCAGTGGTGGATGACTTGCAACTGGGCTGAAAACAAACAACAAACAACCCTCCCGAGTTACGGGTACATGGTTGACTTGCAACTAGGGCGATTACAAACTACATCCCTCGAGTTGCAAGTCAGGGGTGGGCTTGCAACTGGGGTGAAAACAAAACAACACCCTCCCGAGTTGCGAGACAAGGGTGGACTTGCAACTGGGCCGATAGAAATCCCTAGTTGCATGCCGAGGGTCTAATTGCAACTACTATGAAAAAAGAACAAAAAACATCACCCCCTGAGTTGCGAGTCGAGGGTGGACTTGCATCTACGGAAACTACAAAACTACACCCTCTCGAGTTGCGAGTACATGGTTGACTTGCAACTGGGGCGATTACGAACTACATTCCTTGAGTTGCAATTCGGGGGTGGACTTGTAACAGGGTTGAAAACAAACAAGAAACAATACCCTCCCGAGTTGCGAGTACATGGTTGACTTACAACTAGGACGATTACAAACTACATCCCTCGAGTTGCAAGTCCAGGGTGGACTTGCAACTGGGGTGAAAACAAAACAACACCCTCCCGAGTTGCGAGCCGAGGGTGGACTTGCAACTGGGTCGACAGAAACCCCTAGTTGCATGTCGAGGGTCTAATTGCAACTACTATGAAACAGGAAAAAAACAACCCCCCCCCCCCCCCGAGTTGCGAGTTGATGGTGGACTTGCAACTAGAGCAACTACAAAACAACACCCTCCCGTGAGTCAGGGGTGGACTTGTAACTAGGAAAACAACATACTACAAGCTCAATTGCGAGTCGAGAGCGGACTCACAACTAAGATAAAAAAACAAAATAGAGACCCAGTTGCGAGTTGAGGGTGTACTTGCAACTAGAACAACAACAAACTTTGGGCCTCACCCATAAAAAAATTATGGGCCTAGTTAGAGTCTGGGGTGAACTTACAACTTTGACAACAACAAAAGTATGAACCTAGTTGTGAGTCGAGGATTGACCTGCAATTAGGACAACTATGAAACAGTGCGCCCAGTTGCAAGTAAATGGTCAACCTGCAACTGGGATGAAACAAAGTATGGACCCTGTTGCGAGTCAAAGGTGGACTCGCAACTGGAGTGTAAAACAAAAGACATGTCTAGTTGCGAGTCGAGGGTGGGCCTGCAATAGGGAGAACTATGATGCTAGTTGCGAGTCGAAGGTGGACTTGCAACTGAGACAACTACGAAACTACGAACCAAGTTGCGAGTCAAGGGTCGACATGCAACTGGGATCAAACAAACTACAATCACAGTTGCGAGTCAAGGCTGAACTTGCAACTAGGATGAAAGACAAACACATGCCAAGTTGCGAGTCAAGGGTGGGCTTCCAACAAGGATAAAACAAACTATGGGCGTAGCTAGTTGCGAATCAAGGGTGGACTTGTAACTGGGACAACTGTACAAAATTATGATATGAGTTGCGAGTCAACGGTGAGTTTGTAACTGGGACAACTACAAACTGTGAACTTAATTGTGAGTCAATGGTAGACTTGCAACTGGGATAAAAAATAAACCACATGCCCAATTACAAGTCAATGGTGAGCTTGCAACTGGGACAGCTACACAAAATATGATGCAGTTGTGAGTAGAGGGTGGATTTGCAACTATAACAATTAAAACTATGAGCCGAGTTACGAGCAAAAGATGGACTTGCAACCAGGATGAAAAACAAAACATGGACCCAGTTATGAGTCTGAAGGTAGACTTGCAACCAGGACAAGCGCACAACCTACCTCTTTGACTTCTACGACATTGCCAAATGACATGGGCACACAAGAACGCGTGCAGAAAAATGCCCAATAAAAAAACATATGTACAACACGGACGAATGACAAATGAACAAAAGGGAACAATGCCAATAGAGGAATACATCGGTCGACATGCAAGATCAAAATTTTGCAGTAGATTACAACAGCAAGATCCAATGGACAACAACTCAGATGAAACATTGCTAATTTTATCTTGATAAAGCTTAGAAGAAATGGGAGACAGTATGAAAATGACAGAGAAGGTAACAACCACGATAGACCTTCACTTTTCTTGCCTCTTCTAATTCTACGACATGGCCTAGAAACAACATAGAGAAATGGCTTGTCAGCGCGGCACGATAATGGGCCGAAAAGTGTGAAGCCAAACTGACCAACAAAAGGATGCGCGACAAACAAAACATCGACCAACAAGGCGGGATAGCGCTTGCATAAAAATAACAAAAACTAAATCAACTAGTAAAAAACTTAGACGAGACATCATCAAAAATCATCTAGATGTGATTTTGCAATTTAGTATAAAAGTTTCGACTGGACAAATGGAGGACAAAAGCCACAATGTGCTCCAGGCAGAACAAATTACAAGAACCGTACAACAATTAATCATGTGGAGAGAATTAGCAAATAGTCAATCTGATTCGTACAAAAAAAATTCAAAAAATTATAACAGTTTTCTTTTTAAAAATCACGAACAACTCACATTTTTAAGGCAAATGAACAACTTACATTTTTTTTAGGTGGTCGAACAACTCACATGGACGTGACATGATCGGGGGACAAAGAAAAAACCAGGCCCAAACATTGACGCAGGGAACACATGCCAACAAACAACGACTAAGGACATAATGGGCCCACGAAATGTAGTAGCGTTGCGAGCACAACGGACACGGCAACTATGCGAGCACATAATGGATGCGGCAAACTACAGGAATCAAGGGCTCGCATGAAAAAAAAAGACTGCGGATCGAATGGTGTGGGATTTAGATGTGAGACACCAACAAAAATCACGAGTTTTTGAAAAGGCGAAAAGAAAAAAGAAAAGGAAAAAAAGAAAAAGACAAAAAAAAGGGTTGGAAGCTTCTCCCAAAACTAGTAAAAAGCCCTTCATGGGTCAGCTTATTCACACATGTACGCTCTGGGGAGACAAAACACCAAACAATTGGCAGTTAGCAGGAAACTATACAAAGACATAGAACGACTAGACAAATTTTCCTCCCTAACAAAAAAAACAAAATCTCGTTTTCCCTGGCTGAAAGCCCACAAAGAAAAAAACGGAAGACACACAAAAAACGAAAAAAGCCCACAACGGGCAGGCGGGACAAGAGGCCACAGCTGCCATGTGCGGTGTCTAAAAAAACTGCCATGTACGGGGACCTACACAACACACGGGCTGGACACAGGCTGCCGCGCGCGACGGCAATGAGCACGAGCGAGCCGAAACAAGCTGCGCGAATCTTAAACAAAAAATAAGATCCAACGGCCCTAGACTTAGATGTGAGATAACTATTTCACATCTAGATGTGAAATAGCAAACCTGATATTTGTGAGTACCTGTGGCTGTGGTGGTCGACCTGGCTGCAGTATTTGTGACATGTAGGAGGTGATGAGACGCGTGTTCTTGCCATGTGCGTAGGATCGCTTGCCGACCTCGGTGAAGGCGATCCTCTGCACCACCTTGGTGGCGCAGAGCACCCAAAAGATGCCGAACACGGCCTTGCGGCCGACTCTCCTGAGGTTGAAGAAGACGAGGCTGCCGAGCCAGACGACGCGGCCGGCACGCTGGATGGTGCCGGAGTAGCCGCGCATGCGGATCTCGTCCACCTTCTTGCGGAGGAGCTCCACGAGGAGCATCCAGAGGAGGATCAAGCCGGCCTGCAGCGAGAGGTCTGGCTCCTCGCGGCGGGCAGCGCCGGCGGCGGCGGCCACCTTACCGGCGTTCTTGGCCTCGGAGAAGAGGTAGGACATGACGGGGAGGAAGAGGGAGAGCAAGGAGGAGAGGAAGACACGGACCTTGGGGTCGAGGATGGCACTGACGTCGGAGAAGCGGCTGAAGAGGTTGAGGTTGAAGAAGATGCCGGCGAGGGCGAACATGATGACCGAGGCGGCCACCATGGACGACTCATTGCTGGTGTCGGTGTAGGAGGCGGTGACGTTGCCCACGTACGTGTCGACGCTCGCCGACGTGTTGGCGTCGCAGAAGCGGCGCATGAGATAGCCGCCGGTAGAGTTGGGCGCGAACCTGATCATCGTGCTCTATGCCTTATCACCGTGCATCCGTAGCATGCATGGACGAACGCATATATGCATGCAGCTTAAGTTTTTAGTTGGCTGGCGCGATGCAAAAAGCTCGTGACGTTGCATGCACGCGAGAATACTTCGGGCATCGCGTGCTCTAGTGGCAAGGTTTTGGTTCGCTCGATCGAAAGCTAGATCAGCTACGTAATGTGCATGACATCATTGCCTGCCGTTGCTCCTGACACCATAGCAATAGCATACCTGCTTTTGTCTCTCGCACGGTGACAATTCTTCTTTCTCCCTGCAACGGCAGGCGAGGCGACGATGGCTCTCTAGAGATGGAATAATGTTCTTCATGTGTAGCTCATTTTTCGGCGGTGCGTCTTGTCTCGTTGTCAGGGGGTGTGTGGACGTGTGTCCCCGGCGGACGCTGTAGGATTTGATCGGCGTACGTCTTCAGTGGATCTATCTGGATCCGGTGTTCATTCATCTGCATTGGTATGTCTACAGGTTTGATACTTTTGATTTACGATTCTCTTCATCGGCGATAAATGTTGTTCTGATGCGTTGGTCATGTGGGGCCTTTGCACGATGACTTTACAATTGTCTACTACCGTAAGGTTTGCCCGGCTCCGGTAAGGGAGTGGTGATGACGGCGGCGCGCCTTGGCCTTGTTCCAATGCTTTTAGTCATCGCTAGGTTTTCTGCGGACTTGCATGTTATTTTTGTTACTTCTTACGTTTTTTGTACCTCAGTTTTTTAATGAAAAAACACGTATCCTTCTCTTTAAGTTGGACACGGTGATGGAAATATAGAGAGTTGCATGTCTAGATCGACATAGAAATAATGGGCTGACGTTCCCTCAACAATGTCATTCAATAGAACTAACGTTCCCTCAACCAGGTATGAATGGACAAACGTTTTCATTTGCTCTAGAAACCACTTCCAAACACACTCCAGAATAAACATGCAAAACAGGTAAATTTACCATAATGTTCTATAAGGATTTGTATGTTTTAAGTACAAATTACCATGTTGTATAAATAGATTGTCAAAAAACCATCAAACTAATATATGCATATAGAAATTCACTTTGGCTCATATGTTTATATGCACCCATGGTTTAAATACACATTTTAAAAAGTTGAAGAATTTCGAGAAAATATCCCGCGTGCAAATCCGGACATTATATGTGAGTTCACCAAGTTTGGATAAAAAAGGACATTTTTTGTGGCTTGTGTAAAAAAACAATTTTTGATGCTTGATTAGAGCTATTCATGAGGCATTTTTATTATCTTTTTATACATGCCACAAAAAATGCCCCTTTTCACCGATTCTGTGTGCGAACATAGGATGTCCAGATGTACACGCGAGATTTTTCTAATTTTTTAAACATTTTCTAAATGTGTTTTTTATACATATTTCATAATAGGTGTATCTACACCTGGGAGCCAAAATGCCAATACTAGTGTATAATAATATTTTCGTAGTGCATAGTATCATATGTTGGTATTATATATGACGTTATTTATCTTCATGCATGACACGTAGTAGCACGTATTTATATGATATAGTATCATATCATGATACTGAATCTTCTCTTACTTTATTTAACTATATATGTTTTCTAGAGAAAAGGGATCTCACATCCACGGCTCCATTGCATAATGAAACCACCAAAACCACGGAACAACATCACTTGTTTGCTCAAGTGCACCCTAGAGCTGGGTTCAAAATAAAAGAAGAAACAGACCAACGACACTGACCACTGGGGAAGACATAAATTAACTATGTATCACCTCACCTGAACTACTTAATTAGCATGCATGATATTTTATATGATATTTCCACCACGTGCAGCCTTAGATAGGTTATAGATGGTGTGACCAATTCATATAGCCGGCTGTTAGCGGTATTATTGACCTTGCTCTTAACCTCACTAGCAAACCAAACACATGGTGGTTCGTGCAATATGCTCCTGGCTTTTATTCCACTTTTCGCCAAAGGAAAAGTAAAAGGCAACAAACCATCAAGGCCACTGACAATGGTTCCGAGTGAAAAGAATATTACCATCTGCCTCTTAGTGAGATGACACTTTTAGTTCGAAATACGATAGGCCTTGTATGGAGGGAGTAACTGGTGCCCAGCAAAACAAAACAAGTTTCACAGTAAGAATTGCATGAGAAGGACAATCTATAGTATTGCACATCAACCGGTAAAATAATTGTATAACCTGACTTAACAGTCAATAAATGTACCATGTAAGGTTTACAATCGTAGGCCATTTGAAAAAAGAAAAAATATTACACGCATCACATCTTCTTCTTGCACTTGTTTATAGCAAACTAGCTCCATCTCAATGAGCTACTAGTTTGTAGACCCCAAATATATAGTAGTGGGTCATTTCACACGATTGGTTGTCCTGCAACCTACCACATCAGCACGCAGCAGGGCGGAATCCCACGGAGCCGCCGCCCACGTCATAGAGAACCTCGTAAGTCTGCTGCTGCACGTTGCCGATGAAGCCGACGGATTCTTCACCGGGGGCGGCTGCGAACGCCAGGCAGCCATCCAACATTATGGATGCCGGGTCGAGCTCCAAGCTGGCGCCGCCAGCGAATACGAGAGAAACCTTGGGGACCTTCACCTCAGGGAAGCGCGTGAAGTCGTAGCATGTGTCGAGGTTGCGCACGGGTGCCGCCAGTGGGCCATACGCTGCCATGGCGCTTCTGAACGCGGCTCGCAGTGCAGCGTACGCTGCCGGTGGCAACTGCGTGACTACTGCACCAGAGTCCATCACTGCGCCGCCCGCAAAGGTAGCCGGCGGCACACCAAGTCGCTTCCCGGCCATGGTGATTGCCTCCAGCTGCACGATGTAGAACGTCGGTGCATGTTTGTTCTTGATCAGGGGCGTGCGTGCGAACTTGGAGGAGGCCTCCGCCGGCCCGCCCAGCGAGAGAAAGCCAGAGGAGCTCGGCTTCGGGATGCAGTAGGAGAAGGCGTTGCCGTAGGCCTCCGCCGTTTGCTCCAGAAGCGACCCGCCGCCGCCGCCGAGGGCCAGAACGCCGGCGGTCTGGTCGCTGAAGGAGCCCCTCACGGCATGGCTGCATCCGAACCGGAAGTCCTTGACTACGATGGTGGGGGACATCGTCAGCGTGTCAGTGACATACGTCCCGGACGTTGCCCTACCGTCGCCATAGTTAACAGTGTACTTGCACTCGTCAGTGCTGCCTGAGCAGCCATTGCCATAGTTGCTGCCGAGCCCCTTGCAGGCTGGGGAGCCACAGGGGATTGGAGCGAATGTCCTCGACTTGGCGGGGTCATAGAATGGGTCCTTCTGAAGGTGGCACTGCGGGATGGGGCACGGGAGGCACTGCACCCACGGGATGTCGCTGCTCGTGTCGACGACCACCGTCTGGCTCGCCGTCGCGTGGTGCTCGCCGGTCGCCGTCTGATCAGACTTTTGGATCTACAAAAATTGTACAGATCAGTTGTTACCTCGTTTAGATATACAGGCTTTCTCATTCTCAATGAAATCTCTGCCACCCAACTTCGCTATTGGCTATTGATACCTCAACCTCAACGTGAGGTCCTGTTAAGCTAGCTAGTGTATTTTTGTTTGCAAGAAAAGTGTACTAAAATCTCACTTAAATTGATACGCACCCTAAGTTCGTTCACCAGATATTTCAAAACACCAAGGATTAGCGTAATCTGGAATCCGGTTCTCACCGATTTTGACGTCCCTGAGTTTTGCCCCACCGCCGCTTGTGATTCCGGCATGTAATCCTGGTTAGACACCGTGGTAGTTCTAGCAATTATCGGTACACCCGCGCCGGCACTGCCAACATCGGCGGAGAGCTGCGTCCGGATGTAGCTGGTGTGAAGCTGGTCCCACAGGAGCATGTCGTCGACGTCAACACCCTTATCCACCGTCGTTGCCCTTGATGATGACGACGAACATGGGCCGTGCGGGCGGTTCATCGGCACCCAGGCGGTGCTGTTGCGGGACGGCATTACTGTTCACCGTCCATGCAGATGCATGCACATGTTAGCTGAAGTTAGTATTATATTTATACAACTGCTCGTGCATCGCCTGATATAGAGGCCAGGGTTTACGCCTTTCGAAGAAATATATACTACTCCACAAACTTACCCTTGTGTCCAGAGCAGACTGCATCGTCTGGGATGTGCTTCAGGGAGCTTGTTGCCACGACCATGAACTGATTGATTTCATGGTGATTTCCCTCAGCCGCATGAGCACCTGCATTTGCACTCAGGCAACAAGAACTAGACAAGATGATCAGAAGAAGTAGCGACTGCAGAGTGGAAACCTTCATGTTCACGAACAAAATGTCTTAGTGGTTTAGGCAATGCCTTGATGTATTGATGGGCTGATTGATGATTTCTGCAGGTCGATTAGCTCTATTTATTGGGAAAAGAATGCATGGGTGGGCGGATGTACGATGGAAAGCAGCCATACCCGAAATCGATTCCCACGGCCTTTGAATTGCTTGCCAACACATACATAGACGCCTTTGCTTTACAGGATTTGATCTTCTCCATTTGTTTTCATTATTGCTAGTTAACTTTGTGGTTGCTTTATATGCTTGGCCGATGCTTCCCCGCGACACACGTTCTCCATCATTGTCCTTGTAGTGTATAATATCCGGACAAAGGAGTCCACTGAGCTCCACCGGTGGTGCATGCAACTCGACATTGTATTAACCATGAGGTTCGATGTCTGAGAGACCTGACTAAAAAATAATTTGTATGCTGTTACTTTCACGACCTTCCTTTCTCGGATTAACCCGTTCAGTGAATTGGATATGTCCATACAACTTGCAACCAAGAGATTTGAGCTGACACAATAAATATTCGATTGTAGTGTTATGTTTAAAGGGCACGTCGATGAGGAATCGTGAGTTTATCCATTGGTTAGAGCAGCGCGATGGAAGTGGACCTGAAATCTAGAACCATCAAAGCTAGGGGAGGAGGATTGGCATGGTTGTGGTGACAAGGTGGCTCGCCGAGTTGAGAGGAAGGCCAGTGGTGGGCATCTAAAGTTAGATTTCAAAAGAACAGAAAATACTAAGGATCAAGGCATGAAATGGAGATGTAATGGTCAAAATTAATTTTTAAATTTCAATGCCATATGCACTAAATGCATAATAACAACACATTTGTGCATCAATATGATACTAAAGAAGTAATCTTGGCCTAACCTTTGAGCGATAAAGCAGAATTCTTAGAGCCTTCAACAAAGAATATATTCTTTAATAATGACATTCTAGGCAGCCTTCTTAGAAAAAGCAGGTGCAACAAAGAATATATTCTTTAATAATGACATTCTTTAATAATGACTTCCTACTTATTATAAGGTTATGCGTGGTTACTTAACTAGGATGTTATGTGTACTTTAATTTAAGCAGGTGCAAGAACAAATTAATAAGCCAAAGTTAATTAACGTCCCTGTGTATAGAAATTGTATGTGAATACTTTTTTTTACAACATATATGTGAATACATTTGACTATACAAATAGTAAAGTAGGTAATCAAATACTCAGTTATCTAGAAAGCATATTTACTCGACAAAGTTAAATTTTTTTTGTAGACCAATTCACAACTTGATAATGATGAGCGATTCTCGTAAAAGATTTCTTGGCCCATTGGTTTAGATCCCTCAAACACTAGGCAATATTATATAAATATTTTGTTGCACAGATACTATCCGAGAGGACATCAAAAGAATGGAGCATCACTGTTTGTTCATCGACACCTGTATATAGAATTGACACGCAAGTTCCATGCAAAGACTAGGATAATAAAAGAAAGCCTAAAGTAGCTACGCTCTCCACACACACACACACACACACACACACACACACAGAGAGAGAGAGAGAGAGAGAGAGAGAGAGGTAGCTTGCTAAGTTCATTGGCTTCATTTAGGAAATAAAACATTAGAATAAAAATAATTAATTACATTAGTACCACGAAGAAAGAAACATGTTCCCTCCAGAGAAATACTACTGGCAATCCGTTGGCCCTTAAGAAAAGAACATTCATATATATATAAGGAAAGGATTAAAGAACTTCATCATTTTTAACCTACTTTTTCTTTTCCATGCATGGTTTTAATATTGTTTTGTGGGCTTCTGCGCATTGCAAGAAGTTAAGTCAATCATGTTCAATCATGGATATCTTTCAGCCTTTGCATGATCTTCTGTACTAGGGCTTGGTTACTTGTTTATTACTAGGATAGGGAGCACATTACTTAGACGTGCAAGGGCCCTGGAGTTCAAGAGGTGAGAGAGGTTGTTTTTTTATGAGAGAAAGGTGAAAGAAGTCCCAAACATAAGACAGCATATATTGACGCAACCTATAATTACCTTACCAAAAGAACAAGGTTACAGTTTTAATTTGCTACGTACCATTCATAACAAGATCTTTTCTCTCGGATGGGTGGATCAGACCCTGACATTACAATTCATAATATGATAGATGCATATTGTGCCCAAGTTGGCAATATTGGTTTTGAGAAAGAAATAAAAATGTGACTGCATGTGCTGATATGATTCGCCGATAGTCTAGCAATTGCGTCCATTTGGGAACTACCTGCCGCCCTTTAGGTAGAGCTTATTATGCACATGGCGCCGTCAAGCAGTGACCTCCAAGTGAAACGGCATGAGGAAGCACTAGTCACCCTGCTCTGGACATTGTCCATGCACATCGGCAAAACTCACAACCTGCCTATTTAAGTCGGTAGGCGACACACCAGTAGATGTTGCATCCTTGTATGCAGGATGGTCAGTACAATACTTAATAATTTTCTCTGTAATTAGTTATATCTGTCTTGACGAGCAAACGTCCCAACGTACTTACAGTCTATGATCGGTCCTGTAACACCACCCCCCCCCCCCTCCCCGGTTTGATTCCTCAAAGAACATTGTTAATAAGGATGCATCTCTCCCGGGGGTCTCACCAATGTCAATATGTTCCACTGCGTCCATGTTTGTTTTGCTTTACCCTTCCGTACTTTCATGATGTCTACATTAATTATAAGATTTCTTTTCTGGTTTTCGGTAAAATCCTAATGTGAACAAACCATTGGGCGGTGAGGAATAATTCTCAGAGCCTTACACAAACAAAAGTACCACATTAGAATCCCATTCTAGACAGTGATAGACTAACTACAACTACTCTGCAAGAAAGTAATCAAACTTATTCCCGATAATCCACTTCTGAGCCCAGGCTCAGCTGCACCCGCGCTGACAAAAAAATCAAAACAGATACTAGAAAAAATCAAAAATTCTACTTTTTTGTGTGGTAGATAAATTGATACGTGAGGTCCGCTCTAATTTTCACCTCATTTGGACAACTGAGCAGCTCTCTGCAAAAAAAAGACAAACGGGTCTGTAAAAAAGTTTACTGCTCACGCACTATTCTGACCCGATTTTTTTTGAGAGCTGCTCAGATGTCCAAATGAGTTAAAAATTGGAGCGAACCTCACGCATCAATTTATGTACCACACAATTGTTTTTGTGGAATTTTTTGATTTTTTCTAGTATTTGTTTTGATTTTTTTCCGACTGGGTGCAGATGAGCCTTGGCACCGAGACGCCACACTCACTTATTCCAGCTTGTTACCGCGTGAAACTATGATATGTAGGGCTTAAGGAGAGTAATTCTCCTATCATGCATTATATATTGTGCATGGATCCACCATCCATGGTCACTTGGAGATTCACGTTGCATACTTTTGTCCAAGTTAATCTTGCTTCAGATTGTACAATAAATTTTGGTTGTGTATTAATAAAGATGATTGTGAAGGGGAGCCTTGGCGCAATGGTAAGTTGCTGCCTTATGACTATGAGGTCATGGGTTCAAGTCCTGCAAACAACCCGTTGCAGAAATATAGGGAAATGTGCGTACTATAGACCCAAAGTGGTTGTACTCTTCCCCGGAACCTGCGCAAACAGGAGCTACGTGCATTGGGTTGCCCTTTATTAATAAAGATGATTGTATTGTCAGATCCTTATCCAGTTACATTAGCTTTCTTTAGAACGTATCATATAGTTTCAGCGTACATCAATTAGCTGGCCATACATTGCAAAGGCTTATAATTTCTAAGAGATAACAATCTACATCGTGCTTTGATTGTATTGATTTAACAGTCTATATCCCCTGTTACCATCGTGCCAAGGCTACCAGCTCGGGACCCTAGCCCCAGGCCTTTGCTTTAGAGGATTTGATCTTCTCCTTTTGTTCTCAATATTGCTAGTTAACTTTGTGGGTGTTTTCATGCTTGGCCAATGCTTCCCCGCAACACACGTTCTCCATCATTGTCCTTGTAGTGTATAGTATTCGGACAGATGACTATGCTGAGCTCAATCGGCTGTGCATGAAACTTGACATGGTAATAACCATGAAGTTCCATGTCTGAGAGACCTGGTTAAAAATATTTTATGATCTTGCTTGACCCATTTGGTGGCTAGCAACCAAGAAATATGATCTGACAGAAGAAATAGTTGAGTAGAATGTCATGTTCAAAGGGCGCGTCAATGAGGAACATGAGTTTGTCCTTTGGTTAGGGCGGCATGATGGAAGTAGACCTAAAAACAAGAACCACCAAAGCTAGGGGAGGATGATTGGCATGGTTGTTGTTAGAATAAATCCAAGGCCACCGTCGATCATCCGAGGACCAAGCAATCATCACACGAGCACGGCACCAAGATTTGTTAACGAGGTTCACCGATATGGCTACATCCCCGGGGCTTGACTACGGGCGCTCCTCCCCGTGACACCGTCACAATACCGCACACCGGCCACCCGGCGCCGCACACGCCGGCTCCCTTTGCGCGCTGTGCTATTATGTTGGCATAGGTTACATCGTGTGTCTACCCTCGCTATATAAGAGAGGCCTAGGATACAAGTGTCCTACTAGGACACGACTCCACATCCTATGTAAACACGATACAACTACAAGTCCAACTGTAACTTACCTTGTACACTATATTCGACACGACTTTAACAGTTGTGGTGACATGCCGTCTCGCCGAGTTGAAAGGAAGAGGACCGGAGGGCATCTAAAGTTAGGTTTCAAAAGAACAGAAAATGCTATGGATCAAGGCATGAAATGGAGATATAACGGTCAAAACTATGATCTGGAATATCAATCTCATATGCACTAAATGCGTAATAATAACACATTTCCACAGGTCACATCAATATGTTACTAAAGATATGTCATGTCAACTGTCGTTTTTGCTTTACCATGATGATTTCTAATTTCTTGGAAAGAACTAATCTTGACCTAACCTTTGAGAGATAAAGCAAAATTCCCAGAGCCTTCCAACGAAGAATACTACTCCCTTTGTTCCCTAATATAAGTCTTTTTAGAGATTTCAATTGAGACTGCATATGGATGTATATAGACTACTTTAAAGTATAGATTCACTCGTTTTGCTCCGTATGTAGGTCATATTGGAATCTCTAAAAAGACTTATATTTAGGAACGGAGGGTGTATAACTTTAATAATCACATTCTAGGCAGCCTCTTTGGAAAAAGTAATTGACCACTTCCCGCTAAATTACTATCAGTTTATGCGTGGTTGTTTAATTACGACGTTATGTGTAATTTAATTTTAGCAGTTGGGAGAACAAATCCGTGAGGTATTTTGTTAAAAAAACAAAGTAAAATAAGGTTGCTGTGTTTAGAATTTTGATGTGAATAAATTTGATTATAGAAATAGGTAATGGAAGACTCAGTTATCTAGAAAGCATATTTACTTGACAGAGTTTTTTTGGTAGGCCAATTCACAACTTGAGAATGATGAGAGATTCTCGTAAATGATTTCTTGGCCCATTGGTTTAGATCCCTCAAACACTAGGCAATATTATATAAATATTTTGTTGCACGGATACTATCCGTGAGGACATCAAAAAATGGAGCATCGGTGTTTGTTCATGAATACCTGTATATAGAATTGAGGCGCAAGTTCCATGCAACGACTAAGATAATCAAAGAAAGCCTAAAGTAGCTACTCTGGAGAGTAGCTTGCTAGCTAGGTTCATTAGATTCGTTTAGAAAATAACCATAATTAATTACGTCAGTACAACCAACAAAGAAACATGTCCTCTCCCAGAGAGGTACTACTGGCAATCAGTTGTCCCTTAAGAAAAGAACATTCGTATACAGAAGAAAAGGATTTAAAAGAAAACTCCATTCGGCTGGACAATGATTGGCTGCCAGTCGCATCATTGGCAGGGACATCAAAGGAGTGTTAGAGCATCTCTAGCAGACCCGTATTTTATATTTGCAGTTCGCGGAAAAGCTGTTTTGCAGGCCGCAGGGAAAAGCCGCAGAGGCAGACCCCGCAAAGCCAACCCGCATCCTATTTTACGGGTCGCTTTGCGGGTCTGCCTGTGCGGCCGTCCTCCCCCCAACCCGCAAAATGTAAATTTGCACCTCAATTTGCATTTCTTTACATTTTCAATCACATTGGATAGATAGGACATCTCCAAATTTTTGCTAGAAAAGCAAGCCCAAAGAAAACAAGAACCACAAGTATGCATCGGCGAGCCACAGAGCCTTTGCGTGAGGGCCGAGACCGGCGGACGGCCAGCCGAATCCATGCCGGCAAACCGTCGGCGGCGGCGAGCGGACGAACCCGCACCTGCATGCGCCGATGAGCCTTTGCCGGGGCTACGCGAGGTGCTTCCCGACCATTCCATAGCTTGGCGCAGCCGCCAGCGACCGGGAAAGCCAAATCCGGCCGCCCGCGATAAAACGCCGCAGATCCGCAAGGTCCCGGCCCGCCGTCGCAGGAGGAGGGGGGCGGGAGGGGGCCAGAGGGCTACCTCGTGCGTCCGGAGGCCTTTCTGCGTGCTCCCGCCGGCCACTTTTGCAGGAATCTTAGGCGGCGCGCGGGGCGGCGGGGCGAGGGGGAGAGGGGAGATGGTTGGTGGGGGAAAAGCGCGGGCTGAAATGCCCCCCCACCAACCGCTCCCGCTATATGCAGGGCACCGACGGGCCGAGGGGAGGAGGGGTGGGGAACCCACGAATACGCATGTTGAGGCCGAGTTTTTGCCGCGCCCCTCAAATTTTTTTGTGTGTCAGCCGCATTTGCTGTGTCTGTTCGGGCGGGGTTTTCGCCGCTAGCCCGCATTTTGGCGGTTATGTAGCGGGTCGGGGGCTTTTGCGGGGTCTGTTAGAGATGCTCTAAGGCCCCTACCCGATCTGATCCTTACAATTAGAAAATTAAACCCATTAAACTACGTGTGAAGAGCGGCCAACCAGTTATGCCATGTGGCGCAAGCTGATTGGCCGCAGTGAGAAATATTTTGGAATTTTTTTAGATGAAGGTGAGGATCGATTATTTTTAAACATATTTCTTTAGATGGAGACGAGGACCTCAGATATTTTTTAAATGGAGGGTTATGCAAAGTGGCACTCGTTGGTAGGCTATGGTGGTAATTTTATTTTATTTGTAACTTTTTTTAGATGGGGATGAGGATTTTTTTTCTGAGATGTTTTTTTAGACAGAGGCGAGGACTCTATGTATATTTTTAAATCAAAACATGCGCACAACTTCCTCTCAAACGGCGCCACAGGGTGGCACCCCAACCACTAGTACATATAAAAGGGCACCAAATCAAGACCATGTGAAACAATTACCCTAACCAAATGGTTTGTAGAAATCTTACATAGAGAACACTGAGTAAGTGCATCATGGGAGTTGTACCCGTACCTAATAAGCGTAGATTTATAGTTGTAGCACAGGGCGGTGTGAGAAAGGTCAAACTATCAGATTAAGAGCTGATTAAGAAGAAAATCAGATTGAGGGGAAGCTACCTACTCCATCCGTTCGGAATTACTCGTCTCAGAAATGAATGTATCTAGATGTATTTTAGTTGTAGATACATCCATTTTTGTGACAAGTAATTTCGAACGGAGGGAGTAAATCTGAGTGAGGAGGTTGTCGGTTGCTGCCTGCATGAGGTGCCGTAGAGGAGAAGAGGCATCGGGGATTAGAGAATCGACCGTGATGTTATTTTTTGTATATGTAGGAGCGATTGTGCTGTTTTCTTTTTTTACATGATCGTGGTGTTGTCGTTCAAGGTGATGGGGCAAGATGAATTCTCAAGAGGTAAAAGAGACACGTGGTCACGTCCATCCTTTCTGTATGTTTTCTGACTTCAGATTTGTTCTTTCTGTATATACTACTATCATCGTCTGGAGTTACTCCCTCCATCCGGAAATATTTTAGTTTTAAATACATCCCTTTTTGTCCATTTTAATGATAAGTATTTTCGGACGGAGGGAGTACTTGTCGGTCAAATAAATGTATCAAGACGTATTCTAGACGGAGGGAGTACTATTGGGCGTGCCAGTCGATGCAAAGGTATGGAGTTCAAACTCTCCTTTGATGAAAAACAAACTAAATTACTGCTTTTTTAGGTAGTTCCTGCTGGCAAAATTATTGTTTGACACATAAACAAGTACTAATCCCACACGAATTATTAACAATACCAATGAAGGTTAGCCAAAAAACATCAAATTATCAATACATCAGCCAGTTAATCAAGCTCTCCAAGTCGATCGGAAAAAAAAAGACATACTACTAAACTTCTTCGCAAGATACGTCGACGGCATGCTCGAGCAGCTTCTTCGACATGACGCCGATGGCCACCGGAGAGCAGAGGTACTCGGTGGGCTGGCCGCCGTGCGTGTAGTTGAGCCCAGAGATCTGCGTCTGGAGCGTGCCTTTCAGGTGCACCTTGGCGTTCTCGAACAGGTGGGACCCGTTGGGCGCCGTCATGGCCCCGGCAAACGCCGCCGGCAGGTCGTCCGGCACGTTGAGGCTCGAGTCCACGACGGACTCCCGTATGAACTGTGGCTCCACATGGATGCCGGTGACAGGGCCGTCCTCGATGTCAATCCAGGTGATCGGCGTGTCGTTTTGGTAGAGGAGGGTGATGTTGACGCCCACGTACTGGATGCCGACGCGGCCGCTGGGGTTGTAGTAATGCATGGTCATCAACAGCCTTACCTGGATAGGATTCGCCGCCGTGTTCACGGACGCAGTCACGGTGCCATTGACGACCGTGATCTCGAGCTTCTCGGAGCGCAGCGACACGACGACGGCCCTGGCGATGACCGCCACGGTGACCGCAGTCACCAGGGCCGCCACGGCGTACCGCACCGCATCCATCAACCATCGGACTCTTGTGGGCTCGCCGTCGTCGTCGTCCTTGCCCATAGAGCTGACAAGATAACACTCTTGATGTCTTCTGCGTTTAGCACCTTCCTGCCTACCTACTACTCCTTCAGTACAGCTGCAGTGTAGATATCGGTCGGTCTAGGGAGCTGCCTGTTCCATGGATAGTTATACGCATATCTATTAAGTA
This sequence comes from Aegilops speltoides, assembly GCA_021437245.1. NCBI lineage: Eukaryota > Viridiplantae > Streptophyta > Magnoliopsida > Poales > Poaceae > Aegilops > Aegilops speltoides. The sequence continues at coordinate 22,044,784 of CM038147.1, forward strand.
TTAACACGATACCACGTGCCTGCATATGCACAGGTTAAAGTGAAAATTGTTCTTAGCACTCCGGTGGAAGCTATCTTATTTTAAACAAGGAAGCAATGTCGAGAAAAGAGAAAGAGATGAGTAGTGTCTAAGGCGCACTCAAGTAACATTCATCGATCGCACTAAACTATTTGGACGGGCTTACTTTTTCTCTCAAAATTTATATATGTCTGCTCATTTAACCACATAGCTGCTGTACGCCCGGTCACTTTAGGGCATCAACAACGCGTCCCCTCAACACTATTTATCCGCGGATTGGTCCGAACCAGTTCGTGGACACAGATATAGAAAGTGGCACCATTCAATCACATCTCTTAAACGTCCGCCTATGTCAGCCTAATTTTATTTCCAATGAATAACGATGTGAGTAAATTAAAGTACAGTGTTCATAGCACTCGATCAAACCACAAAAAGACGATTTTTCATAGTTTTTCCATTCCTTCTCCTTCTTCGCCAAGATGTCCATACAAAAAAGGCAGTTTTGATTTTTTGCCTTGCCAGGCCGACTGTCCGAGCCTCCTCACTCAATCTGTCTCTGGCTCCACCTCACCAATTCACTCCTTACCAGCCGCCCCCTTCTCAGTCGCCACCATCTCGACCGCTAAGCGCTTCATCATCTTAAGACGGACGGCATGCACGATGATCGCAGCATTGGAATCCAACTTATCTATGGTCAACATTTTGCTATACTCGAAAGTGACGGCGGTCTCAACCCTCATCTCTTTGAGCTTAGTCTTCTTCTCTTCGAAGTTAATCTTCTTCTCGGTCGTCGCCATCAAGATGTTAAGCCTCTCCGCCTTCATTTTCTCCTTCATGTTAGAGCGCTTGACACATGTCTCCTCCTTCTCCAAGATATCCTCGAACCTCTTCGTCATCTTGGATGTCGCCCCTTCTCGCTTCAACTTCTCCTCCTCCCACTTCTTTCCCGGAACCCCCTTCTAACCTTCTTGGGCCGCTCATTGTTGGGTCGGCTGGATCACCATCTTCTTCCTCATTACTGATGCTGGCAGTCTTGACGGAATTCGCAATGACGTTGTCACTTGGGTTGCTCATTCAACTTCAACCAACAATGCATGAGGACGAAGCTCTTCTTCTCCACCTTCAAAGCTCTTCTTCTCCACCTTCAAATAGAGGTGCACACACGGGAGGGCTATAAGAAAACATTGTCAACAAGATACATATCTGGCAAACAAGTTGCATATCCGGCCAAATGACATAGAACATATCCGGTCTAATGACCGACACATAGAACAACTTACCTACTCGGTGATTTTCACACCACTTGACCACCGATCGATTAGTTGTTTTAAATGGCAATACTTACGCACAAACTCTTGGATGGTGTATGATCGATGGCTGAGCTACTTTATCCCATGATCGCAGATGATTTCGTTGAGGTAGGGCTCAAAATTTGTGTGCTCACGAAACCAAGAATGTATGTTGGGCCAAAGATTTACGCTCATTTGCTTTGTTCAATGGATCGAATCTTTCTCCTCTACCCCTCTTCTTTGTGATCAATGCAGGACCGCCTGGCCCTGCATCTTGTCCCTGCCCCCGCCCAGCCCGTGCACCCAGCCCACCGCCCTCTTGAAGGTTTGCCTTCCTTTTGATACTGCGGGCTTGCTGCGTCACCGAGTTGATCTTGTGGGCGGCCACCTTCCCTCCACTTCTGCCGGCTCCGACACCTCTTAGTGAATGTAAACAGAGGGAGCACTCTGCTTAAAAGAAAAGAGAAATATATACTCCCTCCGTAAACTAATATAAGAGCATTTAGATCACTATTTTAGTGATCTAAACACTCTTATATTAGTTTACAGAGGAAGTACTCTATACATGGCTTTACCCTCACGAGTCATGCGCCCCGATCAATCTGACGTATCGGCCCATATACGCTATGGGGACTAATGAGTGGCCAGTCAGGTCAGGTCATAGGTTCACACGTAATATATATAGCCACATTGCAAGTAGAGCAAGGCCAAGGTAGTAGTTAGCTAGCAATGGCGAAAGCGCCTCGTCCGAGGGGATGGAGCACCAAGCGCTACATCCTGGCGGCTCTCCTCGGGGCGCTTGTCACCGGCGTCGTCGTCATCGCGGTCTCGGCGGTCCTCACCCCGGCAGAGGTCGTTTTCACGGTCACCAACGCCACCAGGTCCAAGTCCAACAAGTGGGAGCTGCACCTCACCCTCTCCGCCAACGACACGAGCCACCGCGCCTGGGTGGAGTACCACAGCTTCATCGTCTACCTGCAGTACACGGCCAAGGGGACGGTCTACAAGGTGCCGGCGGACGTGGCACCGCCGGCGCCCCAGCGGCCGGGAACCACGGCGAACATGAGCGTGTCGGCCAGCTTTGCCTTGGATCCCTTCCGGACAGCCGGGGAAGGCGGTGGCAAGCCGGAGATCAGCGTGCTGGTGCTGGCCGTGGTGAGGTTCATTGTCGGGCCGGCTTACACGCGGCCGTACGACGTCAGGGTGCTGTGTGCCCCCATCGACTACTTTGGCGCCAAGAATCCTAGCTTTCCTGTAAAATGTGATGCTTGACGTGACACTCAATACGTAGCTACAAAAAATTAAAAAAATCATGATACGTCTGCTTTTGCCCAAAACTATGTATGCATTTTGATTTCATGTTTTATTATAAATATTAATAGAAATTCTACTACCTCCGTCTCATATTAAGTGTTGCTCAAACGGATGTATCTAGACATATTTCAGTGCAAGATACATCCGGTTGAGTGATACTTAGATACATTCATTTGAGCGACACTTGATATGGGACGGAGGACTAAATGATTCTGACGCAAGGAGGGCCATGTCATAGTGGTTACTGGTCAGTGCTCCTCTTTTCCTTCAACAGGGTCGTGGGCTACCTTATTAGTCCCTATTGAAGCTTTCAAATCGAAATTCTAACAGAAATTACGGGCTGTATGCCCATTACCGTGACAGAGCAGAAAACTGATAACCGGTCAATTACTGGAATTTTCATCCCAAAGGAGAAAGAACCTTGCTCCTACATCGATCAATCAAGTTTGGCCAGACTAATTTTGTCCATTTACAAATAGCTATTCCTTGGTCCAAGTTCTTTTTTTCAAAAGTTAACCGTGATGATAGTCAAATGAAGATCTGTGCAAATAACAATCCCAATCAACCATTGCATCCAGTAAATAACAACGAAAACACTCCAGGGTATTACAGATACTCCCTCCGTCCGGAAAAACTTGTCATCAAAATGAACAAAAAGGGGTGTATTTAGAACTAAAATACATCTAGATACATCCCCTTTTATTCATTTTGATGACAAGTATTTCCGGACGGAGGGAGTATTACATATCATTTACCACCAAAACCAAGCTCTCTATATGTAAGAATTTTCAAACATACTGAAACAAATTATATTCTCACCGCAGTTTATGACGGGTTTAGGAAAACAGATGGCCTGTGCATAAGGTTACGTTAGTTCCAAACTCAACCATGGTTTGGTCAGAATTACGCGCGGCTACCAAACTGGGGTATGTTTGGATGGTGAATAAAACTAACCATACCACTTTTAACCATAGCCAAAAATCAGTTCTTGTTTGGATGGTTCCCAATTTTTTGGGATACCCATGCGCTCTAGCTAACTTGGGTCCATTTTTTTTCTCAATAATTCCAACAATATATTAGCTCACCCTCCGGGGGGGAATATTAGTCTGGCATGTGATTTTAGGTCTTTAGTTTGACTACCGAAACATACGTAATATGCTACAAAAATATATTGACTAGCAACATGTGTAATATGCCACTAAAATTATATGTGTGGAAACTTCATTCGACGATGGATCTAACAATATATTATCAATGGCATATAATGCATGTTTTGCTAGTCACAATTAAGGCCGTCAAAATGCCCGACTTATAATCGCATCCGGACGGAGTACTCAAATTTTGTTGGGGTTGGCTCAGACACAAACATAACACTCCCCATTGATCACCACGAAAGTTGTTGGTTGCCGTGCATTTGGCACAAAGCAATTCTAGCAAATCCTGGCCAGCAATCAAGTACATGCATGCCATTTCATTTTAGTAAAAAAAATGTCCTTTTTCTTTTCCCAAACGAAGCAGCTTTGCCATATATATAAACTCCAAGGACATGGATTCGTAGTCCTTTTCTTGGGGAAGATGAGAAGGAATGTGTGTTGGAAAATATACGGATGTACTACATCCTAGTATAGAAAACAAAAGGCAGTAGGAGAACAAAGCCATGGAACAACTCATCATGCCATTTGATATATTCTTTACAGTGAAGTGACATTCTTTGCTCTTCTTTGTGGAGAAAAGAGAAGGTTCTCTGCATGAAGGCACGTAGTGGCATGTACCTCCTAACCAGTAGAAAACGAAAGCCAGGAGAGAACAAAGCAAATTCAACAAAGCCATGAGAACTCACAATCAACTCCTTGTCTTTTGATGTTTTAAATTCTTCAAAGGGAAAGCATTGCAAGATGGGGAAGCAACGAATCAATACTCTGTTGTATTAGTTAAATGACAGACCTAGGTCTACGGCCGGTAAGTGATGACAATTTTTGGTTAGGCAAATTGGGATAGCTAGAAGTGCAGCCCCGAGATGCACTACAACACAAAGTTATTCACATCCAGCAAAATTGCATTACATTTGATTGACCATATATTGTCATATGTCCATAAGTTCTGAGATAATTTATTTGTGATGTCCATCCTATAGGACGAAGAGTCTTGGGGTCGAAGAATCAACAATGGTGTCGAGAAAGAACCTTTAACTCACTGAAAAACAGCCTTAACTTCTCCCATTTCCGTTCTAGAGTTCCAAAATTTCAATGATTCCTCAACTCACTGAAAAACACCCTTAACTTCTCCCGTTTTCCGTTCTTGAATTACACAATACTGTCTTCTTTTGTGTAGTGCACCAATAATGGAGCAATGTTGCCGATGTGTCATTTTAGATACACTGCACAAAGCTCTCTTTAAAAAGAGTGGTTTGTGAAGTACCCTAAAAGGTCACAACTGTAATGATGCATTTCCTATTCATATAAATAAACTACATATTATTTTCTATATTTAATATCATACATATATATGCATTGCTAAGTTAATAGCCAAAGAGATATAACATGCATAACTACTATAGCAGAGTTAATAGGATTGTCTTACTTTTTAAATAAAACTTGATCCAAATTTCGTGTAGGTGTTCCTACAAAATGGATCATAAAATCTTAGCATAGTACTATAGCAACCTTACACAATACAATTGTAATTTCCTAACACATACAACCTCCGTTCCAAATTACTATCATGCGAACGATTGGATCCAACACAGCAGAAAATAATACTTCCTAGCATCAAGAAGAATATTTTCATGGTACAAATATTATGCTTCCATCACAAATTTGAAACGTAACAAACTGTTGAATTTAATTGTGACAAATAATATTTGTTTAGGAAAAATGTTTCCACAAAAGCTGGGATTTTACACCATTACGGGAAGCAGTTTTTGGAAACAAACTGTAGGCAGTGGAGTAGTGATTTTTGTGGACGTGGTAAATGTAGGTTGTTAACGAAGGGAACAAATCAGCCAGCATGGCCTTTACTTGTGAACCTACAGCTAGCTCGCTTCTGATCCTATGGCATCTGACTCGTCTGATAGGAAGCAGGGATCAGTAGTCTGATCCCTAGCGGCGTCCTTATTTATGTCTTTTCCTATCCATGGGGCATGTTGAGCTTGCATAGTTGCATGTTTGAAGAATTATAAGTAAGCGATCAACTATTTATCTATATAGGATTTTGAATGTTGGAAAATGCGTAAAGAATCAAGCATGTACTCGTAGCTGCCCGTTGTGCACATTATCATGATGCTAAAGAACCACTCAATCTCGCTTATAAAAAGAAAAAAACAATTTTGGAGATTCAAACAATTGCTTTTTAGAGCACTATTTTCTTTCAGAGCACAAAAATAGGACCATCGAACTTAATTTACATACAAATAAAAGGCAGAAACACATAGGCTCATGTATTCGAGTGTTCTTTTAGTCTGATGAAGTGACCTTGCTCTAACTTCCGAAAAAAAAGGGCCCGTGCGATGTAGACAAATACTAGTAGAATGTACTCCCTCCGTCCCATAATATAAGAACGATTAAAAACGTTCTTATATTTAGGACAGAGGGAGTACCTCGTAGCCAGTAGAAAACGAAAGACAACCAGGAGAAAAATATTAACTTCGATAAAGCACAACTTTCCGTCTTTTGATGCTGTTATTTTTAAAGGTAGGGGTTGCATGAAGGAGACGCAAGGCATTGAGACGCCTAGCTTTGTACTTGGTTAATCCAAGCACGAGGCACATGAATGCGTTGAAGTGACGCCACCTGTATCTAAAGCATATCAAACACTCTTATATTATGGGAACGAAGGGAGTAGTAGTTATTGATGTGGAAGCAGATCAGCTAAAGCACATCAATTTGTGCACTACTTTATAGTAAGTAAAGCAATCTTAGCCTATAACTAACTAGGTAGGAATGACATTCACGTGATGATGATGAATGCAAAACCCTCCAGAGTAGGCCATGCTGATGCTGTCTTCTTCTTCATCCTCTTGGGTATATATCTGAGCAAGACCACCCTAATCCATTCATGCAAACGTACCTTAAGTAGCTAAGCCAGCGACCATGGGGTACATGAACGACACTCGTGGTTTATTGTTGACGACGTGCCCCAGCAGCATCGACCACTACGTCCAGAACCTGACCTCCTCCTACTCCAACAAGAGCAACGAGTCCTCCGTGGTGGCCACCTCCGTCTTCATGCTCGTCCTCGCCGCCGTCTTCTTCAACCTCAACCTCTTCAGCCGCGTCTCCAACACCAGCGCCGTCCTCAACCCCACCGCCCGCGCCGTCCTCAACTCCGCCCTCAACCTCTTCCTCCCCGTCATGTCCTACCTCTTCTCCGAGGCCAAAAACACCCCCGACGGTGGCGCCGACCTCCCCGTGCGGGCTCGCCTCATCCTCACCTGGATGCTTCTCGTCGAGCTCCTCCGCAAGAAGGTGGAGGCCATCCTGGTCACGGCCGGCATGCAGCAGGGCTACTCTAACATCATCACCCACGCCAACGCCGTCGCCTGGCTCGGCTACCTCGTCTTCTTCAACCTCAAGGTGGCCGGCCGGGTGGCCGTGTTCGGCACGCTCTGGCTGCTCTGCGCCGCCAAGTTCGTGCAGAGGGTGGCCTTCACCGAGATAGGGAAGCGTTCCTTGGCCTACGGCAAGAACGCTCGCCTCCTCTCCTCCTACATGGCTGAAATGGTCAAGGACCCGCGGCATGGCGGCACCGCCGCCCAGGACCAGGACCTCTCTCCGTCGCAGAGGATGAAGATGTGCAAGTACGTCGTCATGGGAGAAGAGAGCCTTATGCTCAAGCCCGGCCCGCATGGCTACGAGCTCGACCTCGACAGGCTCAACACCACCTATGACGATGGCGACCACATCGTCACCGTCGGGAAAATATGGGAACTCGTTGAGCAGGAGAAGAAGCCGAGGCTCAAAAGGCTCCAGAGGCTAAGCCTCTCCTTCGCGCTCTTCAAGCTGCTGCGGCCTAGGTTCGAGCTCCTGCCGGCCATGACCAAGCAAGAAACGGAGCACTGCCGGGACCTCATCTTCCAAGGCCTGTGCAGAGTCGACGACGGCGACGTCGACCCGGGGGTGGCACTGTTCCAGGTGCTCAAGGACGAGATCAGCTTCCTGAGTGAGTACTACCACTCTGTCCACCCAGTGGTGCTGGCGAGCCCCTACTTCTTCGTGATCAACTACATCACCTTCCCCGTGGTGGTGCTGGTCCTCTGCTTCATGACCATCGCCCTCGCAGGCAACGGCGACATGCTCTTGGCGTTTCACAGCGTCGGGGAAGACAACTATGCCATATCGTCGGGCATATTCACGTTGACCAAGTGCCTGTGGAAGAACTTTCTCAAGAAACCCGCGGCCTTCTTCGCCATCATCGACATCTCCATCACCTACCTCCTGTTCGTTGCTTTCGTCTACGAGGAGGTGTGGGAGTACATGGTCTTTGTGTTCTCCAACTGGTTCATGGTGTCGCTGCTCTGCACGTACACCGCAAGGCGACGCTGGCAGGAGAGTAAGACCTACCGTGGCACTCTCCGCCGCATCGCCTGGATCAGTAGCAAGCTGAGCCACCCTAGCCGTGTCACCCTCAAGCAGTTCTCCGTGCTGAGGGTTAGCTGGCTCTCCATGACTCTGCCCACCACGTCTCTACCAACGCAAGCAAAGAGGTCCATAATGGAACGGTTCCGGTCGGCGGCATACGGCGGCGATGGTTTCCCCGCCCCTCTTAGCAACGGGAAATACGTAATATACTCCATGCAGCAACGGTACTCACGCTTGTCATGGTTCTGCGAGACCGAAAGTGTCGCAGAGGTCATCATCATCTGGCACATTGCCACCAGCCTCTTGGAGACGACGTATCCAGGCCCTCGCAAAGGAGGGACATCGCCGACGGATCACCATAGGGCGGTGGCGACAAAATTGTCCAAGTATTGTTCTTACCTCGTGGTCTTCCACCCGGAGCTGCTACCGGATGACCGGGAGTGCACAGAGCGCGTGTACGAGGACATGAAGACCGGTCTCAAGGAGGCGCTAGGAAGTTGGAACTACTACTTAGGGTCAGAGAACGCGCGGTACACGAAGATGATGGCGAAGAACCAGGATAAGCTGCGCTCCGACGACTGCTGGGACAACACCATGACTATGGTCCAGAAGGGGATAGTGCTTGGAAACGTGTTAGTGGGAGAGGCCAATGGAGACTATGGGGCCGTTTGGAAACTGCTTGACGACCTTTGGGTTGAGCTGATTGTGTATGTTGCCCCATCCGGCGGTGATGAGCACGTGAAATGGCACGAGGAGGCGCTAGTGCTAGGTGGCGAGCTCATCACCTTGCTCTGGGCCTTGGCCACGCACACCGGTGTAACCCGCCCACCGTCGACATCGTTGGTTGTCACGCCGGTTGGCGAGGATGTCGAGGAGGGAGTACGTCCTTGAGTATATACTAGCATAAATGCCCGTGCGTTGCAACAGGAAAAAATTCCGTTTCATGACATGTCATGGGAAAGATTTGGATCTATTCTTAATGGGACAACAGTTTCTTATGAAAAAAAATATGTATCATTTTAGGATCACGAGTTCACGACACGGAGCTTAGGACATGCGGTATGATTCATAGTAAATGATCTGATTGTCAATGTTTTCTTAAGAAAAGCTTTGGATCGATTCATAACTTGATGGCAATATAAAGAAAATCAAAAGTAATGAAATTGAATAAGTAATAAAAATAACATTGTGCGCTTCAATGGAAAATAAAACTGATGCAAATTTAGTAAGGAATATTAATACCTATGGCAACATTCGGGAAAAAAAATCTGGTTCATGTTGGCCGGGTCCAGGAATTATGTCACGGGATAACGGAGGCTTATGTAAAAAAAAGATGCATTATTTGAAGATCACGACAGGGAGCTTAGAACATGGGGTACGATTTGAAGTAAATTGGTCTTATTGACAACATTTAGTTATGAAAAAACTTTTGTTTTATTCATAACATCATGACAATATAAAGAACATTAAAAGTAGTAAAAATTACATCGTGTATTTCAACGGAAAATAAATTTGGCACAAATTTAGGAATATTAATTCCAATTACAACGATCTACCAAGCATTAAGAGGGTGCTTCGATCCAAGGGACTATTTTTAGTCTGACTAAAAATAGTCTCTTTTAGAGGCTAAAGTTTCAAGCACCCCTGACTAAAGAGAGGCTAGGACTAGTCTTGAGACTAAAAAAATTTAGTCATAGGAAACCTACTAAAATATGTATTAGCCTCTCTCTCCTCATTTAATTCCTCTCTTTTAACACATGCGAGTTCTGGTTTAGAGGGTTTAGAGGATAATAAATGCTCAATAACTTGATTTTAGTCTCTTTATTATTTGGATCCAAGCATGGGTGAGGCTAGCAAGTTTTAGTCCCACTACTTTTAGTCATGGGACTAAAACGTATCCAAGCACCCTCTAAATCATTATGCGTCCTCTCCTTTGATTACGGGGACTCCTTATAAATTCCTTCTTTTTGTTTAATGTAATTCCCAATCATTGTGCAACGTCCTCCTTTTATTCTTTAGAAGTTACACTTGTGCGGACGCGGCTGTTTTGCTCGCGAGCACAGGTGAGCGCTTTATCTGGGCGGCTGGACCTAGCGTCGGGATGTGTAGCGCGCAATTATTGGGCCAACTAGTCCCTCTTTTTTAATTCACATGGTCAGAGAATACCGTATACTGCTGCGTAGTTCGTCCCGCCGGAGACTGGGCTCGCAGTTGGTGCCGTGACGGCGAGAAAGCAGAGCCGTGGCTCGGGATTTTGGCTCTCCGCCTGATCCATGGCTCAGGAGGTGTGATTTCTGGTAGGGGCCAGTGTGGACGCTAGTAATGACAAACGCGGAGCTGTCTCCCACCTCTGGCTAAAATATTTTGGATCGCCATTGACACCAGTGAAGATCTGCGGTGGAGCAAAACCAGGCGGCGCTTGCTGGAATGGAGTCCTGATGCAACCCATTAGGAGGTAACACGAAAATCTCACACCCCTCTGGCCTCTGCCCGCCGCCGCCGGGCGAATCTTTAGACCGTAGGTTCTGCTTCTTGATTTTGGCAATCGATTTGTCCGCCTGACCCACAGATTTGGCCAACTGCAGAATCGTGGTGATGGAAGAGGTTAGCGATAGCCAGCTTCCAATGGAGCCGCTGCACCACCCCGCGGTGGCGACTGAAGCTGAGTAGCTACCACCCATGCGACTGGTAGCGTGCACGGGCAGATCTGTGCGGCGGAGGGGGGAGTCGCAGGCGAGGGGGATGCTGAACCGCAAGCATCTGAGCAATCTATTTCACAGATTGATCCGAAAACACCAGGCTGGACTTGCAGGTAATTTATCTGAACAATGGTGCTTACGGTACAGGCTGTTTGACTGATTTTAGGTGCATTGCAAATGACATGACATGACTTGCATATAGGCTGCACATTTGTGTAGGACAATTTAGATTCAGATTTTCTAGTAGGTTGTTCCTGGATAAATTGGAATGTACATTTACATATTTTTTGGAATGATGGTGTACTGCCGTGCTTTCGAGTGGTTCACATACTAGCAGAACCATTTGATAAAAGAAGAAAGCATCCTAATGGCAGGATGTTTCATGTGCACTGGATTATGAAGCCAGGGAATAGATGGAAAAATTGGGCTGAAACATAGATTTTACTAACTTAATTCTGATCGAATTAGTCATTCTGCTTGTGCAGTGTTTGTCCAACTTGCAATGTCTGAATTTTGGATTAACTGGGTTGCATATAGGGTGCTAAGCCATGCAAAATAGATAACCATTGCAGTAGCTGGAAGCACCACGTGGATTCAAAAAAATGGTTGATAGCGTTGATTAGTTATGTCGAAAATTGGTTCCAATGTGAGCTGATAAGAATAAAAAAAAATTCAGTTTTGAAGATTCTGACTTACTGATGGAATTGAGATATAATAACAGGGAAGAGGACACCTGAAGAAGCAAAAGTAATTGTCATTGAGAATGTTGAAACATATTAATGTAATCATAAAAAGGGCATCAAGTTTTTTGAATTAGGATAAAAAACATGCACTCACACATGGATTTATCAAAAATGCAGGGTAGAATTGGAGCCGATACCCCAGGAAGGGCACCTTGCCCTGGGCGAACAAGCGCCCTTGAAAAGGCAACACGGGGTGCACTGATCAACCTGGGAACATTGTAATTGTTCCAGCACTTGGTACAAGCTTCGATACCCTCGGGGAGGCATATGATTTCTACAATCTCTACTCGTGGGAGAAGGGTTTAGGAATAAGGTGGGAACAGTAGACTGAATGTGGAGAGAAATTGTTTGTGGATGTGCAGTATGCATATGAACCCTTCCTGTACTAATGTCTATTAATCCGATCTGCTTTCTTTGCTGCTGATGAAATCTAATACGTTTGTGTTGCGTACACTTTGGTTTTTGCAGGGTAAAGCTGGGGTGGAGAACACTAGATCGTGTCGGTGTGAGTGTCCTGCATTAACAAGACTCCTCCGATCGAAGGACAATGGATGGTACATAGGGGAGCATCTGAACATCTCAATCATTCATTGTCTCCAACGTATGGTCAGACAATACATTGGCTCAGCATATTGATGCCAACAGCAGAGACTTGGTGGAGCATTTGCGACAGAACACTGTGAATGTGGCAAAAGTACACAACATCATTGGGAGTTTTTTTGGCTCAATGGAAAAGGTACCTTTCACAAAAAGAGCTCTGAAGAATTTGTGTGGTAAAATCAGCAGAGAGCAGGCAGAGGATGATGTTAGGAAAACTATGGAGGTTTTCGCAGATCCGGGTTCAAGAGATTCGCATTTCACTTACCGAGTCCAGGCAGGCAAAGATGGTCGGATAACCACTCTTATGTGAGCAAATGGGAGCAGCAGGTTGCAGTACACATTCTTCGGAGACATTGGTTGACAAATATAATTTAAAGATGCATGACTACATGACCCAACTTTATGAAATAAGACACAAGTGGGAACAGACCCAATGGACTGTTGGCGCCAAAGAAGTGGAAAGAAATAGGGCGACCAACAGCTAGCAGAGAGAAGGCTCCGTACGAGGAGCTGAGCAAACGAACGCAGTTCTGCACCATATGTCGCGGGCAGGGGCACAAGAGGACAACATGTCCGGACCGAGGTGATACCCCGAAACCTGTTCACAAACCGGCAAGGTGCAAAAATTGTGGAATTGAAGGTCATGGGCAAAACAACTGCCACAAAGTGGGTGATCTGCGGTTGACTGGCATGTGGACAATGGCTGGAACCTATCGGTTGAGACTGTAAAACTATAGAACTGAAATCTGTAGAACTTAGGTAGTTCCGTCAGTAGAAGTGCTTCTTGTTTCATGGTTGCTGAGTGTATGGATGGCAAAATAAATAAATAAATAAACAAATGGAACGGCCGAACAAGAATAATGTATGTTTAAACTAGTCTCGATGTTGGAGTACGAGTGCTCGCACCAAGTAATTCTTGATTTCTGAAGTTTTTTACAATGTGGTGATGCATTGTGAAACTGTGAGCAGTATGATCGTGTCTGTACTTCTGTTTTTGTTTTTCAGTTTGTCCATGCATTCTGGAATTTCCATGACGGGGAACGCATTCTGAATCTTTGTAAAAAGTAAAAACATGTCATGCATCCTGAATTTTTGTGAACACATGTCAAGCTGGAGTACATGCACAGTTTTAAATAGCCCGCTATAGCTCCGCTATAGCACGCTATAGCGTTTACAAAAGGTCTTGCGCTAAGAGACTTTGGTTCAAACAAATGAACAAACATTTTAAATAGCGCGCTATAGCTTCGCTATAGCACGCTATAGCATTTGGAAGAGGTCTGCCGCTAAGATGCTTAGCGCGCTATTTAAAACTATGAGTACATGTTTACGGCTTGGTGTGCAAACTTTGCCTCTGTTTGCTTCAAAATTTAAATTTGAGCAGAGTTGGATCGGTTTGGCATCTCTGAGCAGCAGCGAGAGTGATTGGCAGGCACACATCGCCGGCGTCGGGTGATTATTCTGCATCTGCAATGGGGCACTGTGAGCGTCGCCGAGCACAGCAGTGACCTGGTCCGCTGCCTGCTGCGACCGAACCCTGTTGCGGATATGTAATGCCTGACGACGAGGAGAGGGAGCTGGGTAATTTTGAACGCTGTACGTCCGGTTCGATCTGATGTATCCACGAAGACCTTCCTACACCAACAAATGCAGATCTGGGTCTACTGAGTACGAGACCGCTGAAATATGAATCTAGATCAGACTAGAGAAATATCTTACATCTTTCCTGGTGCACTTGTAAAAGCGGCCGCCGGCGTTGTCACTGCCCTGAGCAATCCAGGTGATCACCTGACCGCCACATTCAGGGCATGGGATGAGCGGCAGCATCTCGTCGTCGAATCCATTGGACGCGGAGGTGGATATGGAGCAAGATGGCGCTTTATTAACTGAAGACGAGATTGAGCGAGCATGGAAGGGGATGAATGAATCGTGAGGGGGAAGAATGGTAAGGTGCGGAGCAATGAATGAGCAACAGCCGGTGTTGGCCTAGAATCGGCGCCAAAACGGCCCACCCCGTCTGTGTACGTCTGAGCCAGAGCCCAGGTAGCTCACGGGGCAGGACAGACGTGGGCCAGAAAAGACTGTTCATCAAAGAATATACGGGAATAATACCTGGGCCTATACGAGAGTGTTTGTGCATCACGAGGTCTGCGAGCGGGGAGGATACCGCGAGCACGTGTGCTCGCGCTCAGAAGATCACTTTCGCACTTGGGCGCCTATCCATAGATGGTACGGTGCAGCTTCCTTATTATAGGGATGCAATGGTAGCTGCACTTAATCCTCCGGATTTGTATTTTAATTCTTTCATATCAGCCCACAATTTCGGGTTCTTTTAATTATGCACCATGCAAAGTTCAGATATCAGCCCATAAATCTCCTCCATTTAATTATGCGCCATGCAACGTTCAAAAATAATCCCCAAATCTCGTAATTCAATACCTCCTTTAATTATGCACCATGGAAAGTTCAAATATCAGCCCACAAATCTCGTAAACACCGACGTTTTATTGCTCATGCAGTGTGCAAAGCCTCTCCCACCTTCCATATGAGGAGTCCGTTCAATTAGCTCACGACAGAAAAGGATGTCGAACGTATATAAATTGATGAGAATCAATTTTGTGTAGCAAGGTGGGACTATTAAACACGTAATCTTTACTCCTAATGACCGTGTTGGTTGAATAGTCCCACCACTTTCGTCTGGGTTTTTTTCGTTCGGTTTTTTTTCCGTCCACCTCCCACCACCCCCCTCCTACCGGTTTTCCTCTTTTCTCGTCTGACCGGCAATACCCAACATATTTATGTCAATCAGTGACAATTAGTCCACGTATGGTAAGGCTATCAACTTAGAAATCTTAAATATGATAATTATATAGTGATAAATTAATCCAGGTATGGTAAGGCCATAACTCAGGAAATTTTAAATATGGTAATTATTCTCTTCATTTCGTACGCCCCACCCCATCGATCGAAGGTCTCCCCCAGCGCAGGCCCCGCCCATTTTTCTCACCTCCTGATTTGGCAAGTGATGATTCAATCACTGATATTGCCATTATTCGGGGCGGCCGCTATGCCTCAACCTTCTTGGCTTTCTCGTCCGGGACATGGTACCACCACCAATCTGGAGTCCACTCGG
Source organism: Aegilops speltoides (assembly GCA_021437245.1). Lineage (NCBI taxonomy): Eukaryota > Viridiplantae > Streptophyta > Magnoliopsida > Poales > Poaceae > Aegilops > Aegilops speltoides. The sequence continues at coordinate 22,060,153 of CM038147.1, forward strand.
CCAAATCAATCCCCTACGCCTCTTCGCTTCCTCCGCCATGTCCACCCACCAAGAGTACGCAAGAGTCAAGACCATGGCGGGCTGACAGCCATGAGTTCCGCGGCGCTCTTCTCCGTCCACCCCTCTGCCCACGACGACAGTAGCCTCTGGATGGACTAGCAGCCGCCACAGAAGCACCCGCTCCGCCGCGGCTGTATCCTTCATCAGATGCTCCAGTGCGTCGTCCAACACTCCGGCGCATACCCAAGCCCCAAATGGCGCTCGAGTTCGTCGGATAAGGCCTCAACCTCAATGGTCTCCGCTGGCTCCGATCCACGGGCGCTGCATGTGTAATCTATTTCCTATGATGTACATACCTGGGCTGATTTGCGTGCTGGATGTGTGTGCAGCCGAAGCCGATGGACAGGGCACAGGGCTGCGGCGGTCAGTGGCGAGAAGCTCGTCCATGACGCACTTTATTTGAGCCTCCATAATTAAACCTCACTTTATTTGGCTTATAATCTCCCTTCAAGTTTTGCTGGTGGTGCCAGAGACGAATCCTCTGCCAATATCGATTAGTGTTTCTTGGTGCTTCGATTGCAGGGGAACTTGATGAACTACGGCTGCGGGGGCAGCTACCGCACTTGTATCCTGAGGTACTCACTCTCCTATTCAACTAACAGACTGCATCATGTGCAGCTGTAAATGCTACGATAACACATGGTCGATCGTTTGAGGAACGCCCGCGTCGTCCTCCTCCTGGGGCGACTCGGGCGGCTAGAAACCTAGCCGCCGCCGCCACCACAAACTCCCTCCTCCCCTCCCTCCGCCGCCGCCGGGCTAAGCCCGGGGGCCAACGGCGGTGGCGGGGGATCTCCTCTCTCGCGCGTCTTCGGGGTGGGGAGGACCCCAAGGCGTGTGGTGGCGCGACCGATCTGGGATCTGCGGCGCGGCGGATGGCGGCAGGCGGCGGGAGGCCGGCCCGTCCTCGGACGGCGACGGCTTGGCGCGGCGGAGGCCAGGGCTGCGGGCGCTGCGGATGGCCCTTCGGGCGGCGGCGGCGGCTGCGGTTGACGGCGGCCGGCTTGGCTGCGGCGGCGTGCATGCTGCCTTCAGATCGGCGACGGCGGCGTGGAGGGCCTGGTGGTCTCGTCGGCGGCACCTCCGATCAGATCTGTTCTGACCAGTGCAGCCGGCGGTGGTGGTCATCTCTTCCGTCAGAGGTGGTCGGCCTGAGGCTGGGTGTTTGGATCTCGGGATCCATCATCTGGCACCAGCTGCGAGTCGGGGAGACGTAGTTACCGGTGAAAACCGAACCGACGGCGGGCGATGGCGGCGTTCCACGTCGTTACCTTGATGAAGGCATCGTCATGTGACTACCGTCGACCCACTCGTATTGCTCCGGGGGAAACCCTAGGATCTGGTGTTCCAGATCGGACGATGCCGGCACTGCGGTGTCGTTTCTCTCTTGGGAGCGTCGTTTCGTGGAGCAGCGCTGGAAGTCAGAGGCAGGAGGTGGAGCGGCTTCGTCTTGCACGGAGCTTTGGTGGAGATGTCAAGTCATGCCTGACCGACAGGTGCTACGCTTGGTCATGCCTGGTCGGCAGGTGCTACGCACGACAAATCCTCCAAGGGCTTCAAGCTGTGTCGGCTGGTGGTACGTGGCAGCATGGCGCTGAGGTGTATCAGTGGCGACCGCGACATGTACAGCTGTTTGCGCGCAGGGAGGAGGTGACGTTGGGCGCCGTGGTGGCGTCGACGATAGCTGGACCGAGCAAGGTTGATGCATTAGTACAGTTCTGAAGATGGAGCGGTGGCAGTTGGCGGCGGCGGCCTCTGAGAGCACGCCGAACCAGTGTGTGCCCCAGACCCGGCAAGTGGCTAGGTTGGGGTCTCAGGTCTTAGATGTTAGGCTTGGCTGCGATGTCTGTTTGGTATTAGGCCCAGGCTATCTGCGCCCCTTCATCAACTGGATAGGTGTAGCGACAGTTTGTTGCTTAGACGGCGGCTTTAGTCTTACTGTTGTATGACTTTGTAAGGTCTTGTGAAAATAATTAATAAAGTGGCCGTATGCATCGCCCAGATGCAGAGGCCGGGGGTCATCCTCCTTTTCTAAAAAAAAAATGTGCAGCTGTAAATGGCAACGGTGATATGAATTGCAACTGAGATCAGAGCGTGATGCCCTGTAACCTTGTACACAGATAATTGATGGAAACGAGCTCCTGAATGAAAGGACAGACAGTGAGAAAGGTATGCATCAATTCATTCAATCCACATCTTGGCGGACCAATGCTAAGTTGCCAACAGTTAAACATGGTGATTTGGCATAGTACACATGGTTTGATCGATTGAGAAATTAAGTGGCATTAATTTCCTTATGCTTGCTGGCGGCGGCGACGGTCTACTCCGGCGGCCGGCATGTATGCAGAACCTGACGGTTCTTACCGCTTGCTCGATCGCCGGTTAATCAAACCGAGGAGAAGAAACATTTATGCCCCAGTTGGTCCACAGGTGCATTAGAAAGGGGATCATGTGATATTTGTGATGTTCACGCACTAATTGGATGCAAGTGACATGTGTTCTTCAACTTTTAAATTTCTCTTATCTCAGGTTTGATCTTCTAATTGAATGGGTGGAATTCACACACTTGGATGGAAGGATTTGTGATGTGCTTAGATCCATAATCTAATTAAACAATACATGTTTATAATTTTTTAGAAATGCACATATAAGTTTGGTTAGTATCTCTTCACCTGCTCGACGAAGCTTGGATTCGCCTTCTTGTGTGTTTTTAACAGGAATAGTGTAATTACTAATTATTCCAACCGGCAGCAGCGTTCTAGATGATCCAGGTGTGATTCCTCATATTAAGGTGATCCAGCAACACTCTAGATGGTTTCCCCAAAGATGATGCCTCCTCGAGGTCCACTTCTCTGCCGCCCCAGCTCTGGTATAGTATGAAAATCCTATGAATAAATCTGAAGTTTACTATTTGATGCTTATATTTGTTGGTGCAGTAGTACTTTTTGCAAGTCCACTCCTGGAGGATTTTGCTCAATTCTTCCATTTAGTCGAATGATTTGTCAATACTTCTCTGCATACATATGATGCTTAATATTAAATGTACTGATGGATCTAATTACGACTTCTGAGTGCATAATGTTTAACATGTAACCATCCATAATCTTTAAATGGTTAAGTAAGGCAAGAGCTTCTGACTAACCAAATTGATTTATATATCGTAAATATCATAACAAAGAAAGTGTTGATTCTACTTCTGTCATCATATGAACATTTAGCCTACATTCAAACTATAGATTTGTTAGGAGATAATTCCTCAGTCGACGATGACAAACTAGATAGATAGATATTGTACCAGTAGAGCGTGAATGTATGACGCCAAACACCTTTGACCCTTCTCCGTTACTCCTCCATTCCATAATTCTTGTCGTGATTTTAGTTCAGATTTGATCTAAGCCTGCAAAAATTATGGAACGGAGGGAGTACTAGATAGTTGCATACGTTTATCTCTGGTAGCTATGAAAGATATGATGGGCACACCTCGACAAACCACCGTATATGTCTAAGCCATATCCGTACTACCTGCACCTAATAAAATATCATATACATGAAGATACTATATCTTGTTGATGATTTTCATAATAGACTATACTAACACGTAAGTTGGTTGCGACACCATGAATTTCTCTTCAAAAAGCTATGAACTACGGTATAAAGATTAAGATCTCTATACTCCAGGGAAAATGCAGTGAAGCTTTTATCTACTCAAGAATATGAAGTTCTTATACCACTCTAGAATATGACCAGCAAAGGGGGTCCTTTTAGACTTCTTAAATACAGCAGCAGCATAAAGCATCGATAATCTAATTAAGCAATACATGTTTATTTACTCAAGAATATGATGTTCTTATACCACTCTAGAATATGACCAGCAAAGGGGGTCCTTTTAGACTTCTTAAATGCAACAGCAGCATAAAGCATGACAAGGTGTTACCTCTTGCAGATCTTCGTACTTTTGCTCTCCTGTACTGCTGATCAATACTACTTGTAACATGAATTGCAGTTGTTTTGTTCAGGTAGTGAGGCTATTTTCCTGGTACTTAGACTCTGTGCATGTTGTATCCCGTTGAGAATATTTAGTAGTGGGTAGAATTAGTGTTGAGGCGAAATTTCTTTCGAGGTGTCCATATCCTTGATTAACGCAGGCATGTTTTGGGAGGGGCGTCTGTGGACAAAGAACCGTTTTCTGTAGTTCAAATTTGACTTAAATACTAATACTTTACCGAGACATACCATCCCAAAGGACAGGCACTGAATGTGTTCTTGAATTAATTCACAGGCTGAGAACGTCTTCAGCCAAGTTTTATACTTCAAGCGTACTGTGAAATATGTGGGAGAACCATGACTCACTTTGAGTCAACCATTGCCTTCTCTGCAGTGCGTATTTTAGTTCTTTTCATTTTTCAAGTCTTTGTTAGTGTCATCATGATAACAATTTCTATCTTCCACCATCGAATATAGAGTCTGATTTGTGTTTATAAGTGTAAAACAGTTCACTACCTTTTTGCTAGGTGCAGGCTGCTATCGAAGTTAAGGCCTCAGTCATCATTTGCTTCACCTCATTTCGACGTGCGGCAAGGTAGAACGAAAATAGTATTGCTTTGCGTAGGCTTACAGTTTAATGCAAATTAATTCATACACTATGTGTCATATCTGGTATGCATGGTATCTACAGGAGAACTGCCAAGTACAAGCCCACCATGCCTATTACTTTTGTTGTCATTCCACGTCTAAAACCAAACCAATTGATGAATTGAAGTAGACCTCCAATGGTGCATCCAAAGTATGTGAACGACCATTTTCTTTGTAACCTTTTTGGTTCTTCCATATGTAGTTTATATAGCTAATGATTCAAAACTAGCATGTTGATCTTCAACTTCTGAAATAACTTTAGGCTAAAGTTTTTGTGTAATCCTAAACCTAACATCAAACCATGCTGACCAATTATGCAAGCATTTGCCTTATAATATGATAGAAAAAGGTACTTCATTTAGCAATTAACCTTTATCATTTTCCGACAAAATACACTTTATTGTTTGCGTTGATAGAACATCCTTGCGGCAGCTGCACCTGGTTCCACTCTAGGCTTGCCTCCGGAAGTGGTGTGTCTCGCTTAGTTAGTTAGTTACTGAATTGTTTTTGATCGATTGTCCATGTCTGGTTGAGATCAATGTGAATTAATTGATTTTGATCTTTGTTGCAGGGGGTCTAGAATGTGAAGAGCCTACAAGGTGGCTACCTCCTTGCTCAAGAGCGAAAATTACATGCAGCCAGCAACCGCTGATCAACCATCAACAAATCGATGTATCTATCAGCTATTTTCTTATGAAGAAGATTTAGTCAGCTAGATTCAGAGATGAGGTTAAACTGAAAGTGATTCTTTCTACTTCTCCAAAAAGATAATTCCGCTGGAATACACAGTTGAGTGGCGCCATGCAGTAGGATATTAGTGTAGTTCACAAAGGTTTCAGCAATAAATTATGTCTTAAATTATCATTAACATGGCATGTGATTGTATCTTGCACTAATTCCAGCTGCTAAGTTCTCTAAATAGTAAAGAAAATATTCTGTGGTATATGCTGTCAAAACTAATATGTGTGTTGGAAATAGATGTTTACTAGCATGATTCCTGATTTAATCTTCAATTTTTTTAAAGTGACTGAAGGTGTGTGCTGGAAATAGATGTTCATCTTACTGAGTTATATTTTCGCGAATATGCAACGCATGCGTATCTTTTGATTGATAGAAGAAGAGAGAATGAGTACAAGTGAGGTACAAAGGCGTGAACACGCACCCAAAATAGAAAAAGAAGAGAGACAAGGTGCTTGGCCCAACAAGCAAACAGACACAGCTAAGCCCACTAACTAGAGAAGCAGTCCAAACCACGTAAAGTCAAACAACCACGAATTCACCATCGGGGACACCGCGAGCACGCAAGACCACAACTTTAGGAAGGAAGACAACGCCGTGGCACCATCGTCGTCCGATCTGAAGAGTCAAACCTAGGGTTTCCCCTGGTGCTCGAAGATGGGCGCGGAGAGAGGCCATGACAACGCCTCCATGGAGGAGACGACACTCGCGAGTGTCGCCGTTGCCAACATCAGCAAGCCGAGAAGGGATTTCTCCATGGCCTATGTTTGAGCAATTCCAAAGCCACCGGAACCAGGAGTCGGAAGCCACACGTAGGTTGAAGAACCACCACCACCAGAGGGGAGCCACGCTGGACACGCGAACCTTGGGCATGACAAGGGATGGGGCAGCAAGGTGGCCGGGGTTGGGCAAAAGGGGGCCGATACAGGGAACACGGCGGCGATCGACGATGCCGACAAGCTAGGAACTGGAGGAGACGCATATCCAAACTGTCGAGGCCGAAGCCATCGGAACACTGGAAAATGTAGGTCGAGGGCCGCCTGGTCCGGAGCTACACCAGCGAGGGTTCTAGCGCAAGGGCATGAGCACCCGTAGAACACTAGCAGGCACGCCGCAAGGGCTGACCAGCGCTGGAGAGGCACCACCGGAAGCACACCAAAAAGACGCACCTTGAAGCCATGGCCGCGGCTTAGATGGAGAAGAGCGTCGTCGCGGTGCCTCAAGGACGGCCTGAGACCAGCAGAGGAGCACGACAATCCCAATCTCGGGTCCAGCGCCGTCAGCGGAGAGGAAGCCAGCGACAAGACGGACAGATCTAACGCGGAGATGGGGGGAGGCGAACGCACCTCGCCGACGGCAAGAGCTCGCAGCGGGCGGTGGCAGGGAAGGCGGGCGAGGGCGGGGCGAAGGAGGTCGCCGAGAACGCGCTGGCGGAGGGAGCGGAGGGCGGCGGCGGGCGGCTGGCCGGCAGGGTGGCCGAAGCCTGACGAGGCGCCCCGCTGCCACCATCCCGGGAACCGGCACAGGCTTTGTCGGCCGCTCCTCCAGTGGCGGCGAGTTGGTGTGGTTCTGGGAGGGGGTTGCGGTGGTAAGGGCTAGGGTTCCCCCGCCGCCGCCAGGGAGGGCAACGCGGGCGACACGAGAGGGGGCGGGATCTCTGTGGTGTCAGAGTGGTTACTAATTTATATGAGTGAGGATGAGGGCAGAAGGAGGATTCTAAGCTGGATACAATAGCGTGTGGGGGGAAAATGGATAGGTTAGATATGATTTTGTGCCCGCTGATCATGTTTACTTGCGTTGACGGACTTCGGCCCATCAGCTGGAGCGTCGGGCAGAGACCCAATTGTGTGGCATTTGTGCTTGTCCGAAATAAAACTAATACAACCATCTCTAATCAAGGTGGTTTGGTTGTCTTGTTGGTCATGGTAGTCAGAGTGATATTTTGAGGTGTGGGGTTCGAATCCCAGGTTAATGTATATTTTTTGCTGTATTATTATTACTGGGCCACAACGTTGCGCAGCCCACATACGAAATTCTTGGTGAATAATTTATTTCTTTACGTATGCATAAATATTTAGTATCACCTCGGATAGAAGAAAATATTAGTGACATACGAAAAAAAAATCTTAAAAATATGTTGACGGACCAAACCATGATGGACCAAACCAAGAATATCACCTCCCTTTAATAGTAGGTATATATATATATATATATATATATATATATATATATATATATATATATATATATATATATATATATATATATATATATATAGGACAAATGTTTCCTACAAGCAGTGGTAGTTACCACCACTTGCGTTTTGTATGTTGTATGTAGTATCTGTCGGAACCGAGAGTATGTACGTGTAGTATGTAGTATATAACAATGATTAGGTAGTATATATACTAATTTTTAGGTAGTATGTACCATTTTTTGAGTATGCTCATTTTACGCATAAATATGTACGTATTTTACAAATATATCAAAAACTATGGGCTCATATGCAATTTTTTCATGTAACTTGCTTTGAAATATCTTAGATATAGTATACGACAATATTTAAAATAATAAAATAGTATATATAGTACCACATGGTAGTATATGAGAAATGTGGGGTAACTACCACCGGGTGGTAGGATGGATTTTCCCTATATATATATATATATATAGACTAGCAAAATAGCCCGTGCGTTGCAACGGGAGAAAAATAATATGGCACACCCCAAACGAATCCCTATCAGCACCCCAAGTCGTCCCGACAACCACAACAGCAACATTCTTTTCTCCTTCCCCGACTTCTCTTCGGTGTCATCATGAGCAGATGATGAGCACGACGAATACATTCACGGTCTAGCTGGAGAACTTGATGTCATGGCCGAAAGCGCTTGCAAGGAACCGGCATAGAGCGCATATCCGAGATCACGCGAGTGAGGAAGTTGTAAGATAGAACGTTGAAGACCATCAGCTCGCCCTACGCGAACACACACAGTGTTGTCCAACAGCTCCCTATGACCATCAAAATATCTTGGAGCTTAAGCAGCCTTAGTGTCGGGAGCAGCGCCGCGCACCGGGGCGGGATTGGGCCCAAAAACATGTTGCTTGACAAGACACAAAGTCGTTCCTGCCCAGCAAGCCATGGAAGCGTGCGTTGGATGGTGTAATCACGCAAGAGCATCCCCATGATCTGAATCTCGCCAAGTATGACGATCACCATAATGGGCACACGTTCAGTTCGAGACTTCGAGTACAGGACTTTGATGATCAACCGCAGCCGGCGCCGCTCATTGCAGAAGGCCTCTACGCGTGGTTGGAGAGGATGAGCGAGTTGACTTAGGAGATGACGATGATCCGCTCATAATCAGCGTTCACTATGAGAAAGTTGACTTAGTTGATGGCCTTTTGCTCATCTGAACTCACGCCTAGCGGCATGTCATCGTCAACGTCATGCTGGATATGAATCCTATCATCGTCAATATCAACGACGGCAGTAGGTTCCGCCTTGCGCACCGATGCCTTGATCTAGATGGCCCTCATCCGCTCCATCTGCTTCTCCACGGCCATGCCGTGGAAGGACGTGACGAATCCTAGAAAAAGCCCCTGGTCCGCCGCCGCCGGCGCCAGACTTGCGACGATTATGGGCGCGCTCGCCTCGGTTGCGGCCGACCTAGCACGTGAGATCACAGTCGAGCTGACGTTACGTGAATCAAGCCGCCATGATCGAAACGGTGCGTGCGTGTGTTGTTTGTTGTTTTTTCTATTTCTATAAACAAGATTTTGCCTAGGAGTTTGTCTATAATACGGCCGTGCTCGCCTGCGTGTCAAGTGCCGCTGGTTTCCACGGGAGCACCAGGAAAAACAACAACGCAGCCGAGAGATATATAAATAGATTAGTACCACCTTGGATATAGAAAATAAATATGGACGTGTTGAAGAAAAAAAATATTGAAAGCGTAAATTCACGGAAAAAGCGTATTGTGACGGTGAACTCGGAGAGTCAATCCGTGCTTTATTATTAGGAAGAGATATAGATATAAATATAGAGGTATAGACATAGATATAAATATAGATATAGATAGGCCGTTTGAGCAACGTCTGTGAGGCTCCCCCATAACCGCATACAATTGGTTCCTAACAGCTGTTTGCCACACAATGCACATGCAAATGCCTTGCTAGGGCATGTTTGCAGCCTTACTTCCACCAGGACTTGAAACCTGGTGGGAGAAAGATACCATTGTCTTCCTAACCATGAATGCAAACATATGTCTAACCCCAGGGGCATGTATCTGATTCCACACATTAGTGACAGCACACAAAATGTTGGGAATAAATACTTTAATTAGTGGAGCACACTTGGGCCTGGACCCAATGCTAAGATGCCAAAATCCGGATCCGTTGTCGAGCGTAGCCTATATATGCTCGTAAGAAAGTGCCTTGTCGGTGGCTCACGGGTCATGCGTGTATACTAATTCATCTCTTGGAGGTAAAGAAGATTATTCTTTCCTTTTTCCTTTTTGGCAGAACAGCAGCGAAGCTTATGCTTGTTCCTTTTCTCTCTATATCTGCGTCGGCGTAGATGACATGAGTACACACAGAAGCTAGGTAGCGAGGTGGGGCAGAGAACAAGACCATGTACGTGCCGGACGACGACGTCCACTACGGCGACGAGAAAACACCCTTCCACCGGTGCCTCGACACGACACGCTACATGGTGGCGGGCGCGGTGACGGTGCTCATCGCGTCGGTCATCGTGTACGCCGTCGCCGTGGTCCCCCGCCCACGGGAGCCCTCTCTCTGGATCGTCGGAGGTGCCGTCTCCGTGCGGCGAAGCAACAATCTGACCGGGCAGTTCAATGCCAGCGTCGGCGGCGACAGCATGACCTTCAGATGCATCGTCCGGGCCGTCAACCCCAGCAGCCGCGTCCGCGTCTACTTCACCGACACCATCGCCATGCTCGACAGCACCAACTCGTCGGGGGAGGTGCTCTCTTTCCTCACCCTCAGGTTGCCGGACTTGGCCTTGGAGCAGAACTCGGTGGTGAACGCCAAGGTTGAGATGCAAACGGCCGTTACTGCTCCGGATCAGGGGTACTACTTCAAGTTGTTGGCCAACGGCAGCATCGACGACGCGACCATGGTGCTCACCGGCGCCCGCACCGTCGAGAATTACTCCGGCCACAACAAGACCGACGTGCCAGCCGTCTACTACTGCTCGCCCCTCACCGTTGGCCGTGCGTCTGCAGTCGACGTGAGGTGCACGTATCAGAATAAGCCGACCAGCAGCTAATTGGCCGGTATAATAGATAAATGTGACTCCACCAATGGTTACAAACTTTTGTTTTTTTAGGATTCATTACTAAATTAAGCATGTGTCTATGATTGATGTAACGTTATGTTTCTTTCAAATCGGTGAAAGGTGAATATCTTGGTTTGCAAATTTAAACGTACGGAATGCTGATCGATGTGCGCACCGAGGTCGCTGGACAACGGCAACCACGGCGATGTACGGGGAGGCGAGCCCGAGGACGCTGGACAATGGCGGCAACCACGGCGATGCACAAGGAAGCGAGTTGAGGCTGCTGGACCACGGCGACCACAATCGTCCCCGACCACGGCTGATTCCCTCCAGCGGTGAGACAACAAACTCCGTCGCCGGCAGCTCCTGCCGCTGGTGCCGCCTGCCAGTCGTGACGCCATAAAGGACGAAGCATGTAATGCTATGTATAGCCGTTATAGAATATATGGATGTGCATTATGCAATGATTTGAGTGTGTACTCTGAGTGATGCAGAAATAGTTGTATTAAGAGCACTAGACGAAAAAGAAAATAGCACCTGGAAAATAGAATGGAAGTGGCTATATTGAAGAAACCGCCAGTAATGGTTGTGCATTGAAGGTTGTTATGAAGGAAAGGCGCCTCTTGTCATCCAAGCTAGTATTGGAGGTGATTTATTTATGTAAACTGTTTGGACTGTGATATTTATTGCGGATGATTTTCAATCACCTACAATGTTCTAGGTCTTAGCAACACATGCTTAGACTACTCATAGTTGGAGTAACATAAGACCTCTCCCAATGCATTGGTGCTAAAGTGGGGTGCTAAGTGCATTAAAATGCTTAGCAACTAATGTCCCCAATGCATTGGTGCTTAGTTTTTGTAGCTAAGCCTCCTCTATTTAATTGTTTAATATTAAAACTCCTTCATGTATTGGTTGGTAGTCTTTTTGTCTAGGTTCACGTGCTTAGCATTGGTTCTTATTGGGGTCACCACAATGCTCTCTCTCCTCTTTAATTGTTGTGCCACATCATTTTTCTGCCTATGTGGCACCCTTAGCACTTGTACACCGTGGAGCACTGGGAAGGGCCTAAGTGGTAACATGACACATCTCTAGGCAAAAGAGATGCTGTGACGAGTTATTAATGAGGAAATAATGACATGTGGTAACATAGCTAGTTACTGTAACATCACACATACCAAAACAAGATAAGTCTACAACCTAATAAATGAAGTGTGGCATGACACCACACACATGTTACTCCTCATTATAGAGATAGTAACATAGACTAGTAACATATGCATGTAACCAGTCTAAGTTACTACCCATTGTGACTAGGGGTGAAATATAAAACTGCATCAAACTCATGCAACAAAACAGTTCCCAAAATTCGTTCATGTAGTAGTGCTTGACACATCACACACATCCCCCCCCCCCTCCATATAGTACAGTTTTGCTAAATCTCGACTAAGACCTAGTTAAGTCTATGTCAAGTGACGGCAACATGTTTTCTGTCTTTTTTCTTTACTTTTCCGATGGCGTTCAAAGGGCAGGCACTTACGAGCAGTTCACCGAGAATTTCACCGTATCGTCCTACCATAAGAAATACATCACGATTGTGTGCACCAACGAGCCGCACTGGGTGGACCACTGCATCACCACGTTTGAGTGGTTCCTGAGGGAGGACAAGTACAAGGTGGTCGGGCTCTACCACGAGCACCTGCGGGTGTGCCGGACATGGTCAGAAGGCCACTGTCGCCCAGTTGTGCATGCGCTAGAACATCCTCATCTACCAGTGATACTGCAGGGTCACGAGGCCTTGTCAAAGTTTCACCAGGTTGGTCAATAGCCCTGTTTACGTATTCTCTACTGTAGACACTGCTGACGATGGAAATGTTCTACTTACTATCAGACATCGCCTACCCGAATCTCATCACATAAAGCAATACAAGATCATCAACAACGGGAAGGAGCCGCTCTCTGGCTGACCTCGTCACGGCCATCATCAACGCTTTATGTCGGCGTGAAGGATAACATCACGAACAAGTGTGTCTTGCACTGGGAACACAGACTAGACGCATACTAGCTTCCCTACGCGGCCAAGGACACCTACACAAGCTATGATACTACATGTGGATCATTGACATGAGAAAGTGCCTCCTTCCCCTTGCCGGGTAGCCCAACAACAACACGGTATTGGAGCCAAGCATGCCAAGAAGTGGTTGATGGTCGATTATCCTTTCCTATTAATTATATGTAACTACATATATACAACGAGATGTGCAATCTGATGCTTGGGTACTTATGGTAATGGATGTTTAGTTCAGTTATGCAATATTTTTTTATAAGCATACGAGCATGCTGTTGCTCTGGAGATAGAGTAAGTCACATCGCACGCGACTCACCACAGAAAAAACGTTTGTGATGGTTAACAACATCGCACGCAGCTCCTTTAGTTCAATTGTGTGCCCACTAGAGACACAATTCTCACCGTACAATAGTGTGTGTTGATACCACTGATGGCAAATGTGTCGCACTGACTGAATTGTGTGATACTTCGCACATTGTGGGCAGATTGAGCAATGTCGTCTGAGAGGATCCCCCATCACCGCATACAATTGGTTCCTAGGAGCTGTTTGCCACACTACACACACAACACATCGGGCGGAAGTGTGTGTGTGTGTGTGTGTGTGTGTGTGTGTGTGTGTGTGTGTGTGTGTGTTATTTCTACTTATCACACACAGTTCTTACAACAGAACTATGTGGCCCATATCGCACAGGGCGGATCTCCTTTCTAAATCATGCCCGATGGATAGCCAACACACATGTTTGATTTCCTGTTCGACGGCTGTATTTTTCAACCATCTACGATGCCTACATCACACATAGTTCGGGCCAAGGGAGTGCGATAAGTGTGTCTTAGTGCATTCATGTATTGGAAAGCATAAATTCGAAAGAAAAGACAATAAAATTTAAGAAAAAATGTAAAATAAAATAAGAAGGTGCTGGCATGCATCACTTGACTTAAACTAAGTCGACTGAGATCTAAGCACACCCTATATAATATGCAAGCAATGTGATGCCAACTATGCCAAAGCACACATGGCAAACTGGGCAACACATGACATACTAATTTTCCGGGCGGGTAATGCCGGTGTGGGTGGTCAAAGCCCAGAGCACTGTGATGAACTCGCCGCCCTGCTCCAGAACGCTCTCGTGCCCCAAAATGCGCCCATCATCACCCGATGGTGCCAAGTACACGATGATCTCGGTCCACACGTCGGCAAGCAGCTTCCACGTGTGCTCCAGCTGGCTGTTGTCTTCCAGAACATCTTTCCTCAGCATATTACCTAGTTTCGTGCCGTCGTGCACCACCTTGCCATCCTTCCAGTCCGCCATCGCCACCGTATTATCCATGACCATGTGGACCCTAGTGCGCCAACGGGAGAGGTAGTAGCGGGCGCAGCCAAGTGTGCCCCTGAGCTCCGCCTTAGCGGCCTCAAAGACGAGCTCCGTCTTGTCCTGGTTGCCCGGGAGGAGCTCCGGGTGGAACGCCACCAGGTAGGCGCAGTACTTGGACAATCTCGTCGCCACCGTGTGGTACTCTGAGGCCTTTTGCTGCTTGCCCATGTGATGAGAGCACGTCACCTCCAAGATGGTGGTGGCGACGTGCCAGGTGAGGATGACCTCTGCGATGCTCTCGCTCCTGAACGCCGGCAAGAGGTGTGGTCTGTCCAGGAGAACAGAGCGTCCATTGTTGAGAGGGCTGCCAAGATCGCTGTGCGCCACGAGGGATTCAATGATGGAGTGTTTGGCTTTGTTCGGCACGGGTGCCGTCCGCAGCAGCAGAGAGAACATGGATGGCACGCCGAAGATGAGCGGCCACCGGAGGCTCAACAATGAGAACTGCTTGAAGTTAGGGACGGGCTGGCTCATCTTACCCTGTGCCCACATGATACGCCGGACGAATCTTGTCACCATCTTGCTATCACGCCACCCCGGCTTTGTCACGTAGTTGTGCATCAGCGACACCATGAACCAGTTTGAGAGGAGGAAGCCGATGAACTCCCATATCTCCTCGTACAAGAAGATGGCGAAGAGAAGGAAGGTGGTGCAGAAGTCGACCATCGTGTAGAAGGCCAGCGGCGAGGAAAAGGCCTTCATGAGGAGGCACATGGTGGTGTTCACAATGTCAGAGGAGATGGCGAAATAGTCATTTCTGATGCTGGCGAAGGCGAATCGGGCGTTGCCGTCACCACAGAGGATGACGGTCATGACACACAGAGCAAGCACCACCATGGGGAGCAGCAAGTAGTTGGAGAGGAAGAAAAAAGGGCTTGCGAGGACGACGGGGATGATGGAGTGATAGTACTCGCAGAGGAAGTTCACCTCATCGTACATCATCTGGAGAAGCGTTGCGGCCGCAGCCTCTGTCCTGTCGTAGTAGAAACCATTGAAGAGTAGGTCACGGCACTCACGAGTCTCTTCATCTGTCACCGGTGGCAGGTGCTCAAACTTCCGTCGTAACAGCTTGAAGAGCGCGAAAGAGAGGCACAGCCTCCTGATCCGGGTAAACTGAGTGAAGTTGAGCGTAAAAATATAATAGGAAATTTGCCAGATTTTTCCAACAGTGAGGACAGTGTTGTCGACGTCCTGGGTGACGTCCTTCAGCTTGTATCCTCTTGCGGTGGGTTCTATAACCAAGTCTTCTTCACCCATGACGATGAACTTGCACCTCTTCAACAATTCCTCACCTCGGGCCGCCAATTGCTCCAGGTTGCTTACCTGTTTGGAAATGGAATATAGTGAAAGCGTTAAAAATATACTCCCTCCGTTCTGAATTACTTGTCTTAGATTTGTCTAGATACGGATGTATCTATCTAGACTCATTTTATCCGTATCTAGACAAATCAAAGACAAGTAATTCGGAAAGGAGGGCATTGTGCACCTTTTTCCTATTGTGTTTGTCATTTTACTAGTACCTCTGGTCGTGGGCGCCAATAATATTGCTCCCATAGCAGTTGTGACATGTACGCGTGGATGAGGCGGGAGTTCTTGCCGTTGCTGTAGGCGTAAGATCGCTTGCCGACTTCGGTGAAGGCGATCCTCTGCACCACCTTGGTAGCGCAAATGACCCAGAGGACGCCGAAGACAGCCTTCCGGCCAACTTTCCTGATGTTGAAGAAGACGAGGCTGCCCAGCCAAACCACACGGCCAGCACGCTGGATTGTGCCAGAGTAGCCACTCATGCGGATCACGTCCACCTTCTTGCGCACAAGCTCCACAAGGAGCATCCAGAGGAGGATCATGCCGGCCTGTAGCGAGAGGTCCGGCTTTGAGCCGGACCCGGCGTTCTTGGCCTCTGAGAAGAGGTAGGACATGACGGGGAGGACTTGGGAGACAGCACCGGAGAGGACGAGGCGGAAGGTGGGACTGAGGAAGGAGCTGGCGTTGGAGACGCCGCTTAATAGGCTGAGGTCGAAGAAGATGCCGGCGATGACGAACATCATGATGGATGAGGACGCCATGGACGACTCCTTGCTCGTGTCGGCGTACGAGGCTGTGACGTTGCGGACGTACTTGTCGACGCTCTGCGATCCATTGGCGTTGCAGAAGTGTGCGAGGAGATGGCCACCGCGAGTAATGCTAATATTACTCGTGAAGTTGCTCATCATTATGTTGTAGTATATGCCTGGGTAGCAATAATCAACCTAGCTAGATGATGCATCTGCATGCAGCTCAGGTTTTAGTTGTTGGCATGACTATACATATAACATGGAGGCGATGCTTGCTCAAATATTTGTGATGGCATCATGTGCTCAAACTGCAACCACAAATGTTTGTGATGGCATCGCGTGCTCAGACGGCAATCTAGGTAGATTCGATTCGGAAATCGGCAGCTATAATTGCATGCCGTGGCCCTTGGTCACGTACTAGCTTTTGTCTTGGGCACGATACATATATATTCATTCTCCAAAGAGAAAGTAGCTACGAGTGTGAGCAAGCCATCTGTTTTTTCTTGTTCCAAGCATGAGGAATCTTATCATCTGCCTTAATTCACTTTTGTCACCTTCAAGGAAAGTGACTCATGTCCTCTCTTTCATAAGCAACTTCACTCTGCAGAATATATTTTCAAGAGAGGAATATTTTTTTATGAAAAGTAGCAGCGCTACGTTTCCTTCATTAAGAAGGAAACCGGAAAAGCCGGGAAATTACCGAAAATCCTTTTCTGAGCCCGGGCTCATCTGCACCCGTGTTGAATAAAAAATTTCAAAACAAATACTAAAAAAATTCAAAAAAAATCCCATGGTAGATAATTTGATTTGTGAGGTATGCCGCAATTTTTAAATCATTTGGACAACTGAGCAACTCTCGGCAAAAAAGACAAATTCAGGGTCTGTAAAACAGTTTACTGTTCATGTACTGTTTTGACCTAATTTGTCCTTTTTGCTGAGAGCTACTCAGATGTCCAAATAAGCTAATGTTTGGAGCGAAGCTCACGAAAGAAATTGCCTACCATGGGAAAAAAATTGGAATTTTTTGAATTTTTCTAGTATTTGTTTTGAATTTTTCTGACCGGGTGCAAATGAGCCTGGGCACCGAATCGCCGCACTCAGAAATTACAATGAAAACAAGGGTGAGAAGGTACAGATAGTAGAGGGGGAAATAACAGGGGAACTACAAGCATGAAACGAACACCACTTACGCCCGGCGGTGTCGGCTGCACGCCGGCCAAGCGCCGGTGACGGAGGGCGAGTGCGGCTTCGGGAGCGCGTCGGGGAGGAGGTGGCTGCTACTTCGTTCTTAGTAGACGGTTGGCATCCCATGCTTAAGAGTTTGCAGCAAAAGGCGAGTTTCCCTCGATTGCGCAACCAAGGTTATCAATCCATGAATACAAAGGCTTCAAACCTAATGATTAGTTCTGCACACAATTAAGATCTTGATTTGTGTCCCCAACTAAGGCCTTGCGAGGTTGTTAAACTCACTAGCTTTGCTAGATGAGAGAAATTGAATGAAGAAAATATACTTGTAAATTTTCGGAATAATTATTTGCAGAAAGTTGTAGTTGTTTCGATGAAGAAAATTTTACCTGGGCTCTTCACTAGTAGCACCTCTTCAAATATCAACGATGTAATAAAAATATCAAGCATAGGCATGACATGAATGAATTGAAAATATTTTCTTATGCTTTGGTCATATAGGTCATTATAACATGTAGTATGTCCAAACATCCAAAGACTACTCACAAGCATGCATTTGTAGCTAATACTGCACCCAAAGACTATTCATAAATATGCACCCTAAGTGTTACGTAATAAAACTGAGTATTGCATTCAACACTTTGACATAGAGTTGATAATTTATTCTTTTTATCTCCAGGTCATCACAGAAGCAACTAGGCAATTAACTTTTTACCCTTAATGGCAAGGATAAAATGTGAGCTTTGTATGACTGGTGTCACCAGAAATTATCACTCACAGGGATCAACCCGAACTAACGAAAGATGCAGCCCCAGCCCAAAAACCCATCCAGGGTTCCTCCCCAGCCGTCATCTTTCTCCGCTGATAGATTGTCGGCTTCCTCCTCCTTCACCGGCTCCGCTGGTGAGGGTGTGTGTGGGGAGGCCCCGATCTATCACGGGAGTCGTAGTTCCCCTCTCTTCAGGCATTAGGTTGGTCTCTGTTTGGTGTTAGCAAGACGATGGTGTCACTATCAGCGCAGAATAAAGTTTACATGCCTTGTCCTCGTTCGAGTGGTGCTTCTTCGTATTGCCAAGAGGTGTGTGGAGGATGGTGTGTCCTTAGATCTGGTTCTCTGGGGCTGGCATTTTTTTCCTACATGTTTCTCTCAGTCGCACTGTACTGTGAAGCAGATAACGTGGTTGTACATATTGGTCTTCCAACTCCAGTTCCGATTGATGAAGCTTTGCCAGGCTCGGCCTTAGCGAGCAGCATGTGAGGTTTGTGTTGCTCGACTCCGTTTGGCATGAATTGGGGCATTCCACAAGCTCTCTTCGTTGTTTTCTTCTCCGGGGCGATGATTCACGCAAATCGTGGCACCGGCGTCTTCTGGTCTACATCGATGACTTTTCGGCCACTGTTTTTACAAGCTCCTAGGTATAAACAAGTTTGCTCTGCTAAGACATACGCTATAGAGTGGCAATGAGTTTTGCTCACAGCGCGCTGCCAGTGAATGCGGGAGGAAGAGACCTTTGGCATTCGCAAGGATTTGGATTTTTTTTAAGATTTTGGTAAGGGTGTTTTCAAGAGGGTCCCTGCTACTTAATATATGGCCTTTGGCATTTTTGCAAAAAAAAAAAGAGATCAACCACAACTAATATACACAACTCCTCTTACTGATCTTTGGTCCAAACTTAGACCAAATAATGAACTAGTAAATCAAAAGCATATACATCCATACAACATGCAACAATCATCAAAGGGAAAACCATATACAATCTGGAAATAAGTTAAGGATTCATCACACTGTACAAAAGATAACCAACATCACGATCACAATTGTTAGGCTTGTCTTTCTTGCTTCCCGTTAAATTATTTAGCTGTCTCACTTGATTTGTCTTTATTTTACCCTTGTCGCATGCAACATAAGATCATGCAAAATTTCCTGGCCATAGGTAGGGAACAATTATATCCCAACGATCGCCATTACAAAATACCTAGAGCACACGTGAGGAAATGCCAAAGTACACATCTTTGAAAAAGCGTGTCAGATAAAATCTGAGGACATCAATCAAATTGAACAAAACAACTGAAGAATTGCACATCCACGGGAGAAAGAAAGAATACCAACACACACTTACACTAGATGAAACATGCATACATGGACAATACAGCGACCGGAAAAACATTAAGCAGTGCAGTGGATTGGAAGCGCGTGGGCGTTGGAGTTGGACGACCCTTCTACGGCGAAGAAGACGCGAGGGCAGGAGACGTTCATGTCGTAGAGCCTCGTGGGTATCCCTCCGACCTGGAACCGCACCTGTGCCGTCACCACCACCGTGAACTCTCTCCCGATCATCCGGCGGCCAACAAAATCCCGGACTGGGCCGCCCGACAGCAGGAGCACAGACGCTTTGATGCTCGCCGGCCCCGCGCCTGGTCGCAGGTACTTGTTCGTCGGCGGCATCGCATAGACCAGGGCGTGGATCGTGCTCGAGCTGTTATTCAAGTCGATGAAGAAGCTCTGGTACCGCACTCCGGCGCGCTTCCGGCTGGCATTGGCGGCAGCGATGGTGAGGTTCAGGTACTGGATTGAGCCGTCGGCACTGCCATTGCTGTTCGAGGCGTGGGTGACGGAGAAGCTGATGTCCGCGGGGCTGAGCACGACGGAGACGACGATTACAACGACGGTGGCAGCCAGTGTCCCACCTAGAGCCGCCAGGATGCACTTGGTGTTAGTCCAAAATTTGCGACGATAGGCCAAGGCCATGGCTATCGTATTATGCTACCCAGCTAGTAGTAGAATCAAGTGGCCGGCCGGTGCTTTGCCTTGTAGCTGCTCCAGGTATGCACGCCACGAATATAATAATAATTCGAATAATGTAGCACTACGTAGCAAGGTGTCTTCTTACTTAAGCAAAGCACTTTTTCTTTGTTCGCGCTCTCAAAGTCGTGTGTCTTGCCCTTTTTCACACCGACACTTCTAGAGCACGGCACTTACGGACTGATCCGTGAATTCGGTACTCATCTATTTTTACCCTCTTTTGTCCCTGTGGGAGGATTTGTGGCAGTGCCCCGAGCCCCATCTTCAAAATTTTAAGCTTTCATATCTTTGATGTGGCAAGTTTAATAGGAGTGGACTTAGGGGTCTCTCTGGATATGGTGGAGCGTTATTTAGATCTTATTAGGGCATCTTCAATTGCAACCCATAAAAATACTCCCATATCGACCAGTTCACCGATATAGATGCGGGAGGTCGACATCCAACGGTAGCCGCATTTCAAACTCATTTTCAACAAATTGAATGAAATTCATGCAAACAAAGACGGATTTTGTACAAACATGACGGATTTCAAAAAAACTGGACGAGAACGGTTACATTTTGGACATATTTTCAAATAAAAAGCTAAAACTATGTAAACATACGGTCGCGTGGTGCTCCACTCTCATGACACTGATATACTACACTAGTCTATGGCCAACAGCAGATTGTCTTCCCCATGTCCGGCAGTGCGGAATAACCGGACTGCTGGGAGCTCCGAAGGCATGTTCTTTCCCCGTATCTTCCCTATGTCCGGCTGCGCCGCTCATCGGAGCGGCAAATAGGGTGCTTCATTCAGAGGGGAAGGGTGCTTTCATGGACCTCAGGGGGTGCCCAGGATGGACCCAAGGACGGTGGCCTCACGTGTTCTACTTCTCCTCCATGATGGTGGCGCGCGCGGACATGTTGGCCGCCACCTCATCCACATCCGCGCAGACGGCTTCTTTCTCCACGTGCACGACGCGGCTACGCGTGCATCGATTGCAGATGGCGTGGTCGCATGCACTAGATGCGGCGATGCTCGTGCCGCCGTGCTCCCCATTGTGCCATTATGGAGCAAATCGCCACTCCTCATCGAGTTGCACTAGAGCGGCGAGTTGTTGAACCACGCGGTGGCTTGGGCGGCAACTTGCTCCATCGGGTCAGGAGCGGGAGCTAGAGCAGCGAGCTACCTCGCTCATATCTGGAGAACTGCTCTTCAGAAGCCATCGGAAGAGTGAATAAAATGGTGAAGTAGGATATGGGGGAGCGATGGAGGTGTGTGATTCTTGCCCGGGATCTAGCCTCTTTTAAATAGAGGGCGGACGGGAGGAGCTCGGCCGACGTTGCATTTAATGTTGGCCCGCTCATGAGATGAGGTGTGGATGGAGTAGGTTTCTCGGCTTCCATGTGGGTTTAACGAAGGCGTATGAATGCAGAGAGGAGGCATGTTCAGCCGGACGTGCAGCAGGTGGCACCCTCGGCCGGTGAGCCACTTTAATGAAGGAGGCAGTGAGAGGTCGCGTCCGCCCTGAGCTGCCTTCAATGCGGAGTGGCGCGCTCTACATCGGCATGAATGTGGGCAGCTGGCACCGGGAGGGATGTGCACACGGGGCGGGGGGAGGGTTTTTGGTAGGCCAGGGCGGTCAAAAGCAGGCGTGGATCGATCCGGACTCCCGAAAACCTCCTCCACTTTTGTCTCTGGTTTGCGAGAGAAATCACGTTCGGACCATGGCGCGGACCGATATAGGACCGTGTTGGATGGCTTCCGCGGTCCATACGGATGTGGGTGGTTTGCGGATCCACCTTGAAGATGCCCTTAATTCGCATGAAAAAGCTAGGAGGGAAAAAATTTAGCAAGTAAAAGAGAGATGTCTACTGCTCCTATGGAAGATGAGATCTTGCATCCTGAGGAAGTTCATTCGTCAGTGCGGAGTTCTTGTGAAGGACCAACTCCCGATCTCCATTCAAGAATGGAAAAAGCCAGCAAAGCCACGTCCAAATCTTACTTTTGTTGGCGATAGAGCCAAAAAGCTGCTTTGGGAAGCTCTCATGTCACATTTCACGCTATCAGATCATTTCACACCTGAGGATGTGGAGAAAGTCAAGAATGCTGCTCTTAGGAAGATGGCGGTTTCATTCAACAACCACAAGAAAACTAAATGGGCCATGTACGTCAAAGGAGGAAAGAAGACTCCAAAATTCATAAGAACACTGGAGAAGCAAAGAGATCACTGGCCAGCTTTCGTGAAATTCAAGGAATCGGAATTAGCTAAGGAATAGTCGAGAATCAACACGATCAATGCCGCGAAAAAGGAGCAGTTCCATAGGCTGGGGCTAGGTGGCTACACGGTGGCCCGACCTAAGTGGGATAAGGCTGAGGAAGAGATGCAGGCTGCAGGGGTTAGTCCAATTACATTGAGCTGGCTCCCCAGGTGCAGGACTTGGTTCTATGCGCATGGGGGGCGTTGGACCCAAAGACAAACCAGATTTGGAAGAAGGCAAGTCTTAAAGGAGTCGAGGACAAATTACCTGTTGCAAAAGAAGAGGCTCGAACGGAGGTGTTCACGTCCAACAGAGAGAATGACAAGCTTACGTGCTCCCTGGGAAACCCCGAACACCCGGGAAGAACACGAGGCGTAGGTGTTGTTCCGTGGTATGAGGGGTTTGCAGACTGGAACGCTGACCACAGAAGTCATGCCAGAAGGAAGATGGAGGAGGAGAATAAGAGGAAGCTGGAGGAGGAGCAGAGGAAGCAGGAAGTAGAACGCCTTAAAGGCCTAGAACTTTTGCACGCGGAGTTGGCACTCCTATTCCAGCGGCAGCAATAGCAGATCGACGAAATCAGCCAAGGAAGGGGGTCTCTGCAGTGGCAGGAGCTAGCGGATCCAGCATTGGATAGCACCATCCCATCCATGCCGAGAAGCAGCGTGGGTTCCGCACCGGGCCATGAGGCACTGCTGGATACATACCCTGTGGATGACATCATTGAGAACACTAATTGTGAGCTACACTTCAAAGTGAAGAACATATCCATCAAGGTGGGGGATGGCGTTGCTTATACAAACCCGCCTGAAGCAACCTTCCATTGCAATCCGATTCCAGCTGGCTATACTCATGTCGCCGTTGATTAAGTGGTGGCAAAATATAGGGGGCTACAGTTTGACATTCCTAGAGGTGACGACAAGCACACACTGGGAGAGGCATTACATCGTATTGTTCTATGGAGAAAGGATTTCATCGTCTTTCCAAGGCCACCGACACCGTATCAGCCGGCTCCTCCTCCAAGTCCGCCACCGCGTCAGCAGTCGACTCCAGCTCCTCCAAGTCAGCCACCGCCTCTGCAGACTCCTGCTCCTCCAAGTCCTCCAACGCGTGAGGCAACTCCTCCTCCTCCAAGTCCGGCACCGCGTGAGCCCACTCCTCCTCCAAGTCGTCTGGCACCGCGTCAGCCCAGGCCTCCTCCTCCAAGTCAGGCAGCACGTAAGCTGTCTCCGCCACCTCAGCGGGCTCCGCCGCCTAAGCAACAACGGAGGAGGGCCACCGCAGCTATGGCGGCTAGTGTTGGGGATCGTAGTAATTTCAAAAAATTTCCTACGCACACGCAAGATCATGGTGATGCATAGCAACGAGAGGGGAGAGTGTTGTCTACGTACCCTCGTAGACCGAAGCGGAAGCGATCACAACGTAGAGGAAGTAGTCGTACGATCTCCTCGCGATCCGACCGATCCCGCGCCGTTACTCCGGCGCCCGAGTTCTTGACACACGACAGCTCGATGACGCTCCTCGGCTCCAATCCAAGAGAGCCGGGAGGAGAGTTTCACAAGACGACGGCGTGGTGACGATCTTGATGTTCTACCGGTGCAGGGCTTCGCCTAAGCTTTGCGACGATATGACCGAGGTGGAATATGGTGGAGGGGGGCACCGCACACGGCTAAGGAACGATCCGTAGATCAAACTTGTGTGTCCTAGGGTGCCCCCTTGTCCCCGTATATAAAGGAGCAAGGGGGGGTACGGCCGGCCCTAGAGAGGCGGCGGAGGAGTCCTACTCCCACCGAGTAGGACTCCCCTTCCTAGTTGGAGTAGGATTGGGGAGGGAAGAGGGAAGGGGGCGCCGCCTCTCCTTGTCCTATTCGGACTAGGGGGGGGGCGGCTGGCCCCTGGCCGCCCCTCCTCTTCTCCCTCGTGGCCCACTAAGGCCCATTAACCCCGGAGGTTCCGTAACCCCGGTGTTCAGTAAAATCCCGATTTCACCCGGAACCATTCCGAACTCCAAATATAGGCTTCCAATATATCAATCTTTATGTCTCAACCATTTCGAGACTCCTCGTCATGTCCGTGATCACATCCGGGACTCCGAACTTCTTCGGTACATCAAAATACATAAACTCATAATATAACCGTCATCGAAACCTTAAGCGTGCGGACCCTACGGTTCGAGAACAATGTAGACATGACCGAGACACGTCTCCGGTCAATAACCAATAGTGGGACCTGGATGCCCATATTGGCTCCTACATATTCTACGAAGATCTTTATCGGTCAGACCGCATAACAACATACGTTGTTCCCTTTGTCATCGGTATGTTACTTGCCCGAGATTCGATCGTCGGCATCCAATACCTAGTTCAATCTCGTTACCGGCAAGTCTCTTTACTCGTTCCGTAATACATCATCTCACAGCTAACTCATTAGTTGTAATGCTTGCAAGGCTTCAGTGATGTGTATTACCGAGAGGGCCCAGAGATACCTCTCCGACAATCGGATTGACAAAACCTAATCTCGAAATACGCCAACCCAACATCTGCCTTTGGAGACACCTGTAGTACTCCTTTATAATCACCCAGTTACGTTGTGACGTTTGGTAGCACCCAAAGTGTTCCTCCGGTAAACGGGAGTTGCATAATCTCATAGTTACAGGAACATGTATATGTCATGGATAAAAGCAGTAGCAACATACTAAACGATCGTGTGCTAAGCTAATGGAATGGGTCATGTCAATCAGATCATTCTACTAATGATGTGACCTTGTTAATCAAATAACAACTCTTTGTTCATGGTTAGGAAACATAACCATCTTTGATTAACAAGCTAGTCTAGTAGAGGCATACTAGTGACATATTGTTTGTCTATGCATTCACACATGTATCATGTTTCCGGTTAATACAATTCTAGCATGAATGATAAACATTTATCATGAAAATAAGGAAATAAATAATAACTTTATTATTGCCTCTAGGGCATATTTCCTTCAGTCTCCCACTTGCACTAGAGTCAATAATCTAGATTACATAGTAATGATTCTAACACCCATGGAGTCTTGGTGTTGATCATGTTTTGCTCGTGGAAGAGGCTTAGTCAACGGGTCTGCTACATTCAGATCCATATGTATCTTGCAAATCTCTATGTCTCCCACCTGGACTAAATCCCGGATGGAATTGAAGCGTCTCTTGATGTGCTTGGTCCTCTTGTGAAATCTGGATTCCTTTGCTAAGGCAATTGCTCCAAAGTATTGTCACAGAAGATTTTCATTGGACCTGATGCACTAGGTATGACACCTAGATCGGATATGAACTCCTTCATCCAGACTCCTTCATTAGCTGCTTCCGGCTGCTATGTACTCCGCTTCACATGTAGATCCCGCCACGACGCTTTGTTTAGAACTGCACCAACCGACAGCTCCTCCGCTTAGTGTAAATACGATCCGGTCTGCGATTTAGAATCGTCCGGATCGGTGTCAAAGCTTGCATCAACGTAACTGCTTAGGATGAGCTCTTTGTCACCTCCATATACGAGAAACATATCCTTAGTCCTTTTCGGTATTTCAGATGTTCTTGACCGCTGTCCGTTGATCCACTCTGGATTACTTTGGTACCTCCCTGCTAAGCTTATAGCAAGGCACACATCAGGTCTGGTACACAAGATTGCATACATGATAGAGCCTATGGCTGAAGCATAGGAACATCTTTCATTTTCTCTCTATCTTCTGCAGTGGTCGGGCATTGAGTCTTACTCAACTTCACACCTTGTAACACAGGCAAGAACCCTTTCTTTGCTTGATCCATTTTGAACTTCTTCAAAATTTTGTCAAGGTATGTGCTTTGTGAAAGTCCAATTAAGCGTCTTGATCTATCTCTATAGATTTTGATGCCCAATATGTAGGCAGCTTCACCGAGGTCTTTCATTGAAAAACTCTTATTCAAGTATCCCTTTATGCTATTCAGAAATTCTATATCATTTCCGATCAGTAATATGTCATCTACATATAATATCGAAATGCTACTGAGCTCCCACTCACTTTCTTGTAAATACAAGCTTCTCAAAAGTCTCAGATGAACCCAAATGCTTTGATCGCACTATCAAAGCGCTTATTCCAACTCCGAGATGCTTGCACCAGTCCATAAATGGATCGCTGGAGCTTGCACACTTTGTTAGCTCCTTTGGATCGATAAAACCTTCGGTTGCATCATATACAACTCTTCTTCCGTAAATCCATTCAGAATGCAGTCTTTACATCCATTTGCCAAATTTCATAATCATAAAATGCGGCAATTGCTAACATGATTCGGACAGACTTAAGCATCGCTACGGGTGAGAAGGTCTCATCGTAGTCAACCCCTTGAACTTGTCGAAACCATTTGCGATAAGTCGAGCTTTGTAGAAACGAACATTACCGTCGCGTCGGTCTTCTTCTTGAAGATCCACTTGTTTTCTATTGCTTGCCTACCCTCGGGCAAGTCAACCAAAGTCCATACTTTGTTTTCATACATGGATCCCATCTCGATTTCATGGCCTCGAGCCATTTTGCGGAATCTGGGCTCACCATCGCTTCTTCATAGTTCGTAGGTTCATCATGATCTAGTAGCATGATTTCCGAACAGGATTACTGTACCACTCAGTGCGGATCTTACTCGTTGATCTACGAGGTTCTGTAGTAACTTGATCTGAAGTTTCATGATCAACATCATCAACTTCCTCACTACTTGGTGTAGATGTCTCAGAAACCGGTTTCTGCGACAAACTACTTTCAAGTAAGGGAGAAGGTACAATTACCTCATCAAGTTCTACTTTCCTCCCACTCACTTCTTTCGAGAGAAACTCCTTCTCTAGAAAGGATCCATTCTTAGCAACAAAAATCTTGCCTTCGGATCTGTGATAGAAGGTATACCCAATTGTCTCCTTTGGGTATCCTATGAAGACACATTTCTCCGATTTGGGTTCGAGCTTATCAGGTTGAAGCTTTTTCACATAAGCATCGCATCCCCAAACTTTAAGAAACGACAACTTTGGTTTCTTGCTAAACCATAGTTCGACGGTGTTCTATTCAGTGTGAATGCGGCCGTCTCTAGAGCATAACCCCAAAACGATAGCGGTAAATCTGTAAGAGACATCATAGATCGCACCATATCTAGTAAAGTGCGATTACGACGTTCGGACACACCATTACGTTGTGGTGTTCCAGGTGGCGTGAGTTGCAAAACTATTCCGCATTGTTTCAAATGTAGACCAAACTCGTAACTCAAATATTCACCTCCACGATCAGATCGTAGAAACTTAATTTTCTTATTACGATGATTTTCAACTTCACTCTGAAATTCTTTGAACTTTTCAAATGTTTCAGACTTATGTTTCATTAAGTAGATATACCCATATTTGCTTAAATCATCTGTGAAGGTGAGAAAATAACGATATCCGCCACGAGCCTCAACATTCATCGGACCACATACATCAGTATGTATGATCTCCAACAAATCTGTTGCTCTCTCCATAGTACCGAGAACGGGTTTTAGTCATCTTGCCCATGAGGCACGGTTCATAAGTGCCAAGTGATTCATAATCAAGTGACTCCAAAAGTCCATCAAGATGGAGTTTCTTCATGCGCTTTACACCGATATGACCTAAACGGCAGTGCCACAAATAAGTTGCACTATCATTATCAACTCTGCATCTTTTGGTTTCAACATTATGAATATGTGTATCACTACTATCGAGATTCATCAAAATAGACCACTCTTCAAGGGTGCATGACCATAAAAGATATTACTCATATAAATAGAACAACCATTATTCTCTCGATTTAAATGAATAACCGCCTCGCATCAAACAAGATCCAGATATAATGTTCATGCTCAACGCAGCACCAAATAACAATTATTTAGGTCTAAAACTAATCCCGAAGGTAGATGTAGAGGTAGCGTGCCGACCGCGATCACATCGACTTTGGAACCATTTCCCACGCAAGATCGTCACCTCGTCCTTTGCCGCTGCTCGCTTAATCCGTAGTCCCTGTTTGAGTTGCAAATATTAGCAATGAACCAGTATCAAATACCAGTGCTCTGCGAGCTCTAGTAAGGTACACATCAATAACATGTATATCACATATACCTTTGTTCACCTTGCCATCCTTCTTATCCGCCAAATACTTGGGGCAGTTCCGCTTCAAAGGACCAGTCGCTTGCGGAGAAGCACTCGATTTCAGGTTTAGGGCCAGACTTGGGTTTCTTCTCCGAGCAGCAACTTGCTTGCTGTTCTTCTTGAAGTTCCCTTCTTCTTCCCTTTGCCTTTCTTCTTGGAACTAGTGGTCTTATTGACCATCAACACTTGATGCTCCTTCTGATTTCTACCTCGCAGCCTTTAGCATTGCGAAGAGCTCGGTATAGTCTTTACTAACCCTTGCATATTATAGTTCATCACGAAGCCTTTGTAGCTTGGTGGCGTGATTGAAGAATTTGTCAATGACACAATCATCCGGAAGATTAACTCCCAGTTGAGTCAAGTGATTGTAATACCCAGACATTTTGAGTATGTGCTCACCGATGTAACTATTCTCCTCCATCTTGCAGCTATAGAACTTATTGGAGACTTCATATCTCTCAATCCGGGCATTCTGTTGGAATATCAACTTCAACTCCTGGAACATCTCATATGCTCCATGACGTTCAAAACGTCGTTGAAGTCCCGGTTCTAAGCCGTAAAGCATAGCACACTGATGAAAGCACATTTGCTCCCTGGGTGGTTTTGGTAATTAATGACAACATACTTTGTGGTTGGACTAATGCTTTTATCAAGTATGTCTCAGGAAAGTCAATCACTCTGGCATGGCAAAGGACTGGAAAGGTGGACCCCTAGGATGCTAAGGAAAGCATTGGCAAAAGCTCAAGACTCCATTTTTGGTTTAGTGATCCAAGATCATATTGAGTCCATAGGAAAGCCAATACTATTAAAAGGGATGAGGTTATGATGATGATCCGTTGCTCAAAGTGCTTAGTGATCTATCTCCCAAACTATCAGCAATCTTTCATTCCAACATATACTCATAAGTAATCTCGGTCCCACCGATTCCATAAACTCAGTCACACCGAGATGAACCACCTCAGCCATATAGCCAAACCCTAGTAATTTCGGATTTTCCGATTCCAAACTCGGTCTCACCGAAACTAGTGTTGCCAACCTTCAGAACCTTCAGAATCATATCGGTGTCACCGAGATGATAAAGTCGGTCCCACCGAGAATGGCAAACCCTAGTCTTTGGAAGAATCGGACTAACCGAGATTGTATTTTCGGTCCCACGAAAATCCCAACGCTCACAAGATTTGAACTTTCGGTCTCACCGAGTTGTCAACTTCGGTCCGACCGAGATTGGTCAAATGTGTGTAACGGTTGGATTTTGTGTGGAGGCTATAAATACCCTCCACCTCCTCTTCATTCGTGGAGAGAGCCATCGAAAGAACTACCACTCCTACCTTACATTTTCGAGAAGAGAACTACCTACCCTTGTGTTGAGATCAAGTTGCTCCACTCCCACCATATGAAACTTGATTTCTAGCCTTCCCAAGTTGCTTTCCACTCAATCCTTTCTTCCACCACAGCCAAATCAGTGAGGAGAGTTGAGTGTTGGGGAGATTATCATTTGAAGCACAAGAGCAAGGAGTTCATCATCACCAACACCATCTATTACCTTTTGGAGGGTGGTGCCTCCTAGATTGGTTAGGTGTCGCTTGGGAGCCTCCGTCAAGATGTGGAGTTGAACCAAGAAGTTTGTAAGGGCAAGGAGATCGCCTACTGTGAAGATCTACCCGAGTAAGGCTAGTCCTCCGTGGGCGTAAGCCATGATGGCATAGACAAGGTTGCTTCTTCGTGGACCCTTCGTGGGTGTAGCCCTCCGTGGACTCTCGCAGCCGTTACCCTCCGTGGGTTGAAGTCTCCATCAACGTGGATTGACGATAGCACCACCTATCGGAACCACGAGAAAAATCTCCGTGTCTCCAAATTGCGTTTGCTCTTCTCCACCTCTCCTTTACTACTTGTGCAATTTACTTTCCGCTGCCCATACTCTAGAATTGCATGTGTAGGATGCTACTTGACTTGTATGCATGATGCTCGACTTGATCTCCATTGTGAACTTGACTAAAACTTGTCTTTGTCTTAAGACATAAACTTTTATCTTGTCGAGTTGTCTAATCACCCCCCCTCTAGACACTCTTTCCTTCAACGATCCTACAATTGGTATCAGAGCATTGGTCTCCATTGCTTTGGTTTGCACACCATTGGAGGAAGATGGACGGTTCACGCTTGGGAGTGTTAGTCATAGGGTGCCTATTCTCGATGGAGTGTCCTATAACTCGTGGAGGATTGAAATGCTTGCTATCTTTAAGATGTACAACTTGTGCAAATATGTTGAAAACCCATATGTACCTCCATTTGACCCCTTGCACCCTACTATGGATGAAGAGCTTGATTTGCTTCGTAACCTTAGAACTGTAAATCTTATCATTAGAGGTTTGCCCGATAACTTTCTTAAGCTTGTCACAAACTTTGAGTGCGCCCATGCTATATGGAAGTTCTTGGAAGAACTTTATCCGGACTACTCTTTGAGAGGTCTTGATGAAATTCTATACAAGACTGTTGAATTTGATATGTTGCGCCCCAATGATCCTAACTTTGATAAATGCTTCTTTGAGCTTCGTGATCTTATGAAAAGGAAGGGTGATTCCGGACTTATCAATGTTCTAGTTAGAAATGCTCTTGTATTGCATTCCGATGATTATTATCACATTGACAAAACTGATGCAAGTCATTGTCAAATTGACCTAGGTGTTGATGATGAACTATCTATGGGTCAATATGATGATGAGCATGAGCATGACGACGATTACTCCGATTCGCATAACCGAGCTAGACAAGATCATGAAGAGTCTCAATCTTATGGCAAATTTGAGAGACTACATATCCGTGGAAAAGAGTGGATTCTTGATAGTGGATGCACCGATCACATGACCGGAGATGAAGACATGTTTCGAGAGCTCGCAAAGAACGATGGTCCACGCAAGTATGTGACTTTTGGAGACAACTCCAAGGGTAAGGTACTTGGCCTTGGTAAGGTGGCCATATCTCATGATAGCTCCATTCAAAATGTCATGCTTGTTGAATCACTTGGATACAATTTACTTTCCGTGTCTAGGTTAGCTGACTTTGGATTCAATGTGCTATTCACTGAAGTAGATTGCCAAGTTTTTCGTCGTGACAATCATAACATGGTCTTTACCGGTATCCGTAGAGGTGATTTGTATATCGTTGATTTCACTAAGAAAGCTCAACCTAGAACTTGCTTCATTGCTAAATCTGCTAAAGGTTGGCTTTGGCATAGAAGGCTTGGACATGTTGGTATGCGTAATCTAGATAAGCTAATTAAAGGTGATCATATTCTTGGTGTTAAGGATGTTTTCTTTGACAAAGATAGACTCTGCAGTGCCTGTCAAGCAGGAAAACAAGTAGGTGGAAGTCATCCCGTGAAGAACATCATGACTACAAGGAGACCGCTTGAGCTTCTTCATATGGATCTCTTCGGTCCCAATGCTTACAAAAGCCTTGGTGGTAACTCCTTTGGTCTAGTTATAGTTGATGATTATTCCAGATTTACGTGGGTATTTTTCCTTGATGACAAATCGCAGGTTCAGAGAATCTTCAAAACTTTTGCTAGAAAGGCCCAAAATCAATTTGAGGTGAAGATCAAGAAAGTTCGGAGCGACAATGGAATGGAGTTCAAGAACGCCCATGTGGACTCTTTTCTCGATGAGGAAGGGATTTTACATGAGTTCTCGACTACGCATACACACCTCAACAAAATGGAGTTGTTGAGAGGAAGAACCGAACGCTCATTGAGATGGCGAGAACGATGCTTGATGAATACAAGACACCAAACACTTACTGGGTGAAGCCGCCGAGACAGCTTGTCATGCTATCAACAGCTCTATCTTCACAAGCTCCTCGGCAAGACTTCATACGAGCTCCTCACCGTAACAAACCCCAAGTGGGATACTTTCGTGTCTTTGGTTCAAAATGCTATATCCTTGATAAGCATCGTCGGTCTAAGTTTGCTCCTAAAACTCATGAAGGCTTTTTCCTCGGTTATGGATCAAACTCCCACACCTACCGTGTTCACAATAATTTCACCCAAAGGTTGAAGAGACGGTAGACGGAAGTTTGATGAATCTAATGGCTCGCAAGTAGAGCAAATGCCTATTGATGTAGGAGACAAAGACCCATCGGAAGCCATTCAAGATCTATCTATTGGAAAGATCCGTCCCATGGAAGTGAAGGAGAGTGCCTCATCTACATATGTGGAGCCCCTACCTCACGGAGAGATGAACCTCAAGGCAACATGGAGGCTTCCACAAGTGGAACTCACCAAGATGAGGAAGTGCGACAAGAAGATCCACCACAACCTCCTTCTCCACCACCTCAAGACAACACCAACAACAATGATGAAGAAGAAGATGAGGATGATGAGGAAGCTCAGCCACGACCACGACAAAAGCTATCCCGAGTTCGAGCAAGAGTCAAGAAGGATCATCCCATGGAACAAATGATGAATGACATCGACTCGGAGAATTACTCGCCTAAAACTCGCTTAGCTAACTTTTGTGAGCATTACTCATTTATCTCTAGTCTTGAACCTATGAAGGTAGAAGAAGCGCTTGAAGACCCGGATTGGGTGAACGCTATGCATGAAGAGCTACACAACTTCGAGAGGAACAACGCTTGGACTTTGGTAGAGAAGCCCAATGATGACCAAAACGTCATTGGAACCAAATGGGTGTTTGGAACAAGCAAGATGAAGATGGACAAGTCATCCGCAACAAGGCTCGCCTCGTAGCTCAAGGTTACACACAAGTCGAAGGTATGGACTATGGTGAGACCTATGCCCCGTTGCTAGACTTGAGTCCATTCGCATTCTTCTTGCTTATGCCAACCACCATGATATTACTCTCTATCAAATGGATATTAAAAGTGCTTTCCTAAATGGTGAAATTGAGGAGGAAGTATTTGTGAAACAACCTCCGGATTTGTGAATCCTAAAAGCCCAATCATGTTTACAAGTTGCACAAAGCTCTTTATGGTCTTAAGCAAGCTCCTAGAGCTTGGTACAAATGCTTGACTAGCTTTCTTCTTGAAAAGGATTTGAGATTGGAAAAATAGACTCAACGCTATTCACGAAAAGGGTTGATGGTGAACTATTTGTGTGCCAAATATATGTTGATGATATTATCTTTGGTTCAACTAACCCTCATTTTAGTGAGAAGTTTGGAAAGCTTATGTCGGAGAAGTATGAGATGTCCATGATGAGTGAACTCAAATTCTTCCTTGGGTTGCAAATCAAGCAATCTAAGGAGGGTTCTTTTGTCTCACAAACAAAGTACACTAAGGATCTCTTCAAGAAGTTCAACATGCAAGAAAGCAAAGGTATGAGAACCCCCATGCCTACTAGCGGACATAATGACTTGACAAAAGATGGAGAACCTGTTGATCAAAAAGTTTATCGATCCATGATTGGTTCTCTACTATATCTCTGTGCTTCTCGTCCTGACATAATGTTGAGTGTATGCATGTGTGCTCGATATCAAGCAGCCCCTAAAGAATGTCATCTTAAAGATGTTAAAAGAATTGTGAGATATTTGATACACACACCTAACTTTGGCATTTGGTATCCTAAGAGGGCTTCTTTCGATCTTGTTGGCTATTCCGACTCGGACTATGCCGGAGACAGGATTGATAGAAAGTCAACTTCGGGTACGTGTCAATTTCTCGGTCGATCCCTTGTATCTTGGTCCTCCAAGAAACAAAATTCGTATCATTATCTATCGCCAAGCAGAATATATTGCTGCAGGTTCATGTTGTGCTCGGTTGCTATGGATGACACAAACGCTTAAGGATTATGGGATACATGCAAGACATGTTCCTTTGCTTTGTGACAATGAGAGTGCGATTAAGATTGACACAATCCGTGCAACACTCTCGCACGAAACACATTGAAGTTCGTCACCATTTTATTCGTGATCACATTGCAAAGGGTGACATCGATCTTAAGCATGTTCGATCGACAAACAGCTTGCAGATATCTTTACAAAACCACTTGATGAGAAAGTGTTTTGTCGCTAAGGAGTGAGTTGAACATCATTGATGCTTCAAACTTGGAGTGAAAACTCCATTGATGCATGCAAGGCATGAGCCTAATTGACTAATCCTTGATATTTCTCTTATGATGAGGATCATATGTCTTGGACACATTTGCCCCCTTGTATTGCATCTAACTCCTCGCAGGTACTTGGATGGTCTACATTCCACAAGATTACCACACACTCAAATCATGAGTAATCTTGTCATTGACCAAGTATCTAGCCCTTTGGGATGTTGAGTTCAAGGAACAAGACTCCACATATCCTTTTTGACACCTTATACATCTAGTGTTTCACTTTTGTCATCTTGGATATTCTTGAGTATTTCCTTGCTTGCCTAACCCATGTAGGAAGATGAACTATACAATTGGAAATGGTGCTCCAACTTCACATTCTATGAGCATCTACATCAAGTTCACCTACATGAGTACAAGCAACAACAAGCCCAAGGTATGTTCTTCACATCTTGAAGGAGCTTTGCTCAAAGACATGAGTACAAGCAGCTTCATAAGATGTGATCACAACAAATGCTTAATCGAAAAATGGCAACCCCATTTTGAGCTTAAACGATGAGTATGACCTATGATCAAATGTTCTCATTTGACTCCTAAGTCAATATACTCAAACATAGGTGACTTTGTCGCCGACCCCTATCTAGATGAAGTACATATGTTTTGGAGTTTTTCTATTTTTCTCCTATGCTCTCTCATTGAGTTTTCTTGGTTATTTATAAAAAAAATAGCAATCTTTTTCATTTCTATTCTTTTGTTTTTATGAATATCTTTATGGCTCTGATCAATTCCTTGAAAATCCTTTACAAATTCATTGCAAATCTTTTGAAACAGTCCTTGCAAAGTGAGCTGAATTATTTCTATGTTTCCTTGAATTAAACTCAAGGCCACCGATTTGAACACTTGTCTCGACCAAAAGGATCTGCCCTAAGTCTCGACTTTCGGACTCACCGATCCATATCAATTCGTGTCACCGATTTACATTCACCAGATATCATCTTCTGCAGCTCAACTAACTGATTTATTCTGCATACTTAGTTTACTCGGCCAGATTCTTAAGGATCCTCTTCTTTCCTTCCATCTTTCCCGACCTTCCTAGTTTACTGTCCTTTTCGGCACTTGATGTCAAAGGGGGAGAAGATTTAGGGGGAGCTTAGGGGGAGATTGGAAGATAAGAGGAGAAGAGAAGATTTAAAGGGAGAAGAAGAACAATCTTACCTTAAGGGGGAGAGGATCACATCAAAGCTTTGTCGTATTTCACTTGCTTTCTTCGCTCTCACAATTGGTATCTTCTGAAAAGCACAATTGGTATCTTATGAAAAGCAAAATCTCTCAGAGCTTATTGAAAATCTTTTAGTCTTGGGAGACATGTTTGCTGATTCAAGCTAGTGCTCAACATGAGACACTCTTTATACATGTCATCCCTGGCTTGGTACTCTTGATGTTCTTCTTTGTTGGTTGAAGAAATACTCTTGTGTTATCTAACCCTGTTTTCCCAAGCTTATTTCTTCGTGTACAATGCCAAGGAACTTCAAGGTAAGTATATGCATCTTGCAGAATGTGCATGATGGTGACTTGCTTGTGAATACTTGTTTGCAAGAAATCACCATGCACATATGCATCTTCTTTATCTTATCCTAATCTGCTCGATGCATATAGCCAAGTTGCATGTAGCACATCTTGTTCTTCTCTCTTGTGTGCTTGTGGTAGTCCAAAACCATAATCTATGAAAATCTTGAACACTTGTAGGGGAGCCTGTACTACATGTTTGTCAAAGCTTTAATGATAATTCTGTCTTTCTCTCAAGAAGCTTTGATATCTTTTGTGTGTTGCCATCAATTACCAAAAGGGGAGATTGAAAGCACATTTGCTCCCTGGGTGGTTTTGGTAATTAATGACAACATACTTTGTGGTTGGACTAATGCTTTTATCAAGTATGTCTCAGGAAAGTCAATCACTCTGGCATGGCAAAGGACTGGAAAGGTGGACCCCTAGGATGCTAAGGAAAGCATTGGCAAAAGCTCAAGACTCCATTTTTGGTTTAGTGATCCAAGATCATATTGAGTCCATAGGAAAGCCAATACTATTAAAAGGGGATGAGGTTATGATGATGATCTGGTTGCTCAAAGTGCTTAGTGATCTATCTCCCAAACTATCAGCAATCTTTCATTCCAACATATACTCATAAGTAATCTCGGTCCCACCGATTCCATAAACTCACCACACCGAGATGAACCACCTCACCATATAGCCAAACCCTAGTAATTTCGGATTTTCCGATTCCAAACTCGGTCTCACCGAAACTAGTGTTGCCAACCTTCAGAACCTTCAGAATCATATCGGTGTCACCGAGATGATAAAGTCGGTCCCACCGAGAATGGCAAACCCTAGTCTTTGGAAGAATCGGACTAACCGAGATTGTATTTTCGGTCCCACGAAAATCCCAACGCTCACAAGATTTGAACTTTCGGTCTCACCGAGTTGTCAACTTCGGTCCGACCGAGATTGGTCAAATGTGTGTAACGGTTGGATTTTGTGTGGAGGCTATAAATACCCTCCACCTCCTCTTCATTCGTGGAGAGAGCCATCGAAAGAACTACCACTCCTACCTTACATTTCGAGAAGAGAACTACCTACCCTTGTGTTGAGATCAAGTTGCTCCACTCCCACCATATGAAACTTGATTTCTAGCCTTCCCAAGTTGCTTTCCACTCAATCCTTTCTTCCACCACAGCCAAATCAGTGAGGAGAGTTGAGTGTTGGGGAGATTATCATTTGAAGCACAAGAGCAAGGAGTTCATCATCACCAACACCATCTATTACCTTTTGGAGGGTGGTGCCTCCTAGATTGGTTAGGTGTCGCTTGGGAGCCTCCGTCAAGATGTGGAGTTGAACCAAGAAGTTTGTAAGGGCAAGGAGATCGCCTACTTCGTGAAGATCTACCCCGAGTAAGGCTAGTCCTCCGTGGGCGAAGCCATGATGGCATAGACAAGGTTGCTTCTTCGTGGACCCTTCGTGGGTGGAGCCTCCGTGGACTCTCGCAGCTGCTACCCTCCGTGGGTTGAAGTCTCCATCAACGTGGATTGACGATAGCACCACCTATCGGAACCACGAGAAAAATCTCCGTGTCTCCAAATTGTGTTTGCTCTTCTCCACCTCTCCTTTACTACTTGTGCAATTTACTTTCCGCTGCCCATACTCTAGAATTGCATGTGTAGGATGCTACTTGACTTGTATGCATGATGCTCGACTTGATCTCCATTGTGAACTTGACTAAAACTTGTCTTTGTCTTAAGACATAAACTTTTATCTTGTCGAGTTGTCTAATCACCCCCCCTCTAGACACTCTTTCCTTCAACGATCCTACAACTGAACTATAGAGTAGTCATCAGCTTTGCTCGCCAGACGCTCATAACATCCGGTGTTGCTCCTCAAGAAGAGGTCTGCACCTAGCGGTGCATCCAGACGTAACTCTTTCAGTGCAGCAATGAGGATAATCTCAAAGTTACGGACCCAATCCGTAATTGCTACCATCATCTTTCAACTTTGCTTTCTCAAGGAACGCATTAAAATTCAACGGAACAACAAAGATGAGCCATCTATCTACAATCAAACATAGACAAGCAAGATACTATCAGTACTAAGTTCATGATAAATTTAAGTTCAATTAATCATATTACTTAAGAACTCCCACTTAGACAGACATCCTCTAGTCATCTAAGTGATCACGTGATCCAAATCAACTAAACCATAACCGATCATCACGTGAAATGGAGTAGTTTTCAATGGTGAACATCTTATGTTGATCATATCTACTATATGATTCACGCCGACCTTTCGGTCTCCGTGTTCCGAGGCCATATCTGCATATGCTAGGCTCGTCAAGTATAACTCGAGTATTCTCGTGTGCAAAACTGGCTTGCACCCGTTGTAGATGGACGAGAGCTTATCACACCCGATCATCACGTGGTGTCCGGGCACGATTTAACTTTGGCAACGGTGCATACTCAAGGAGAACACTTCTTGATAATTTAGTGAGAGATCATCTTATAATGCTACCGTCAATCAAAGCAAGATAAGATGCATAAAAGATAAACATCACACGCAAATCAATATAAGTGATATGATATGGTCATCATCATCTTGTGCTTCGTGATCTCCATCTCGCAGCACCATCATGATCACCATCGCCACCGCGCGCGACACCTTGATCTCCATCGTAGCATCGTTGTCGCCTCGCCAATCTTATGCTTCTACGATTATCGCTACCGCTTAGTGATAAAGTAAAGCATTACAGGCGATTGCATTTCATACAATAAAGCGACAACCATATGGCTCCTCGCCATTGCCGATAACTTCGGTTACAAAACATGATCATCTCATACAATAAAATATAGCATCACGCCTTGACCATATCACATCACAACATGCCCTGCAAAAACAAGTTAGACGCCCTCTACTTTGTTGTTGCAAATTTTACGTGGCTGCTACGGGCTTAAGCAAGAACCAATCTCACCCACGCATCAAAACCACAACGATATTTCGTCAAATAGACTCCGCTTTTAACCTTCTCAAGGACGGGCGAGCCACACTCGGTTCAACTAAAGTGAGAGAGACAGACACCCGCCAATCACCTTTAAGCACGAGTGCTCGAGCGGTGAAACCAGTCTCGCGTAAGCGTACGCCTAATGTCGGTCCAGGCCGCTTCATCTCACAATACCGCTGAACCAAAGTATGACATGCTGGTAAGTAGTCGTACGATCTTCTCGCGATCCGACCGATCCCGCCGTTACATTCGGCGCCCGAAGTTCTTGACACACGACAGCTCGATGACGCCTCGGCTCCAATCCAAGAGAGCCGGGAGGGAGAGTTTCACAAGACGACGGCATGGTGACGATCTTGATGTTCTATCGGGCGCAGGCTTCGCCTAAGCTTTATGACGATATGACCGAGGTGGAATATGGTGGAGGGGGCACCGACACGGCTAAGGAACGATCCGTAGATCAAACTTGTGTGTCCTAGGGTGCCCCTTGTCCTCAGATATAAAGGAGCAAGGGGGTGCAGCCGGCCCTAGAGGAGGGCGGCTGAGGAGTCCTACTCCCACCGAGTAGGACTCCCCCTTCCTAGTTGGAGTAGGATTGGGGAGGGAAGAGGGAAGGGGGCGCCGCCTCTCTCCTTGTCCTATTCGGACTAGGGGAGGGGCGCGCTGCCTGCCCCGGCCGCCCCTCCTCTTCTCCCTCGTGGCCCACTAAGGCCCATTAACCCCGGAGGGTTCCAGTAACCCCTGTTCCAGAAAATCCCGATTTCACCCGGAACCATTCCAACTCCAAATATAGGCTTCCAATATATCAATCTTTATGTCTCGACCATTTCGAGACTCCTCGCCATGTCCGTGATCACATCCGGGACTCAACTTCTTCGGTACATCAAAATACATAAACTCATAATATAACCGCCATCGAAACCTTAAGCGTGCATGGACCCTACGGTTCGAGAACATGTAGACATGACCGAGACACGCCTCCGGTCAATAACCAATAGCAGGACCTGGATGCCCATATTGGCTCCTACATATTCTACGAAGATCTTTATCGGTCAGACCGCATAACAACATACGTTGTTCCTTTGTCATCGGTATGTTACTTGCCCGAGATTCGATCGTCGGTATCCAATACCTAGTTCAATCTCGCTATCGCAAGTCTCTTTACTCGTTCCGTAATACATCATCTCACAGCTAACTCATTAGTTGTAATGCTTGCAAGGCTTCAGTGATGTGTATTACCGAGAGGGCCAGAGATACCTCTCCGACAATCGGAGTGACAAAACCTAATCTCAAATACGCCAACCCAACATCTGCCTTTGGAGACACCTGTAGTACTCCTTTATAATCACCCGATTACGCTAGACGTTTGGTAGCACCCAAAGTGTTCCTCCGTAAACGGAGTTGCATAATCTCATAGTTACAGAACATGTATATGTCATGGATAAAAGCAGAGCAACATACTAAACGATCGTGTGCTAAGCTAATGGAATGGGTCATGTCAATCGATCATTCTACTAATGATGTGACCTTGTTAATCAAATAACAACTCTTTGTTCATGGTTAGGAAACATAACCATCTTTGATTAACAAGCTAGTCTAGTAGAGTCATACTAGTGACATATTGTTTGTCTATGCATTCACACATGTATCATGTTTCCGGTTAATACAATTCTAGCATGAATGATAAACATTTATCATGAAAATAAGGAAATAAATAATAACTTTATTATTGCCTCTAGGGCATATTTCCTTCAGTCTCCCACTTGCACTAGAGTCAATAATCTAGATTACATAGTAATGATTCTAACACCCATGGAGTCTTGGTGTTGATCATGTTTTGCTCGTGGAAGAGGCTTAGTCAACGGGTCGGCTACATTCAGATCCGTATGTATCTTGCAAATCTCTATGTCTCCCACCTGGACTAAATCCCGGATGGAATTGAAGCGTCTCTTGAT
This sequence comes from Aegilops speltoides, assembly GCA_021437245.1. Taxonomy (NCBI): domain Eukaryota; kingdom Viridiplantae; phylum Streptophyta; class Magnoliopsida; order Poales; family Poaceae; genus Aegilops; species Aegilops speltoides. Next base: position 22,101,303 of record CM038147.1, read on the forward strand.
GTGCTTGGTCCTCTTGTGAAATCTGGATTCCTTTGATAAGGCAATTGCTCCAGTATTGTCACAGAAGATTTTCATTGGACCCGATGCACTAGGTATGACACCTAGATCGGATATGAACTCCTTCATCCAGACTCCTTCATTAGCTGCTTCCGAAGCTGCTATGTACTCCGCTTCACATGTAGATCCCGCCACGACGCTTTGTTTAGAACCGCACTAACCGACAGCTCCTCCGCTTAGTGTAAATACGATCCGTCTGCGATTTAGAATCGTCCGGATCGTGTCAAAGCTTGCATCAACGTAACCGCTTAGGATGAGCTCTTTGTCACCTCCATATACGAGAAACATATCCTTAGTCCTTTTCGTATTTCAGATGTTCTTGACCGCTGTCCGATGATCCACTCTGGATTACTTTGGTACCTCCCCGCTAAGCTTATAGCAAGGCACACATCAGGTCTGGTACACAGCATTGCATACATGATAGAGCCTATGGCTGAAGCATAGGAACATCTTTCATTTTCTCTATCTTCTGCAGTTGGTCGGGCATTGAGTCTTACTCAACTTCACACCTTGTAACACGTGCAAGAACCCTTTCTTTGCTTGATCCATTTTGAACTTCTTCAAAATTTTGTCAAGGTATGTGCTTTGTGAAAGTCCAATTAAGCGTCTTGATCTATCTCTATAGATTTTGATGCCCAATATGTAGGCAGCTTCACCGAGGTCTTTCATTGAAAAACTCTTATTCAAGTATCCCTTTATGCTATTCAGAAATTCTATATCATTTCCGATCAGTAATATGTCATCTACATATAATATCGTAAATGCTACAGAGCTCCCACTCACTTTCTTGTAAATACAAGCTTCTCCAAAAGTCTCAGATGAACCCAAATGCTTTGATCGCACTATCAAAGCGCTTATTCCAACTCCGAGATGCTTGCACCAGTCCATAAATGGATCGCTGGAGCTTGCACACTTTGTTAGCTCCCTTTGGATCGATAAAACCTTCTCGTTGCATCATATACAACTCTTCTTCCGTAAATCCATTCAGAATGCAGTCTTTACATCCATTTGCCAAATTTCATAATCATAAAATGCGGCAATTGCTAACATGATTCGGACAGACTTAAGCATCGCCACGGGTGAGAAGGTCTCATCGTAGTCAACCCCTTGAACTTGTCGAAACCATTTGCATAAGTCGAGCTTTGTAGACGAGAATATTACCGTCGGCGTCAGTCTTCTTCTTGAAGATCCACTTGTTTTCTATTGCTTGCCTACCCTCGGGCAAGTCAACCAAAGTCCATACTTTGTTTTCATACATGGATCCCATCTCAGATTTCATGGCCTCGAGCCATTTTGCGGAATCTGGGCTCACCATCGCTTCTTCATAGTTCGTAGGTTCATCATGATCTAGTAGCATGATTTCCGAACAGGATTACCGCATTCACTCTGGTGCGGATCTTACTCGTTGATCTACGAGGTTCTGTAGTAACTTGATCTGAAGTTTCATGATCAACATCATCAACTTCCTCACTACTTGGTGTAGATGTCTCAGAAACCGGTTTCTGCGACAAACTACTTTCAAGTAAGGGAGAAGGTACAATTACCTCATCAAGTTCTACTTTCCTCCCACTCACTTCTTTCGAGAGAAACTCCTTCTCTAGAAAGGATCCATTCTTAGCAACAAAAATCTTGCCTTCGGATCTGTGATAGAAGGTATACCCAACGGTCCATGAAAAGAAAAGTTGTATTGCTATCGACCCAAGATATAATTAATTAAGTAGTACCGGCTAGCTACCATTTTTTAATTTTAGTTTCAATACCATTAGTTATCATGCTTGATTAATTATTATCTGATTGAATTCTATTCTCGTAAAGCGCATGAAGCAGTTGCCGAGGAATGATTTATGTGCATACTAAGTTTGCGATAACATTCGCATGATGGCGTCCGGAAGGAGCAGAGATGATAGACAGCAATGGGTACATTTGCCCGAGCACTATTCATAATTTTTACATCATTATCGATATCTAATATATATACACACACAACTAATACATGCATATTTGATCTCCTTCTTTAAAGTTCAAGGACGTGCGGGAGAAGCTCCTACCAGCGGATCGCGTACGAGCAATTCAAGAAAAAATAGTGGGATTTTTGCTCGACCAGGTCATAGATCCCAAAGGAGAATTCCATTACCCGCTACCACCGCAGTAATGCCTTCATGTAGGAGAAATTGCATATACGGGCTCGTGCCACGTGGTGACCCTTTAATGGCGGTTCGTGCTGAACCGGGACTAAAGGGGGGACCTTTAGTCCCCACCCTTTAGTGCCGGTTACAGAACCGGCACTAAAGGTCCTTACGAACCGGTGCTATAGCCCGGTTCTGCACTAGTGTCAGGGTAATTAGTTTTACATGGTCTTGATTTTGTGTCCCTTTTATATGTATTTTCCAATTGATATCTGCTTGTAAGGATCAGATCGGGTAGGGGCCTTACACTCCTTTGGTGTCCCTGCCAATGATGCGAGTGGGAGCCATCATTGTCCAGCATGCATGTCTCCCGCACTGTCTAGGCATCCTGACTCCCAGTTATAATTCTCACTAGTCAGTGTTTTTGCTGCTTTATGGTAATCTTCATGAGGAGGTCAAACCCAATAATTAATCGATCGTTCTACATAGAATATTGACATACTGGATTTGAGATTATCATGACATACTGATTTGAGATTCTTAATGAGAGAGTACATGCACAATGGACACCTTTTCCACTGCTTAATTAAAACATGGAGAAGTAGTTCTGATGCATGGTGTAAAAAAAGGAGAAATCACAAACATTCTGCCCAATGATTTATTGTCCTAATGATAGTAAAACAGTTCATTCGCTATTTACATAGCAAATTTCCAATTATATGATTTGCTTTGGAAATAATATGTTTGGCTAGAAAATAAATCTAATTTGAAACAATAAACGTTAAACTGTAGGAAGTGGAATAGAAGATACATTCAGGTTTCAGCATAACTACGGGTACATTTAGCTAAGTACAAGGCCGGCCCTGGGGGTATGGCCAGGGGCGGCGGCCTAGGGCCCAGCCCTGCAGGGGGGCCATGATCTGGTATCTATCTATGTGTATAGCCCAGTAAAATCTCTCCCTAATAATAAAGCACGGATTGGGTCTCCGGGTTCACCGTCACAATACGCTTCTTCCTGTGATTTTACGCTTTCAGTTTGGATTTAAAACATATTCGTAAGGTGGTACTAATTCGGGAACGAGGCGACGTGCATCGAACGTTCGTGGGTCTGCATTATTGGGCCTGTAAAAACTTAAATATGCATCCCGCCCGGTTCACTCACGTGGCCCGTAACACATGCAGACTCCTGATCTGACCAAACATGTCTCCTGCTCAAGATCGATATAAAAAGCCAGCCCCTCGCAACCTGGCCTAGCACAACACGCGATGTACGCCGGCGCTCGCACAGCCGCCGAAGTAGGCGCCATGATTTGGGCGACGAAGTTGGCCACAACTGACGACATGCGAAGAGGGAGAGGTCCAAGATCGCCGTGTCACGAGGTTCTGCAACCCGCAAGACGAGGCTGGGCGGATCGTGGACTGCGGCAGCGGGGCTGTCTATGGCACGGACCGGCAGTTCCAGGGGCGTCCAGTGACCGCTCCCCTCTGTCTCCATGTCTACCTATTTCGTTGAGAGAGATGACGAGCTTGAGCAAAGGCGCTCAATCATTGTGTATATCCAGATTAGCAAGAAGCCAACAACAGGGGATTGTATAAGTCTAAACGGCCGCCTGCTACTCAAGCTCCTTTAGTACAAAGTTAGTATAAAGTTAGGTCATCTATTTTGGAACGGATGGATACATCTTATATTCTGATCTATCCTATGCATGCGTGCGTGTGGGTGAGGAGCTGCCTTTTTCTTACTTGCATGACAAGTTCTGCAGCTACATATGATTTCTTCAGGACCATCAGCATGGATGTTCAGATATGGATTTCTTTCTAGCCATCCACACTTACGCCAATATATATGCATGCAGATAACAATTGTATTAAGATGTGTTTCTGTGTTATCATACAATTCTACCACTACACTAGACGAGGATGAGATGATTGGGCTGAAGGCTTGGCACCATATTTATTGCCAGACAAGATAAGTTATCCACATTACTTCCTGCCTGGTCTCCTTGGAATATAGGAAGTATGTGTACTTTCTATACTATGAGCATACGTTTTCTGAATCAAATATGTATCACTGCATTTTCAGCCATGCATGTGAATGCTTAGGACGACACAACTAAATAGTTCAGTTTTGTTGTTGTTCAATTCTATTTAACGGATGCAGACCCACACATAAATTCAATTTTTATTACTGACACTTTTCTACAGAATGCTTTCCATTAATATTTCTCCTTGATAATTTATTTTCCCCTTGGCATCCATCCACCTGACGGAATCTGATAAATTGATCTTGACTACCAATCTGTCTGACGTAATCGATGAAGGACATGGCATTAGCAGGAGCCAACCCTATATTGTTCAAATATTTCTTTTTTTTTGCGCCACTACTGCTCAGTGAATCATCAGCTTTGTTTCAATATGGTTACAACCAGCCATCAAAGCAGAAGATAGGTGGATTGTTGAAAAAGATTGGTGGTCTGCGATTCACTTTTGGACATGAGGACATCCGTGTGAGCATCTTTAACCAGCTCTTTTTATCAGCTCACAACGCATGGTTTGTGTCTGTCTGATTACTCAAGTTGCGGCCATGCGTTATATTAGGATTAAACAAATAACAGAAAGTTAAATACTCAGAGGTTGACTCTACCATGAACTTTTAGCCTCTCACTGCAAATGTGATAAAATTTGTACTGCATTACATGCATAAAAATAGAGCCACCATGTGAACAATGTAGTTCTTTTCTAAAGACTACTTTTATTGTTTTTCTTCTTTCCACCACTACTATGAATATTTTGATGTACTGAATAATACGTGTCTCGATTCCAGACTTTCTGTCTTAGTGGTAACAGCTAATATAAGTTTTGGTAGCTTAAAAATAAATTTATATTATTTTTCAATTTAAATAAAAAATTGCTAGCATAGAGGGATGGCAAATTTGGCTTGCTTTGTACTATAACAATTTTCTAGGCATCAATTTAGATGTGTTATGTTCTGGGAGGAGGGTGTAGGGATAATTTTTTCGGTTGCGAGGCACATGATGGGATTGCTAAAGGTGTGTGCTAGAGCGTGACGATCAAGCTCATTACCTGAGATTGATCGTGTTCGTCATGAATAGATGGACAACATGACCACGATGGCGAAGAGAGTGGCACCGATTGGTCGCTTGGAACATGCGAGGATTTGTTTTTTCCCGTTGCAACGCACGGGCATATGTGCTAGTAGAGAAGAAAAGAAGAAACGGACAATGTGATGGGCTGGCCCAATTGATTGGTAGCGTTAAGAATCAAGCGTTGCTCTCTTATGATGGCCGCATCTCATCGCTCCACGGAGATCGCTTTAAAATCCATCACGATCTCTTCTTCGTCTCTCAACCGCCGCTCCCTATTCTTTCCGCCGCTCAAGGACCTGCAGGTTGCCGCTGGTGCAGCAGGCTGTTGACTGCTCTCGCCATCTTGTGTCGTGCCGCCGTTGGCCCCCCTTGCTCTTGCTGCCCGAGCGTCTGCGAGGCTGCGATGGTCCTCCGGCGCGAGTTCATCTATCATCGTCCTCCCAGTCTTTCAAAAGTACGTACATGATTCATCCAATACTCAATTTTAGTATAGGGTTGTTAAGGTGTTGAACTCAAATTTCTATTTCTATTTACTATTTTTTTCCTCATAATTTTAGGTCATTAGTCTTAGAATGTTGCCTCTGGAGCATTTGTCGGGTGCTGCAAAACGGAGAAAAAGAAAGGAACAATCTCTTAATTGAAAGGCAAAAGGGTTCTTTAGAAAAGTTTTTCATCTTCAAGAAATGTTGATGTCAATGAAGAAGGGGGGCAAGAAACTAATCCCGATCAGGAGTCACTTGAATTTGGTTCTCGTTTGAGGTAATCATGGCAATTTCATTTTCCTATCTTTTTAGTTTTTCTATCGTAATATGACATTCCTAACAATTATTATTGGGTCCCGATAACTGCCACACGTGTGGTGTATCGGGTAGTTGTGCCACACGCCTCGTGTGGCATGGACAGCAACCAGCCCACACACCTACGTATGGGCAAAACAACTAATGCCCACACACATCTTTTTTCCCCTCCCGAACCCCCTCACACGTGTGCGTGTGGGCGAAGTTGATAACGCCCACACGCACGGCTGTCAGGCCTCGTACCCTCCTGGTCCCGCACGCGACGCGTGACGCCCACCGCGCGCCCGCAGTTGCCATGGTCCAGACCCTCATCCATGTTCGTTTATCTGCAGTTGCCATGTCGCCGAACTACGGTTGCCATGTCGGGCAACTGCAGTTGCCATGGTTGCTCAACTGCTGTCGCCATGTATGGTCTGATCTAATGTAGTTGCCATGATTTCATAACTTTAGGAGTTGCTACATAATAACACTAGGCAGTTGAGAGAGTTGCCATGTGCTCACAAGCATGCTAGGGCAGTTGCCATGTAAAAAAAGGAAGAGTTGCCATCTGCTTACGTGCACGTTAGGCAGTTATCATGTACGTGCACGTTGGGGCAGTTGCCATGTACCATGCAAAAACACATGGCAACTCGGTAAAAGAGAGTTGACATCTGCTTACGTGCACACTAGGCAGTTGTCGTGTACCCTGCAAAAACACATGGCAATTCAGGTAAAAAAAGAGAGTTGCCACCTGCTTATAAAGCACACTAGGGGCAGTTGCCATGTGCGTTGCAAAAACACATGGTAACTAGCAGCTTGGGTGTGGGAGAGGAGACGGGCGTGTGGGCGAGATGGCAAATGCCCATAGACCAGCCCTTGTGCGTGACTGAAAACTGGTGTGTGGGTGAACTGCAGTTCGCCCACACACCGGCCCCTCCGTGTGGCAAAACGGATGTGTGGGCGAACTACGTCACACACCACACACGCGCCTTGTCCTATGTGGCACAGAAAATCAGCCAGATTGTGCCAAGATTCGTGCATATAGTACTGGACGATGATAGATGCTGTGGTCGAGATGGTCAACGCCCACACGTGTGGGCGTTAACATTTCCGTTATTATTAGACATTTCAAACTGAGGATGTATGGATGAAAATTTACGATTAATATTTTGCCAACGAAGTTAGACATACACATGTTTATATAGTGTGCAAACACAAACATATACATATAGTATTAGGGGCCCACGTCATCGAGTTCGCCCAAGGCCCTTCGAAACATAGGGCCGGCCCTGGCTAAGTATTTATATCAAATTCAAATAGATAAATGTACGGATGAACACTTAATACCTATTCAGTACAATATGTAGGAATCACTTTTTGAAAATTATCATCTAGAGAAAATAATCTGCATAAAACAACAGCTAGCCGGGTACTATTACTTTCTAAGTCATACATGTACGTCTGATGCATGCTGGTGTTCCTTTCAGTGGTATATCTTCACAATCTGATCAATAGAAATAATGATCCCATAACTGTTTTCTGTAGATATTATATCAAACACTTGGTGAACAGCTCAAAGAAGGTTGTTGCAATACAAATTAACGGTTCAATCAGCAGAAATATTAAAATGTAAGTATTCAGAGCAAACTTTCAACATGAGTACCAGCTGGGCGACCATGCTAGGCCACGTTCGATTGGTCTGGATCACCGCGAGTGAGCAAATATGATGCAAACAACCAGCGGCAAACGAGCTGCAGTGGCGCGCTACGACATTATGTAGTTGCCCATCCATGTTAAATCAACTGTCTGTGTAGCGTGTATACAACTACACGTTCTCATGGAGCAACTGAAGTTTCAAAATTAATTATAGCTCAATATATATGTGGATTCAATCAAGGATATCTTCGTCCCGTGCTTAAGAAGCTATCTAGGTCGCCATCGTGAAGTAGAAGAAGCAGTGCGAAACAACGGCTCGAGGATAACGTGTACAAAAGGCATTGAAAAAAAAAACGTATCTTGCCCCCAAGCCTCAATACACCTGATTTTGCCAGACTACTGGCAAACCATATCAGCACATGCAAGTCACGTTTTTATTTATTTCTCAAAATCAATATTGACAACATTGGCACAATATGCATATATCATATCCTGAAATGTAATCTCAAGATATGTTCCACCCATCGAGAAAAAATAAATGTTATTACGTATGGTACATGGCAAATTTTAAAATGGTGACCTTGTTCTTTCAGCAAGGTAACTATAGGTTCTGCCCTTTGCACGCCTAAGTAATGTGCCCTATCCTTGTAATACATAAGTAACCAAGCCCTAGTACAGAAGATCATGCAAAGGCTGAAAGATAAGCATGCATGATTGACACATGATTGACTAAACTTCTTGCAATTGGCCTTGCAAGATTCTCTGCTATGTGCGGAAGTCCACAAATCAATACTTAAACAGGAACCGGCTCCTCTGCCGTGCAAAAGTCATGGCAGGGCTCTAGAGTGCACATCACACTGAAAAACAACGAAGGCATGATAGGGTGCACTGTAGCAGAGTATAAGGTTTAGGCCTTGTTGAAGACATATGAGCCATCTGACGGTTCCATTGAAACCATGCTTGCAAAAGAAAACGTAGGTTATAAATGATGGAGTTTTTTTATTCTTTCCTTCTGTATACGAATGTTCTTTTCTTAAGGGCCAACCGACTGCTAGTAGTATCTCTTTAGAGGGGACATGTTTCTTTGTTGGTGGTACTAATGTAATTAATTATTGTTATTTTCTAAACTAATCTAATGAACCTAGCTAGCAAGCTACTCTCCAGAGTAGCTACTTTAGGCTTTCTTTGATTATCTTAGTCGTTGCATGGAACTTGCGCCTCAATTCTATATACAGGTATTCATGAACAAACACTGATGCTCCATTCTTTTGATTGCCTAGTGTTGCGGTATCTAAACCAATGGGCCAAGAAATCATTTACGAGAATCTCTCATCATTCCCAAGTTGTGAATTGGCCTACCAAAAAAACTATGTCAAGTAAATATGCTTTCTAAATAACTGAGTCTTCGATTACCTATTTGTATAATCAAATTTATTCACATAAAAGTTCTGAACACAGGGACCTTATTTTACTTTGTTTTTTTAACAAAATACCTCTCACGGATTTGTTCTCCAACTGCTAAAATTAAATTACACATAACGTCGTAATTAAGCAACCACACATAAACTGATAGTAATTAAGCAGGAAGTGGTCAATTACTTTTTGCAAAGAGGCTGCCTAGAATGTGATTATTAAAGTTATAGTATTCTTCGTTGGAAGGCTCTGAGAATTTTGCTTTATCTCTCAAAGGTTAGGTCAAGATTAGTTCTTTCCAAGAAATTAGAAATCATCATGGTAAAGCAAAAACGCCAGTTGACATGACATATCTTTAGTAACATATTGATGTGACCGGTGGAAATGTGTTATTATTACGCATTTAGTGCATATGAGATTGATATTCCAGATCATAATTTTGACCATTATATCTCCATTTCATGCCTTGATCCATAGCATTTTCTGTTCTTTTGAAACCTAACTTTAGATGCCCTCTGGTCCTCTTCCTCTCAACTCGGCGAGACGGTATGTCACCAAAACCATGCCAATCATCCTCCCCTAGCTTTGGTGGATCTTGTTTTTAGGTCTACTTCCATCATGCCGCCCTAACCAAAGGACAAACTCATGTTCCGCATTGACGCGCCCTTCGAACATGACATTCTACTCAACTATTTCTTCTATCAGATCATATTTCTTGGTTGCTAGCCACCAAATGGGTCAAGCAAGATCGTAAAATATTTTTAACCAGTTCTCTCAGACATGGAACTTCATGGTTATTACCATGTCAAGTTTCATGCACAGCCGATTGAGCTCAGCGTAGTCATATGTCCGAATACTATACACTACAAGGACAAATGATGGAGAACGTGTGTCGCGGGGAAGCATTGGCCAAGCATGAAAACACCCACAAAGTTAACTAGCAATATTGAAAACAAAAGGAGAAGATCAAATCCTCTAAAGCAAAGGCCTGGGGCTAGGGTCCCGAGCTGGTAGCCTTGGCACGATGGTAACAGAGGATATAGACTGTTAAATCAATACAATCAAAGCACGATGTAGATTGTTATCTCTTAGAAATTATAAGCCTTTGCAATGTATGGCTAGCTCATTGATGTACGCTGAAACTATATGATACGTTCTAAAGAAACCTAATGTAACTGGATAAGGATCTGACGATACAATCATCTTTATTAATAAAGGGCAACCCAATGCACGTAGCTCCTGTTTGCGCAGGTTCCGGGGAAGAGTACAACCACTTTGGGTCTATAGTACGCACATTTCCCTATATTTCTGCAACAGGTTGTTTGCAGGACTTGAACCCATGATCTCATGGTCACAAGGCAACAACTTACCATTGCGCCAAGGCTCCCCTTCACAATCATCTTTATTAATACACAACCAAAATTTATTGTACAATCTGAAGCAAGATTAACTTGGACAAAAGTATGCAACGTGAATCTCCAAGTGGCCATGGATGGTGGATCCGCGCACAATATATAATGCATGATAGGAGAATTACTCTCCTTAAAGCCCTACATATCATAGTTTCACGCGGTAATAAGCTCGAATAAGTGAGTGTGGTGTCTCGGTGCCAAGGCTCATCTGCAACCAGTCAGAATAAATCAAAACAAATACTAGAAAAAATCAAAAAAATTCCACAAAAACAATTGTGTGGTAGATAAATTGATGCGTGAGGTTCGCTCCAATTTTTAACTCATTTGGACATCTGAGCAGCTCTCAAAAAAAAATCGAGACAGAATAGTGCGTGAGCAGTAAACTTTTTTACAGACCCCGAATTTGTCTTTTTTTGCAGAGAGCTGTTCAGATGTCCAAATGAGGTGAAAATTAGAGCGGACCTCACGTATCAATTTATCTACCACACAAAAAAGTGGAATTTTTGATTATTTTTTTCTAGTATCTGTTTTGATTTTTTTGTCAGCGTGGGTGCAGCTGAGCCTGGGCTCAGAAGTGGATTATCGGGAATAAGTTTGATTACTTTCTTGCAGAGTAGTTGTAGTTAGTCTATCACTGTCTAGAATGGGATTCTAATGTGGTACTTTTGTTTGTGTAAGGCTCTGAGAATTATTCCTCATCGCCCAATGGTTTGTTCACATTAGGATTTTACCGAAAACCAGAAAAGAGAACTTATAATTAATGTAGACATCATGAAAGTATTGACACAGTGGAATGTATTGACATTGGTGAGACTCCCCGGGAGAGATGCATCCTTATTAACGATGTTCTTTGAGGAATCAAGCTGCGCGGGGGGTGTGTTACAGGACCAATTATAGACTATAAGTACGTTCGGACGTTTGCTCGTGAAGACAGGTATAATCAATTACGAAGAAAATTATTAAGTATTTGGTTCATATTATATTGTACTGATCATCCTGCACACAAGGATGCAACCTCTCCTGAACATCCTCTACTGGTGTGTCGCCTACCGACTTAAATAGGCAGGTTTTGCCGATGTGCATGGACAATGTCCAGAGCAGGGTGACTAGTGCTTCCTCATGCCGTTTCACTTGGAGGTCACTGCTTAACGGCGCCATGTGCATAATAAGCTCTACCTAAAGGGCGGCAGGTAGTTCCCAAATGGACGCAATTGCTAGACTATCGGCGAATCATATCAGCACATGCAGTCACATTTTTATTTCTTTCTCAAAACCAACATTGCCAACTTGGGCACAATATGCATCTATCATATTATGAATTGTAATGTCAGGGTCTGATCCACCCATCCGAGAGAAAAGATCTTGTTATGAATGGTACGTAGCAAATTAAAACTGTAACCTTGTTCTTTTGGTAAGGTAATTATAGGTTGCGTCAATATATGCTGTCTTATGTTTGGGACTTCTTTCACCTTTCTCTCATAAAAAAACAACCTCTCTCACCTCTTGAACTCCAGGGCCCTTGCACGTCTAAGTAATGTGCTCCCTACCCCAGTAATAAACAAGTAACCAAGCCCTAGTACAGAAGATCATGCAAAGGCTGAAAGATATCCATGCATGATTGAACATGATTGACTTAACTTCTTGCAATTGGCCTTGCACGATTCTCTGCTATGCGCAGAAGCCCACAAAACAATATTAAAACCATGCATGGAAAAGAAAAAGTAGGTTAAAAATGATGAAGTTCTTTAATCCTTTCCTTATATATATGAATGTTCTTTTCTTAAGGGCCAACGGATTGCCAGTAGTATTTCTCTGGAGGGAACATGTTTCTTTCTTCGTGGTACTAATGTAATTAATTATTTTTATTCTAATGTTTTATTTCCTAAATGAAGCCAATGAACTTAGCAAGCTACCCTCTCTCTCTCTCTCTCTCTCTCTCTCTCTCTCTCTCTCTCCGGAGAGCGTAGCTACTTTAGGCTTTCTTTTATTATCCTTGTCTTTGCATGGAACTTGCGTGTCAATTCTATATACAGGTGTCGATGAACAAACAGTGATGCTCCATTCTTTTGATGTCCTCACGGATAGTATCTGTGCAACAAAATATTTATATAATATTGCCTAGTGTTTGAGGGATCTAAACCAATGGGCCAAGAAATCATTTACGAGAATCGCTCATCATTATCAAGTTGTGAATTGGTCTACAAAAAAAATTTAACTTTGTCGAGTAAATATGCTTTCTAGATAACTGAGTATTTGATTACCTACTTTACGATTTGTATAGTCAAATGTATTCACATATATGTTGTAAAAAAAGTATTCACATACAATTTCTATTCACAGGCACCTGCTTAAATTAAAGTACACATAACATCCTAGTTAAGTAACCACGCATAACCTGATAATAAGTAGGAAGTGGTCTATTGCTTTTTCTAAGAAGGCTGCCTAGAATGTCATTATTAAAGAATATATTCTTTGTTGAAGGCTCTAAGAATTCTGCTTTATCGCTCAAAGGTTAGGCCAATATTAGTTCTTTAGTATCATATTGATGCACTAGTGGAAAAACAGGCTTTCCGTCCAGCCCATAAGTCGCGAAGCTGTAGGAACCGCGACCAATGGGACCTTTAGTCGCGGTTCTGGAGGTGAACCGCGACCAAAGGCCTGGGCCCTGGGCGCTCGGTGGCCAGCTGGTGCACGTGAGGGGCTTTAGTCGCGGTTGGCCAGGCCACCCGCGACTAAAGGTTTCGGCACCTTTAGTCACGGTTTGCTGTGCCAACCGCGACTAAAGCCCCTCCCCTATATATACCCATCCAACAGCCAACACTTAGCCATTTGGAGCCATTCTCTTCACAAGTGGGTGTAGGTTTGCTTTTGGTTCCTTTTATGCACATAAGGTGTTTGATGAAATGCCCCAAGAGCATGAAACAAACATGACATGAAGTGTTGGAGCCACACTCTTCGATCGCGGTTAGCAACTTGATGAACCTTTGATGTGTCAATATGCATGTGTGTAGTTCATAACAAATGCATGATGGTTAATTATATATTTTATATTATAATAATGCAGATGAATCGGCAATGGATGTACGGTAACCGACTCTCCATGAGTTCACTACGGGTTTGAAAGATTTCTCGTAGTGGCTAATGCGAACAAGCGGGGGTTTTGTTATCTGTCCATGTGTTATCTGAAGAATGAGAAGGGTTACTCTTCCTCAAGAGTTGTTCACATGCATCCGCTTGTAAGGGTTTCATGCCAAGCTATAATTGTTGGACCAAGCATGGAGAAAGAGGGGTTATAATGGAAGAAGATGAAGAAGGGATGATTTCATCGATGAAAGCTATCTTGCTCATTTCGTGATACTTTCATGGAGGATGTGAAGGTGAAGGGAAGGTGAAGAAGAGGCACGTGATGATCCCGCTGATGATCTTGGTCGGACCATTGCCGATGCACGGAGACGCCGCGAAACTGAAAAGGAGAGGGAGAATTTGGATCGCATGTTAGAGGATCACGTAAAGGCGCTGTACCCGGATGCGATGATGGTCTGAAAAAGCTGGGCTGCACAATCGGATTTGCTGAAATGGAAGGCAGAGGCAGGTGTAGCTGACTCGGCATTTGAAAACTTGCTGAAAATGTTGAAGAATATGTTTCCAAAGGATAACGAGTTGCCCGCCAAGACGCACTGAAGCAAAGAAGGTTGTCCGCCTCTAGGTTTAGAGGTTTCAAGATACATGCATGCATCAACGATCGCATCCTCTACCGCGTGAATACGAGAATTTGAATGAATGCCCGGTATGCACCGCATTGCGTTATAAGATCGAGGCGATGACCCGGTGACGATGTTGAGGGCCGAAACCCGTGAAGAGGGTTCCCGCCAAGGTGATGTGGTATGCTCCTATAATACCACGGTTGAAACGTCTGTTCATGAACAAAGAGCATGCCAAGTGGTTGCGATGGCACAAAGAGAAACGTAAGTCGGACGGGAGTTGAGACACACCGCAGATGGAACGCAATGGAGAAAGATCGACAGATGGTTCAAAGATTTTGCAATGACGCAAGGAACATAAGATTTGCTCTAAGCACGGATGGCATGAATCCTTTTGGCGAAAGCGAGCTCCAGCCATAGCACTGCCCGTGACTCTATGCATCTACAACCTTCCTCCTTGGTTGTGCATGAAGCGGAAGTTCATTATGATGCCGTGCTCATCCAAGGTCCGGCAACCCGGCAACGACATCGATGTGTACCTAAGGCCATTAGTTGATGAACTTTTACAGCTGTGGGGTGGTGTCCGTGTGTGGGATGAGCACAAACAAGAGGAATTTGACCACGAGCGTTGCTTTTCAGAACCATCAACGATTGGCCTGCTCTTAGTAACCTTTCGGGACTGTCAAATAAGGGATACAATGCATGCACGCACCGCTACATGAGACCGAAAGTGTACATTTGCCAAATTGTAAGAAGAACGTGTACCTTGGGCATCGCCGATTTCTTCCAAAATTCATCCAAGAAGAAAGAAAGGCAAGCATTACAACGGCAAGGCAGATCACCGGCCGAAGCTCGCGGAACGACCGGTGCTGAGGTATTTGATATGGTCAAGGATTTGAAAGTCATCTTTGGAAAGGTCCCGCGGACAATCAGTTCAAGGGAGCCGACGGGCACGCAGCCATGTGGAAGAAGAAATCTATATTCGGGAGCTAGAATATTGGAAAATCCTAGAAGTCCGCTCTGCAATCGACGTGATGCACGTTACGAAGAATATTTGCGTGAACCTCCTAAGCTTCTTGGGCGTATGGGAAGACAAATGATACAAAGGAAGCACGGCAGACCAGAACGCTTGAAAGACCCGATGACCGCATCCGGAATGGTTTCAAGGTCGTGCCAGCTACGCCTCGACCAAAGAAGAGAAGGTCATCTTTTTGAATGCCCGAGCAGATGAAGGTCCCGTCT
Source organism: Aegilops speltoides (assembly GCA_021437245.1). NCBI lineage: Eukaryota > Viridiplantae > Streptophyta > Magnoliopsida > Poales > Poaceae > Aegilops > Aegilops speltoides. Next base: position 22,116,793 of record CM038147.1, read on the forward strand.
GGATTCTCGCCCAATATAAAGGGAATAATAAACATGGCGGAGAAAAGTTCCAAAACCTGAAGTCTCACGACCGCCACGTGATTATGACGCAATTGCTTCCGATTGCTTTGAGGGGCTCTGCCGAAAATGTTCGATTAGCCATTGTGAAGCTATGTGCATTCCTCAATGCAATCTCTCGAAGGTAATCAATCCGAAGTTCTACCACGGTTACTGAACGATGTGATCCAATGTCTTGTCAGTTTCGAGTTGGTGTTCCCGCCATCCTTCTTCAATATTATGACGCACCTCCTGGTTCACCTAGTCGAAGAGATTTCCGTTCTCGGTCCTGTATTTCTACACAATATGTTCCCTTCGAGAGGTTCATGGGAGTATTAAAGAAATATGTTCAGATCGTGCTAGGCAGAAGGAAGCATCGCCAAGGGCTATGGAAATGAGGAGGTAATTGAGTTTTGTGTTGACTTTGTTCCCGACCTTAAGCCGATTGGTCTTCCTCGATCGCGCACGAGGGGAGACTAAGTGGAAAAGGCACGATCGGAAGGAAATCAACGATATGTATGGACGGCCATTCTCGATCAAGCACACCACATTGGTTGACCAATTCCAGCTTGGTGGCTCCGCACTTTGAGAAACACAAGAATATTTTACGCCGGACAACCCGGGAAGCCTGAATCTGGATTAGGAAGGCCCACATGGAGACTTTCGCGCTTGGTTGAGAAAACATTTAATGAATGACAATGATGTTGTAGATCAGTTGTACATGTTGGCCAAGACACCATCTTCGACTATAACGACTTTCCAAGGGTACGAGATAAATGGGAATACATTTTACACGATCGCCCAAGATAAAAAGAGCACCAACCAAAACAGTGGTGTCCGCTTTGATGCAAGAACCGAGAATGGGCAAAAGGTCACATATTATGGTTACATAGAGGAGATATGGGAACTTGACTATGGACCCTCCTTTAAGGTCCCTTTGTTCGGTGCAAATGGTTCAAGCTAACAGGAGGTGGGGTAAAGGTGGACCAGCAATACGGAATGACAATGGTGGATTTCAACAATCTTGGTTACCTTGACGAACCATTCGTCCTAGCGAAAGATGTCGCCAGGTTTTCTATGTGAAGGACATGAGTAGCAAACCGAGGAAACGGAAAGATAAGAAAACGATCAAGACATCATGCGATGATTCAAAGCGCCACATTGTTCTTTCGGGAAAAGAAACATCGTGGGAGTGGAGGACAAGCCGGACATGTCAAGATTATAATATGTTTGCTGAAATTCCGCCTTCAAAGTGAACACCGACCCAAGCATTAAGTTAAATGATGAGGATGCTCCATGGATACGGCACAATCGTAAGCAAGAAGGGACACAAGGAAGAATTGATGTGTAATAATTTATTGTACCAAACTTTGTATTTGGTCGATGAACTGAATGATGTATCAAACCTTTTGTCAAACCTTCAAGGGATTAGTTTTATTTTTCTGATTTTTTTGATATATAATTGTATTTTTAAGATTTTAAAATGAATTAGTTTTATTTTTCTGATTTTAAAAGGAAAAAGGAAGAAGAAGAAAGAAGGGAAAAGGAAAAAAAACAGAAGAAAAAAACAGAAGAAAAAAGGAAAAACAGAAGAAAAAAACAAACAGAAGAAAAAAACAAACAGAAGAAAAACATAAGAAAAAACAAACAGAAGAAAAACAGAAGAAAAAAGGAAAAAGGAAGAAAGGAAGAAAAAAAAGAAGAAAAACAAGAAAAAGGAAGAAACAAACAGAAGAAAAAAAGAAGAAAAAAGGAAGAAAAAAACAGAAGAAAAACAAGAATTTAAAATGAATTAGTTTTATTTTCTGATTTTTTTGATATATAATTGTATTTTTAAGATTTTAATAACATAAATAAATAAGTAATTAGAAACTTTAATAGCAAAAATAATTATCATAAAGTAAAATAAATAAGTAATTAGAAACAAAATAAAATAAAATAAATAAGTTTTTGTTGTAAGTAGAAACAAAACAAAATAAATAAAGCAAAAATGAAAACAATACAAATTAAAAAGAAAACAATACAAATTAAAAAGAAAACAGAAAACAATACAAATTAAAAAGAAAACAGAAAACAGGCCTTTAGTCGCGGTTGGCGACGAGACCCGCGATTAAAGGGTACCCTTTAGTCGCGGATGGCGGACAAGCCGCGACTAAAGCGTGGGGGGCGCTGAACGAAAAAACACTTTAGTCGCGGTCAAGGTGCAACCCGCGATTAAAGGTACCCTTTAGTCGCGGTTCTCTCGCCAACCGCGACTAAAGTGGGGCCTATAAATACTCGTCTTCTCGGTTCCCTTTGTTGTCGCCTCGCCCGACGCCAAGCGCCGCTTCGACGCCGATCGACGCCGACGCCGACGCTGGCAACGCCCGACGCTGAAGCCTCAAGCGCCGCCGCCCCTCCCGAGTGGAGCCGCCTCGCCTGCCCGCCTGCCCTTGCCCGCGCGCCCTGCGCTTGCGCCTTGCGCCGCGCCCGACGCCGCGCCCGCCGCACGCCGCCTTGCCACGCCACGCCGCGCCACGCCTGCCGCCCGCCGCCGCCTGCCCCCCGCCGCCGTCCGTCCGTGCCCCTACGCCTTGCATCCAGAGATCAAGAAGAAAGAAAAGAAGAAAGAAGAAGAAGAAGAAGAAAGAAGAAGAAGAAAGAAAAGGAAAAGGAAGAAGAAGAAAGAAGAAGAAAGAAGAAGAAAGGAAAAGGAAGAAGAAGAAAGAAAAGAAAAGGAAAAAGGAAGAAGAAGAAAAGGAAAAGGAAAAGGAATTTTTTTTTTTTTTTTTTTGTTCTTTTAATTTTAACTAGTTTTAGTTTAACAAAAACGGTAAATAACTTAAAACCCTAAACCCCAAAAACAAAAAACAACAAAGAAAACCGCCAAAGAAAAACAAAAGGAAAAGGAAGAAGAAGAAAGAAGAAGAAAGAAGAAGAAAGGAAAAGGAAGAAGAAGAAAGAAAAGAAAAGGAAAAGGAAGAAGAAGAAAAGGAAAAGGAAAAGGAATTTTTTTTTTTTTTTTTTTTTGTTCTTTTAATTTTAACTAGTTTTAGTTTAACAAAAACGGTAAATAACTTAAAACCCTAAACCCCAAAAACAAAAACAACAGAAAACCGCCAAAGAAAAACAAAAGGAAAAAGGAAGAAGAAGAAAGAAGAAGAAAGAAGAAGAAAGGAAAAGGAAGAAGAAGAAAGAAAAGAAAAGGAAAAGGAAGAAGAAGGAAAAGGAAAAGGAATTTTTTTTTTTTTTTTTTTTTTGTTCTTTTAATTTTAACTAGTTTTAGTTTAACAAAACGGTAAATAACTTAAAACCCTAAACCCCAAAAACAAAAACAATGTAAAACCGCCAAAGAAAACCGCCAACTTAAAACCCTAAACCCTAAACCCCGCCCGTCTTGCGCTCATCGCGACACCTCTCCCACCCCTTCTCGCCTCCTTTTGCCACCGCCTTTCGCCACCGCCACCGCCACCGCCCCTTCTTCACTTAATTAATTTGTTTTACTACATGTTTTCAGGATCGACATAATGTCGGACGATAGAGTGACCCGATTATGGACAACTATGATCCGGACGGTGAAGCACATATGTTCGCATCATAAACGGCGATATTCAATATGTGCCGACCGGAGAAGAAGAAGATGATATCTCTTCTTATCCGAACCTTGACGGTGAAGATGAAGGGCGCCACAAGAAGATGATGTCAAGAAACGCCGATAAACGACGATCTTCAAATGGAAGTAGCAACCACCTCCGCGCCGAGGTATATATATACATTGAGCCTCGGTGATACAAACTAACCGATTTGAATAAATATGTGTGTACTAACGCGCGACTCTCTTTCTTATTTTAGCCCTCGGCCGGATCGTCGAAACAATCGAGTACGTCGTCAAAGCGTGGCGCAACCAAGACGATGAAACCAGGAGAAACATGCACCATCCAGGTTGTCGACTTTGCAACCGCAGTCAGCTGGAGCCCCGCAAGAACGCCACCAAGTTTATCAGCCAATGCGGAGCCATTGTTAGAGACAACGCCTCGATCACCGCCCAGAGTGGAATGAGCCAAAGAAGGCACGAATTGATGGTTTCACTTTTGTCGATAAGAGAACAAAAAAGATTGCTTCAAGAAGCTTATGGAACATTTCGCTCTACCTCCGAATACAACAAATTCGATGAGGAGGGTAACAAGATTGAGGAAAACAAGGAGAGGAGGAGGCTAGTCAAACAGTTCGCTCTTCATAAGATGGCCGACGATTCCGAAATTCAAGCAAAATCTAGCCCGTGACTTTGTCAAGCGAACAAGACTCGGATTTCAGAGGACAATATGAGAAACCGAAAGATGATTGGCCAGAATTTGTGAAGCAAAAGAAATCGGAGCAGTTCATTCAAATATCGAAACAAAATAAGGAAAATGCGGCTAAGAAGGAGTACAATCATGTTATGGGGCCAGGAGGGTATCGATTTGGGTGCCTAGGTTCGAGAAGATGGAGAACGAGCTGAGGCGCGAGGAATCCGTCCAGTGTACGGAGGATGGGACCCAAGGGCCAAAAGCTGGTGGTACGGGCATGGGGAACGCCAACCGGAGACAGGGAGTGTGTATACCAGGCAAATTAATTAAACCCACCCAAGCCCTTATTGACGCAATGAAGGATGCTCAACAGGGAAGATCAAGTTCAACAGAGAGAACGACGCTACGACAAAAGCCCTCGAATCCGAACACGGAGGACGTGTACGAGGCATGGGGCACATTCCGTGGAAAATAGGGTTCCCCTGAACGATGACCCGTGACGATTCTGAAGCCGTAAGAGAAAGATGGATCGGGAAGCAGATGTTGTGGCGCGGTTGGCATCGGAAATGGAAGTGATGAAGAAAACCATGAGTGTACTAGTAGCGAAAGAGATTCAGCTCGGCAAAGATGAAGATCATCCGGCGGATCTCGAAGCCAGCAGCGGAGAAGCAGCGTGGCTTCCACGGAGGCCCCACCGGCTGGTGCAGATGCACCGACGATCGAAATTACTGCACCGGAGCCTCGGTGGTCGAAATTACTGCACCGGAGCCTCCTCGCTACCCGTGGGATTTATATAAAGGAGATGAAAGAATGTCATCTCAGATTATCCTATCGGGAACATGTCCATGAAGGTAGCCATCGGCAGTGCTTTACCATGTTTATTCGAGCACTCCACCACAACAACCCCATTAAAGATGGCTATGCTCGTGTCACGGTGGAGGACATAGTCCAAGGGTTTGAGGACACGGAGATTGAAATTGCTACACCAAGGGGAGAAAAGACTTGAGATGTCAAGCGCCATTACATTCTATGGCAAAAGAAGTTTATCAAGTTTCAGCGAGGCGCCAAGGACAACAAGTCCACCCCCTACGGTGGTGGTGGTGGCGGTGGCGGTGGTGGTGGTGGTGGTGGTGGTGGCGGTTCACCTACACCTCCGCCACATCACCGACGCCGCCCCAGCCCACAACGTCCGGCGGTGATCATCCGCCGCCCCGATCCTCGTCCGTGGGTGATCCGACGCCGCCTCATCCACAACGTCCGGCGGTGATCATCCGCCGCCCCGATCCTCGTCCGGCGGGTGATCGACGCCGCCCCAATCCACCTACGGCAAAGAAGCGTAAGAAGTCTCGAGTATTAACCCGACCCTTATGTACCTAAGACCACAAAGGTACCGGAGCCATCATCAAGCCTCTCCCCACAAGGCCTTGGGAACGAGTGCCGAGGAAGTCGACGCGCGCGGCTGCTGATTTGGAGAAATGGAAGGCGGACTGCAAGAAGAAAAGAGAGCCCGAGCCCAAGCCAGATTTTTCGATGAGCAAAAGAAGTGGGCTAAGTCATTTTGAGCACACCGCCCCAAGCCGCCAAGAATCTGCCTACCGACTATGCACGTGAACTTAAAAGGCAGGCACTCATGTTCAAGGAGAACAAAGAGCGGAGAAGGCCGAAGTATAAAAGCGGAAACAAGTTGCCCAGCTCGGGAACAAAGTAAACAACCGATTGCCCCGCTTATAGTGGAAGCCTTCGTCCGGATGCCCCGAGATCATACAAGCTGCGGCAAAGACAGGATTGATCAGAACGAGTGCGAGAACAAGCGCCAACTTAGGTATTACTCTTCGTGAACTATTAGACCTTGATGAGTTGCCGTGAAGGAGGTAGTAATTACATATGTCAAGAATGGGCCTCTCGTCGAGCCTGCGCAGAAAAGGATCTACCGACCAAATGAAACGTCTCGCTGAATTGGTACAAGGGTTACATAAAAATAAAACGCCAAAGAATATATTTATGCGGAAGTTAGACATGAGCATCACTTCAAACATTACTATGTACAAGTTGAACTGAGTGAATTGTTCCAGCTTTTCAATCTGCATGAGCTCGACAAATCTATCATCGGTTGCTACGCTCGTAAGTGATTTATTAATTTCTACCCCATCTCGTTCATATTGCCCGCACTATATATATGTCCTAACTATATTGTTGTGTCCTCTATTATACATGCAGAATGAAGATTAAGGAATGCGAGTAAGGAACATCCATGATGTTGGGTTCATTGACCCACACATCGTTAATGATATTGTGTTGAAGCATTACCCCACCGACGTGGAGGCGACTGTGGCAGTTTCTTACAAAGCAGGAACTCAAAAGTGATATTCTATTTTCTTACCATTTTGGGTGAGTGTTTCGTCTTGAGCACATTCTCTTTTGTTTACTCCATGCATGGTATGTGGCCGCTAATCGATGAGTTATGCATGACGATGTGCATGTATCGTGTCCGCAGTTCCACTGGATTCTGCTAGTAATTAAAGTTAACACCTCGTAATGTCTCGCCCACGACTCTCGGATAAGGATCCAAAGCTTTGGGCCGACATCGTAAAAATGCTGCGAAGTAATTATTTTCATTCATTTGCGCCTATATCGATCGGCCTATTTCGTTCATTTCCTAATATCAAGTAACTAATAACTCTCTTGTTCATTTAATTTTCTTTGCCTCGTAGGGTTTGGAGACGGTTCGTAGATACAAAGGTCGGTGAATTCAAAAAGAGCTAGAATTCAAAAGGGTAAAGACTAAGATCGGGATATTCAGCCACCGCTGACCAATCTATGTGCATACTATGTTCGTGAGATGGTCCGAGATACACCTCTGAGCGGGTTGATTCGAGTGATACCAATGCTAAGAGGAATAACCTCCGTGGATGCTTAGTCCAAGCTCGCTCCGACCACTTCAAGAGGAACTAGCTGGATGGTTCTGCAGGAAGTCCTCCATCCTAAAGGAGAACACTATCACGAGGACGAGAACTTTATATGGATTAAATCATGTATGGAAACTTGTTCAAAATTGTATATGGTCATCCGATGATATTGAATATATATTGTATATTCCTCTTGAATTTTTTTGGTTCTAATTTCAAATTTATTTGAAATTGTACATTCATATGCATGTATGTAGTACCGTAGAATATATGAAACTCCTTCAAAATTAAAATAAAGCACAAAAGAAATAAAACAATACAAATTAAACAGAAAACAGGTTTAGGGGGTGGGGCTAAAACCCTAAACTCTGCTGGCGGCCTTTAGTCGCGGTTGGCGAAGAACCGCGACTAAAGGTCCTCCGCTCGACGGCCGCCTGGCGCCCACGTGGACGGGCCTTTAGTCGCGGTTCTTAAGCAGCCGCGACTAAAGGTGGTGGGCTTTAGTCGCGCTTTGCTGGTCGCGGTTGCGCAGCCGCGACTAATGGCAGTTGCGAACCGCGACCAAAGGCCTTTTTTCCACCAGTGATGTGACCTGCACAAATGTGTTGTTATTATGCATTTAGTGCATATGGCATTGAGATTTAAAAATTAATTTTGACCATTACATCTCCATTTCATGCCTTGATCCTTAGTATTTTCTGTTCTTTTGAAATCTAACTTTAGATGCCCACCACTGGCCTTCCTCTCAACTCGGCGAGCCACCTTGTCACCACAACCATGTCAATCCTCCTCCCCTAGCTTTGATGGTTCTAGATTTCAGGTCTACTTCCATCGCGCTGCCCTAACCAATGGATAAACTCACGATTCCTCATCGACATGCACTTTGAACATAACACTGCATTCGAATATTTATCGTGTCAGCTCAAATCTCTTGGTTGCAAGTTGTATGGACATATCCAATTCACTGAACGGGTTAAGCCGAGAAAGGAAGGTCGTGAAAGTAACAACATACAAATTATTTTTTAGTCAGGTCTCTCAGACATCGAACCTCATGGTTAATACAATGTCGAGTTGCATGCACCGCCGGTGTAGCTCAGTGGACTCCTTTATCCGGATATTATACACTACAAGGACAATGATGGAGAACGTCTGTCGCGGGGAAGCATCGGCCAAGCATGAAAGCAACCACAAAGTTAACTAGCAATAATGAAAACAAATGGAGAAGATCAAATCCTATAAAGCAAAGGCGTCTATGTACGTGTTGGCAAGCAATTCAAAGGCCGAGGGAATCAATTTCGGGTATGGCTGCTTTCCATCGTACGTCCACCCATCCATGCATTCTTTTCCCTATAAATAGAGCTGATCGACCTGCAGAAATCATCAAACAGCCCATCAACACATCAAGGCATTGCCTAAACATTAAGACATTTAGTTCGTGAACATGAAGGTTTCCACTCTGCAGTCGCTACTTCTTCTGATCATCTTGTCTAGTTCTTGTTGCCTTAGTGCAAATGCAGGTGCTCATATGGCCGAGGGAAATCACCATGAAATCAATCAGTTCATGGTCGTGCCAACAAGCTCCCTGAAGCACATCCCAGACGACGCAGTCTGCTCTGGACACAAGGGTAAGTTTGTGGAGCAGTATATATTTCGAGGGGTAAATCATCCTGGCCTCTATATCAGGTGATGCACGAGCAGTTGTATAAATATAATACTAACTTCAGCTATCATGTGCATGCATCTGCATGGACGGTGAACAGTAATGCCGTCCCGCAACAGCACCGCATGGGTGCCGATGAACCGCCCACACGGCCCATGTTCGTCCTCATCATCAAGGGCAACAACGGTGGGTAAGGGTGTTGACGTCGATGACATGCTCCTGTGGGACCAGCTTCGCACCAGCTACATCCGGACGCAGCTCTCCGTCGATGTTGGCAGGGCCGGCGCGGGTGTACCGATAATTGCCAGAACTACCAAGGTGTCTAACCAGGATTACATGCCGGCGTCACAGGCGGCGGTGGGGCAAAACTCAGGGACGTCAAAATCGGTGAGAACCGGATTCCAGATTACGCTAATCATTGGTATTTTGAAATACTGGTGAACGAAACTTAGGGTGTGTATCAATTTAAGTGAGATTTTAGTACACTTTTATTGCAAACAAAAATACACTAGCTAGCTTAACAGGGCCTCACGTTGAGGTTGAGGTATCAATAGCCAATAGCGAAGTTGGGTGGCAGAGATTCCATTGAGAATGAGAAAGCCTGTATATCTAAATGGGGTAACAACTGATCTATACAATTTTTGTAGATCCAAAAGTCTGATCAGACGGCGACCGGCGAGCACCACGCGACGACGAGCCAGACGGTGGTCGTCGACACGAGCAGCGACATCCCGTGGGTGCAGTGCCTCCCGTGCCCCATCCCGCAGTGCCACCTTCAGAAGGACCCATTCTATGACCCCGCCAAGTCGAGCACATTCGCTCCAATCCCATGTGGCTCCCCAGCCTGCAAGGAGCTCGGCAGCAGCTACGGCAATGGCTGCTCAAGCAGCACGGACGAGTGCAAGTACACTGTTAACTATGGCGACGGTAGGGCAACATCCGGGACATATGTCACTGACACGCTGACGATGTCCCCCACCATCGTAGTCAAGGACTTCCGGTTCGGATGCAGCCATGCCGTGAGGGGCTCCTTCAGCGACCAGACCGCCGGCGTTCTGGCCCTCGGTGGCGGCGGTGGGTCGCTTCTGGAGCAGACGGCGGAGGCCTACGGCAACGCCTTCTCCTACTGCATCCCGCAACCGAGCTCCTCTGGCTTTCTCTCGCTGGGCGGTCCGGCGGAGGCCTCCTCCAAGTTCGCACGCACGCCCCTGATCAAGAACAAACATGCACCGACGTTCTACCTCGTGCACCTGGAGGCAATCACCATGGCCGGGAAGCGACTTGGTGTGCCGCCGGCTACCTTTGCTGGCGGCGCAGTGATGGACTCTGGTGCAGTAGTCACGCAGTTGCCACCGGCAGCGTACGCTGCACTGCGAGCCGCGTTCAGAAGCGCCATGGCAGCGTATGGCCCACTGGCGGCACCCGTGCGCAACCTCGACACATGCTACGACTTCACCCGCTTCCGTGAGGTGAAGGTCCCCATGGTTTCTCTCGTGTTCGCTGGTGGCGCCACCTTGGAGCTCGACCCGGCATCCATAATGTTGGATGGCTGCCTGGCGTTCGCGGCCACCCCCGGTGAAGAATCCGTCGGCTTCATCGGCAACGTGCAGCAGCAGACTTACGAGGTTCTCTATGACGTCGGAGGCGGGTCCGTGGGTTTCCGCCGTGGTGCGTGCTGATGTGGCAGGTTGCAGGACAACCAATCGTGTGATGACCCACTACTATATATTTGGGGTCTACAAACTAGTAGCTCATTGAGATGGAGCTAGTTTGCTATAAATAAGTGCAAGAAGAAGAGGTAATGCGTGTAATTTTTTTTCTTTTCAAATGGTCTACGATTGTATTTTTTTTTTTTTTGCGGGTAAAATGGTCTACGATTGTAAACCTTACATGGTACGTTTATTGACTGTTAAGTCAGGTTATATAATTATTTTACCGGTTGATGTGCAATTTTATAGTTTGTCCTTCTCATGCAATTCTTAGTGTGAAACTTGTTTTGTTTTGCTGGGCACCAGTTACTCCCTCCATACAAGGCCTATCGTATTTCGAACTAGATGATTTTAGCACGCGTTGCTTTGGCCCAATATGTTTTGATATTTTGTTGGCCTAGAATCCATGGTCTTATGAAACTCCATCCTTCTTGCCGAAAGGGCATTCGGTGCAATCTTCATTCCTTTCCTTGCAGAAACGCAAAGAGATGTATAGTTATATGAAGTATTGTGACTGTATCCAAATGAAAAATTGTGGTATGTTAGTAACTTGACAGTTCAAAGTATTTTGGCAATGAAATTGATAGAAAATATCTCAAGTCAGTTTAAGATTAATATATGACATACTATCTATTTTGAGTTTTTCATGAAATATTGCTTCAGTATTTGGGATCATGGATTTAACCAATAAAACATGATTCATTTTTCATTAAAAAAAAGGTATGTCATTGAAAACACCTTCTGTATAGAAATCGATGGTATAGTTTTTGGGCTATAGAAGTACTATTTTCTTACTTAATATGGTGGTCAAAATTTGGCTCAAAATATGATAGGGCTTGTGTAATCTGTCCATAGGGATGCAACGTACCATTTAAGGCAAACTATGAAGTTTGTACTCCACCAAACATTTCCTTCATCAAATACACTTAAAATTTAGACTATTGTTTACTTTAACATTACTATTAATAAATATACTGGCATGTCCTATCTCAGTAAGAAATCATTTGTATTTCTTATTTTTAAAATACAAAGAAGGTACCTTGTGTGGTATCTTCCAAAAGTATTTATCTAAAATGATCCAGTTTTCTCTACATTAAATTGTTCACGTCAAAGTAAGGATTTTCTCAATCATTGGATATTATTTAGGTATTAAATGAATTTTTATATATTTAGTTGATCTAACTCAAACTGAACTACATGTATTGAAAAAAGTGTCTAAATTCAAACACCATTTGTATTTAAGTAATTATGTACATATTTAGCACCTATCCAGGAAAATATATACAGATAGTTAAAATGTTTCACAAGCTTACTCCGATTATATTTCAAATCTGGAATTTTTTTAACAACACATTAAATCCTACTGCTAACATACATGGAAATCACATGAGTGGATAGATGAAAATATTATGGGAATTTTCAACTATTATTCATATTTGTGCATGTACATCTGAATTATGTATGATTTTTTACAAGGTTAACATCAATATAATCTTTTGTAAATAAATGGCTACAAAAGGAAAATGGAGAGAGAGAGAGAGAGAGAGAGGGAGGGAGGGAGGGAGGGAGGGAGGGAGAGAGAGAGAGAGAGAGAGAGAGAGAGAGAGAGAGAGAGAGAGAGAGAGAGAGAGAGAGAGAGAGAGAGAGAGAGAGAGAGAGTGGTTTAGACTGGCCTTGATTGGCCTACTAGATCATGGCAAATCCGGTGGTAATATTTGATGTTTGAACTTAGTTCGTCGTGAAAGTGTCGACTAACTAAGCCTGGTGGAACTATTTTTGATTGGTCACATAAATTTGGAATTGTCATCTATTTTGGCGAATCTATGAAGTTTTCTGAAAACATTACCAGAAAACCATCGCACATCAACATATTTTATAGTGAGTTAAACAATGAACAAAGGGTGTTTACTATCTGATCCATTATAAGCCATGAAAAACCACACGAGTAGATTAGTCCAGAAAAGCTCATGATTTTGTTTGTTACCCTCAAACGGAAAATAATGGGGGGCATGATGATGCTGAAGCACACGATACCTCTACAACAACCTTCTCTTCTCACTTCTTCTTACTTGTGTTACCCTGGCTTCCTTTCTCCATTGCCTGGCACATCCTCGCTTATCTAGTCTCGTTCCTCGGTTAACAACACGATTGACCACTTCTTCTCTCGTAGTGGCATTTGGCTTCATAATGGTGAACACAATACGCAACCATGGCAGCCAGTTGTCTCCTGCAAGAAAAGACCAAGGGGAGTTGTGCAGGTCGTTATGGCTTGTTGTTACTGTTTGGGACATAGAAACTTGCAACATAAGGTTCATTGTCACTGATTGATTTAATACACTCCCTCTGATCCATATTCATTGTCACTGATTGATTTAATATAATTAATATGATTTGGATGGAGTGTAAGTTTTACGTAAAATGTATTGATATATAAATCCATGGAAAAGAAGACCTAATTGCACCACGAAAAGGAGCGTGGCGACCAAGGTTGTCAGAATCGCGATTTTGAATCCAATCGGAGCTTCGATTGTAGGACCGTAAGTCATATAATCTCCACTATCAGGATTGTAGGAATGTAGATCCTAAGAACTAAAATCGTAGAATCATAGGGGTTAGTTTGGATCGTAAAATCATAGAATCGTACAACCGAATCGCGATTCTGACAACATTGATGGCGACTATCACACTTATAGAAAGCCCTATGCATCACCTCGAGGTTTTTTCTTCGAGTTCTTACTGGGCAGGCTCGTTTCTTCTCTTTGTATTGTATCTTGGCTAGCAAACTAGGTGACACTCGCTCGATGTATCGCTGGTTCATGGTTTTTTTTCTTTGTTGCTTGTTGGTTCGTTGGTCTTGTTTTCATGTTTTTCTTCTTCTTTCCTTTATTTTTTTGTGCTTTTCTTTACGGTTTTCAATGGTTTTGTTATCAATGGTTTTGTTATCAATGGTTGCTTTCATTTCGTTGGTCTTGTTATCAATGGTTGCTTTCATTTCTCTTCTATGTGTTTTCCATACAGTTTTCCTTGGATTATTTTTCTTTATTTTGTTTTTTTTCTCTTCATGGTTTTAGTCGGTTTTCAACGGTTATTTCCTTTTTTTTATTTCATTAGTTTTCTTTGGTCTTTTTTTTTTCTTCGTTATACTACGGCCTTTTGTTTCTTTATCTGCTTTCTATGTCTTTTTTTGTTTTCCTTTGTTTCCGTTTTCTTTTCTGCACAGGTTTCTTCGGTTTTGTTGTTTCTTTTTTTAGTTTTCTTGTTATAGGTTTTTCTTTTGTTTCTTTCTTATCTTTCGTTGGGGGTTTTTCAACACAAGTTTACGTTTTTCATATACATTCAGTACATTTAAAATAAATGTTTAACAGTTTTCAAATGCATGATAATTTTTTTCTCAAATATATGTTTTGATGCCTATTTTCATTTCGTACACATTATACATTTTTTGTATACATTTGAAACAATTTTATACACATAATTAAAAATTTAAATACATGATTAACAGTTTTAAAATATGTTTTTATGTTTATGTTTTACATACACCTTATTTATTTTTTATACACCATGAATATTTTTCTACATGTTATTTCTCTAAAATATATGGTGAATACTTTTTCATATTTTATGTATTCATGTCTAGTGTTTTTATACACGTTGTATATATTTCATTTACGTTAGAAACATGTATTTATACATGTTTAACATTTTTAAATTCATGACTAACATTTTTTATTTTATGTTTTGATGTCTACCTTTTCATTCACATTGTACATTTTACATACACCTTGTACATTTTTTGTACACCAACAGGAAAAGCATTATACATGTTTAACATTTTTTTCACATTTATGTTTTGATATCTACATTTTTCATACATATTGTACATTTTTCGTACAGATCAGAAATATTTTTCTGTACATGTTTAACATTTTTCAAATGTATGATTAACAGTTTTGATAATTTTATATAAAGTGAAGTTTTAAAAATCTATATTTGTAGAATTTGAAAATATAAACAAAATTACAAAAACAATGGCTTCGGTGAGCTCAATGCGAAATTGAATGCTGTGTTCTTCCGTGTCATGTCCGTGTTTGGTATTGTCTAGTCTGTCTCTCTCTCTCTGCTCTCCTGTGCATGGTGATTGTGTTTCAGTTGTAAAAGGTACTAGTCATCGCCGCACTCAGGAACTCGGCAAACACACGCCAACTCGGTTGGACCGCCCTGCCGCACGTAGTAGTTGGTTTCATTAATGAAATTTGGGAGTGATCCCTTTTGATAAAAAGGGGGGAGGGGACTGGTGACTGAATTCTAATTTAGCGTCAGTCACTTTTTCCTAGCAAGCCTGAATTTAATTAGGGGATGCATGCAATGGCGCCATGGCCTATAGCTACCTACAGGGTAGTTAATAGGAGTTTTTCTTCTTTGTAATGCTGGCAGGGCATCCGCCAAATTTATCGATCAAAAGAAGCATTACAGAAACACCTCCAAGGAAGAAAGCATAGCAAAAAGGCTAGTGCAAAAAGAAAAGAAAGAAAAAAGAATAATAGGCATCACCACAGACCCAAACACCACCAACAGGCTGTGCACACCATCGGATAACCCTCGTCGGGTCTCCAAGGTGACGCCTTCAAGAAGTAACATCGAGGACACGACCATCACCTGACTTGGCCTAGCCAAATTTTAGGTTTTCACCCGAAGACCACAAGCCATGGGGTACGAAGATCAAACAAACTCCACGACGGTACCTTCAAGGAGGAAGACAACATCCGTAGACGTAGTTACCATCGGCACTGACTAGGTCAATGCATGATTTTCATCCGGAGCCGGGTTTTCCATCAGTCTTCCACCAACCATCCTCGACCCGAGACCTTTCAGTGCCACCGGACAGAGAGAGAGAGAGAGAGCAAGCACACACTACCAGGAACAGACTAGTCGTCGCCGCACTCAGGAACTCGGTGAACATACGCCAACCCGGTTGGACCGCCCTGCCGCACGTAGGTCTTGCCCGAGCCATGCCAGATCCGTCCATTCCCTGCCTCTGTGCGCATAACTGGAGGAGGATCCACACGCAGCGCACAAAAAGAGCCGAGTTAGAACTGGAACTGGCTGGCCTGCACTGTCGCACACCAAACTGGCGAACACCAAGCCAAGACTGACCGCCTCGCCCCGGACACAAGGACAGGACCATCTGAGCTGGATTTGGTCTGCATGAAACCTCCTTTACAGTGTGCCCCGGGACTCCATCACCACCAGTGTGCCCCGGGGCTGCTAAATCAGGCCACTGGCATCTACGGAGCTGGACGAGAACACACTTTCGGTACTTATGATGTATTTTTTATTATTTTTGGTGTTCATTGTACTGCCAGGATTGCAGATGTACTATGTGGTTTGTATTTTCTTTCAGTGAGATGTCAGTTCGCTCGTCCTTATGATTTTCCGTTTGTAATTTCTGTATCCCCCAAATACCATGCCGATGCGGCGCGCTCTCGACCTCACCCGCGCCGCCATGCCGCCGGCGGCGCCGCCTCCCGCCCGCGCCCTCTCCGCGGCTGTGCCGTCCGCCAAAACCACCGTGCAGCTCGCCCACCTCGCGCACCTCCCGTCCTCCCTCCCGCCGCCGTCCCACTGCACCGTCACCCCGCCCGTCCAGCCCTGGCCGCGCCGCCTCACGCCGCGGAGCTTCTCCCGCCTCCTCCTCCGCCTGCCGACCCCCCAGCTCGCCGTGCTCGCCTTCAGCCACGCGCTCTTCCGCGCCACGCCGCCCCTGGCCCCCTCCATCCCCGTCTTCGCCGCGGTGCTCTCCCGCCTCGCCGGCGCGCCGCCGGACCTCCTGCCGCCGGTCCTCTCCGCGCTCCGCGCCGCCCGCCTCCCGGCCTTCTCCGACCGCGCCTTCCTGCCCCTCCTCCGCGCGCTGCCGCCGCTCCCCTCCCTCCGCCTCTTCCTCTCCCTCCCGTCCTTCAACTCCCACCCCTCCGTGCGCTCCTTCAACGCCCTCCTCCACTCCCTCGTCGCCGCGCGCCGCCTCCGCCTCGCCGCCGCCCTCTTCCGCGCCGCGCCCACCAAGCTCTACATCACGCCCAACCTCGTCTCCTGCAACATCCTGCTCAAGGGGCTAGTTGGCGTGCGCGACCTCGATGCTGCCCTCAAGGTACTCGATGAAATGCCCGGGTTGGGGATCGTCCCTGATGTGGTCACCTACACGACGGTCCTCTCCGCGTACTGTGCCAAGGAGGATCTCAAGGGCGCGCAGAAGCTATTCGATGATATAATTGCTGGTGGGCGTGTGCCAGATGTTACGATGTACACGGTGCTCATCGATGGGTACTGCCGGACCGGGAAGATACAGGATGCAGCTAGGATTATGGACGAGATGGAGGCAGCTGGGGTGCATCCCAATGAGGTTACGTATTCAGTCGTGATCGAGGCATGCTGCAAGGAGGGGAAATCTGCCGAGGCGTGCAATCTAATGCGCGAGATGCTTGGGGCAGGACACACGCCAGACACACCACTGGCTGCTAAGGTGGTCGATGTGCTGTGCCAGGACAGAAAGGCAGACGAAGCACACCAAGTGTGGAGATGGATGGTGAAGAAGAACGTCCCACCAGATAACACAATCACGAACACATTGATCTACTGGTTATGCAAGAGTGGCATGGTTCGGGAGGCAAGGAAGCTGTTTGATGAGCTCGAGAAGGGGTACAAGCCAAGCTTACTGACTTATAACTCGCTTATTTCTGGATTATGTGAAAATGGGGAGTTACAAGAGGCTGGGAAGGTGTGGGATGACATGGTTGAACGGAGATACGAGCCAAATGCCATGACTTACGAGGCCTTTATCAAGGGATTTTGCAAAATTGGGAAGCCAGATGAAGGGGCCGCAGTATTTACTGAGATGGTGACCAAAGGGTGCACCCCAAGCAAGGTTCTTTACCAAGTTTTGGTCAATAGCCTTTCTGAACCAATACACGACGATATTGTTGGCAAAATTGTTCAAACTGCTGCCTTGAGTGGTCAGGATCTCTTGGATGTTGATTCTTGGGAAATCTTTATCAGGAGAGTGTTAGATACTAAGAGTGATACTTGGAACAAGCATCTCAATTCAGTGCTAGATACATAACCATGAGGTGTGGTGTGCAGACTCTGTTCAAAGCCCAAACTGATCATTTTATTCTGAATAAATTTCTCAACGAAGTTGATGCCTTGATGGCACTAGTCTTCCACTGTAACTTCTCTGAAAAGTTCTTCTACTGAAACTAATTTACACCGTCAATAGCACATTGATCTATTGGTTGTGTAAGAATGGAATGGCTGTGGCAGTGATGAGGCTGGTTGATGATGGAGGGCTTCACACCAAGCTTGGGACTTACAACCCGCTTAGTTTCAGATCATGTGAATGTGTTACAGGAGGCTTGGGTCATGTGAAAACTGTTCAGATTACCATCGCAAGAGCAAGGTTAGAGAATATTTGAGGAGCTGGAGCTGCTAATTGTTAGCAACAAAACTTTCTGGATGAATAGTGTAGAGTTAAATGGTGTTCTTGGTTGCTGAACTAATATTTTCCTGGGACATTGTTACTCTGTATTCAGTTCTCATTTGCCTTGTCATTGCCTCTGCAACTCAGATCTTCCCTGGGACATTGTATTTCTGCAGTGTAGAAGAGGATGTGGTCCATGGATTGCCCTATATTGAAGTACTTTGTGAGAGAACTCCAATGCTCCAAGTCAACTTGTAACTCAGTATGCGCTCGTCCCCATGGTCACTGGTGGAGACTGCTGGGCTGTGGTCAGGGAAGGGAAAGACAACGGAGAGGAAGATGGCAATGATTCTGACGACCATTTAGAGTTATCTCTGACGGTATTGTTGTTGATGATGATACGCGTGTATTCCTCTTAGTTTTGTGAAATATATGTGATAAAAAGGACCCCGGTGATCAGAAGCACGTATATGATTCTGCTCCCTGTCAGCAGCTCAGTTCTTGCTCCAACCTGATGAATTGCTCTTGTAAACTCAATGTCATAGAAGCTTCCTGCAGATTCATCTCAACTACAGGAGGAACTGGTAAAGCATCTTTGTTCCCTATTTGTACACCCTGATCAACATAATCTACAGTTTTTCAGACTGAAAGTCAACAGCTAGAGTTCTGCTCACTAAACTACCTGCATTCACAGCAGTAGGACCATTTAATTTCTGTTATCCAAAAGGATGCCCTTAACTTGGAACCAGGCCACATCCTAATCCCTAGTAGAATCATAAGAAGTAAACCATATGTTGAGGGACTAAAAAGTAGGACCTTTCATTCAAATTAAGCCAATTTTTAATATGTTCTTTATTCATTTATCAAGCTTCCTGAGAACTAGTGTAATTTTTTGTTGGTAAGTAAGTACAGATGTGATTCTGCTTCACATCCTGATCCTGGGTACAAATCTGTCAGGACTGTCCCAACTGAATTATTTTTAACTGAACTTTGTGGGCAGAGCGAGTCATGTCCATCACCTCTGGCTACGATAGTCTGATGCCTGCTCAAGTGTGCATGGACTGTCCAGCAGCAGCTCCACGGCGGCAGTTCATGTCCGACAGGAACCGCTTCAAAGCCGACCGTGAAGAGCACCGTCGCTCCAGGCTACGGCGGCGCCTTTCTGGTGACCGGGCACTCGCTCCCGGAGTTCCCTGCCTGTCTCGGACTATCACAAGCCTAACCTTAGCCTGCACCTCGTCAGCCCGGACAGCCCCTGCTGCCACCCGACCATCTCCACTACGATCCTCCGATCCTCCACCATGAGCACCTTGTTCATCCTGTGGTCTGCGTACAGCGGACAGCCCAACAACAACACACCAGCCATGATCCCCTCCAGCACTGAGTTCCACCCGCATGGCCCTGTGGTGGAGCACGTCCACCTGCGGTGCCCACCTCTTGACGACGAGCCCGCAGCCGCCAGTTCGCTCCACGAACCCCTCCGGCAGGAGTGCATGGAGGTCTGGGTCGTCGTTGTTGACACTCTTGGGATCTCGTACCACCGACCTCTCCAGCCCGATGGCGATCTCCCTGATCTGCTCCTCCGAGTGGCTCACCTCAGCTATGCACCCGAAGCAGAGGAACATGACGCTGCGGTCCAGTTGCCCGTCGAGCCACGCGAGGCAGCCGTGCCCCGACGCCTCTGCTCGCTCGCCAGTCTTCTGGACCAGAGACCTGACATAGTACAACAGAGGCAGCACCACACCGGGCGGAAGATGTCGCGGGTGCCTGATCACGCTCACCGGCCTCGCGTCCAACGACTCGAACATGTTCACAATGAGGCTGTCAGAGCGGTACCACCTGAGCCCCACGTTCACCATGGCCTTATACATCTCACTCTTCGGGTTCTGGAGCACCTCGGCTTCAAGGTGAGAAGCAGGCATGGGTGCAAGCCCATGGCAAGATCGAGATTACTGGTTGATAGACACAGCACGGTACGTCGTGGCAGCCCTGGTGACCACGGTCAACATGGCGCTCATCGTATAGACCCGGTGGTGGCTTGGGCACCCAGTACCGCGATGTCAATGTCATCCTCGAGGAGGCCGCCAACGGCGAGCTGATAACCTCGTTCCCTCTCAACGACGGCGTAAATGACAATGGAATGGGTCGCAGGTCGAGCGGCGCACAACTGTGGTGGCGACCCTGCGCCGTGTGACGGTGCGCCTCCATGGCACACTCATTAACCAGATCTTGGTCTCGGGGCTCCTCAGCTACACGCGCAATCACACAGCCGTGTTCGGGTGCTATCCGATCGAAATCCCCTCGCAGGACACTCCGTCTCCGGGGTATCGTACGGCACCAAACGAGATATGTCGTCAGGCTTTTCTTGAAAAAAAGCAAGATGTATCTTGCGACCAGGTGTGAGGTGTCCTATAATAGCTAGCTCTTCCTTCTTACGTTCGTATATTTTATATTTCTTTCTCATGTTTAGAGAGCGTAACCTGCTGCTTTATTGGTAATGCCCTTGTTAATCTACTACTCATTTGGTATGAAATTGCAATCATAAAGTTATTTGTTGTGCTGCATAGCATGGAAGAAATCTCTGCTTGGTTATGAAGTTGCGACTTGTTTACAAGCCGGAATAGTACTTGGTTTGACAAAAAAAAAATCTGTTGCCAATATAATTCTTTTTTATGCAATTACTAGAACTTTTGTCCTGAATCTTTCTGAAACTTTGAACAGTAAAAATAAAAATCCACCTTAACGAATAGGCAGTGCTCCTGACATGTTTTCTGGAAAATATATATGAAATAACACCAATTTCTCATCTCTGAATGAATGGTTTGAAAATAAACATTTATTATTTACATTGATCCCTTCATGCTCGTTGGCACTTTCCAATTTCTGCAAACAGGGACTACCAGACATGAGGAAATGGTCACGTATACACTGGGCACCCCTCAACAAATATACCTTTAGCAGTGGGGCAAGAAGCCAGGGGGCATCCATCCAAGTCATTCCCCCACCAGTTCAAACTGATGTTCTCCAAGCCCAGGCACAAGTAAATCAAAACTGCCATGAACGCCAGACCTGCATCTAGTGCGCCCGAGAGAAGGTAATTGTGTCGCTCCCACCAGTCGCGCCGATATCTATACACCACATAGCCTGACAGAAACCCAACAAATATCCATGTGATGTAGTTGACTGCAGTGGCCGGTGGCATCTGCCCGGTGGAACCAATCAACACGGGCATGTTGATAAGCAAGATCCAGTTCTGGCCTGGGAATGCCTTGTGCGCAAACCAGACAAGGAGTGGGGCAATGGCTCCCCCCAAGAAGAACCAGTTTACCGCCGAGTAAGTTCCTAAGTCCCCGAATATTCTGCGTGGGCTGATGAGACCCCATATGACTGATGCGTCGTAGAACACATGATCGCCAGGGCAGGTCCAAGGGCTGCCTGCTGGGAGGAGCTCGGTGTCGCAGATGTTGGGGATTGAGTCCATCAGCCACCATGCCGTTCCAAGGTACACAAATGCCGCAATCAGAGTTCCCACCACCTGCCATGTTTCAAGAAGTTGCTTAGTGACACAAATGGCAGAGCAACTATATGTGTAAAAGCTTTACCTGAGCCATGAACATGGTCCTTGGGGGAATCTTCATGTAGTGGCCCAACTTAAAATCTTGCAGAAACGTCAGAGCCTGGCTCATGCTGATGTAGCCATAAACCTTGAAGCACATATTCGCGACGGGCCGTCCAGGGTACAAGTACCCCATGATGTACTCTGTTATGATGTTCAATCCCGGAGTCTGCATAAAACGAAAGAATAAGATACAGGGAACTGGTGGTCTGAAGTTGTATGGCATGATATGCAATTTGTCAAATTGCGTACCTGGTTCGTAGTTGCTGTGATAATTCCGATTGGGAGGGTAAAGAAAAAGGCAATGGCACATGCCAGCAGTACTCCCCACCAGGGCAGCTGGAGTTGCTCGATGTAGTATTCACAAGCAAATACAGTTACAGCAATATTAGCAATAAGGATGCAGATGAACCACCACTCGGGGACCTGCTTATATCTCCTCATAAGCTTTGTATGTACATCCACCCTCTTCTCTTGAAAAGCTGATTTACTTAACTGCCAAATTTCACTGCACACAGTCAACATGATCCTTAGCTGCTGCAATTCTGTAATTCTGCGAAATTGATTCACTATTTTTTTTTTTTTTTTGCAGAATTTTACCTTCCGTGGAAGAGGAGGACATGGACGATCGTCGCGGTAAGGGATGCAAAACCAACACCGTACGTGACGGCGAAGAAGGTGCTGAGGTACAATGGACCATTCTTCTCATAGGCCTTGGTGTCGAAATGGAACTGGGAGTCCACGATGCTCGTGATGTTGTACTTCTGCCCGGACTCGGTGAAGAGCCCATCAGAGAAGATGGGAAAATTCCGCGCCTTGTAGAAGTTGAACCAGTACGCGATGGGCGTGATCACGTACATGATGATGAAGAATCCTGCGGCGACGTTGGCAGTGGCGAACCAGGGGCTGGCGAGGGGGCTCCCGAGGTAGGAGGAGACGGACGCCCAGTCGAGGCCGATGGAGCCGATGCCGAGGCCGTAGAGGCCCGAGCCGAGCTGCTGGGCGAACACGGAGTTGGGGAAGACCCAGCAGATCCAGGAGAGGGAGGTGAGCATCTGGAACAGGTAGCCGGGGAAGATGTAGTAGACGAAGCTGCAGACGAAGGCCACCAGGAAGAACTGGCTGCGCGTGAAGCCGCCTTTGCTCCGCACCTCCTTCTCGTGGAGCGCCCTGCTCGGAATTCCCAGGGATCATTTCAGAGAATGATTTGAATCCGAATGTCCAAGTCCGTTGTAGTTTAGAATATAGATAATACAAAGTCTATTTTGTTGCCATGCTCAGGAAAAAGAAACTGGTTTGCGGCTATTTTACGCTCTCTGAATCTTTGGTATTTCCTGTTAGAGTACGTAATGGGCTTGGGCTGGCGGTATAGCCCGTTAGTCTTAGGGTTAATTAGAGATAAGGGTTGCTTGCTTAGGGGTCAAGTAAGCCTTGCTTGGGAGTCAAGTAAACCTCTCTATATAAAGAGAGGAGATGTATCAATCTAATCAAGCAAGAATTAAGAAGGAAATCCTTCCTCTTGCCGGGCCAGGCGAAAGGCCCCGGCCGCCCTCTCGCGCCTCCTTCTAGCAGCGCCATAATAATTTGGTATCGTAGCTTCGGTTCGATCATGTCTTCACCGCCGCCAAGCCCGTCTCTTCCATTGTCGGTCACCTCGTCGCCTCCGGCGACCACCACACGACTGCCGCTTCGCTCCCCGCCTGGCCGGATCCTCCGTCGCGCCGCTTCGCCGCCCTCACCCCGGAGGAGGTGTTCGGTGTCAGGACCTAACCCAGCGGTCCAGAGATCCAGATGTTCTTGGCGGGTCCCACGGGCCGCCCAAGACCGCCGTGGCAGCCGCCGACCAGCGGTTTTCACGGGCCAGCAGCAATGCCATCCATCGCCACCACCGCCAATTTCAGGCTGCAGTGGGCCGCCGCTCTAGCGGCCTCCGCCGCCGCGCCAGCAGCAAGCGCGGCGGCCGCCGCCACGCCGGCGCGACACCGCAGCAGCCATCGCCGGTCACTCCGCCGCCCAAGATGGGATGCCCTACGACGGATCGCGACGACCTTGTTCCCATCGGCGCCGCCGCCATCCCAAGGCGCCCACATCCAGCAGATCAAGTCCCCGCCGCGCAGCCACCGCTTCGTCTTGATCGCTACCCGCCACGTGTCGGCGGCGCGAGGTGCAGGTTGCTGCGCTGCTGCCTCCTAGCGTCGGCGTGTGCGGGAGATGCGTGGTCTACCGCCGCCGCCTCCAAGTTGCCCTTTGCGCAAGAAGGACCTCGATCTCGTCCACTGGTCGGGATCTTGGCATGCGGTTTCCACCGGCGGCGGGCATGCTGTTTTCCCGTGGGCAGCTACGCCAAAGTCTCCGCGACATCGGCGGTTGGGCGCACCTCCTCGACATTCTCCATCGCAAGCCCTCCACTCTTCCCCTGCGGTAAAGGCAAACCAACAGCCATACACATGCACTCCTTTTGTCCGGTGGTGTCCATGGGATCCGTGTGGCTGTACACGCACGCCCAAAATAAAGCGCCCCATCTATTTCAGTTTGAGAGTAATAACAAGCCGAGATGTAAAAGGCTTGTTTTTAGGTGTTAGGTTTGTGTTGCGTCGAGTCATGGTTATAAGTTGGTTAGGCTGCAGCTCGAGGACAAGCTGCATGTCCAGGTGGGGTATAGTGTTAGAGTACGTAATGGGCCTGGGCCTGGGCTGGCGGTATAGCCCGTTAGTCTTAGGGTTAATTAGAGATAAGGATTGCTTGCTTAGGGGTCAAGTAAGCCTTGCTTGGGAGTCAAGTAAACCTCTCTATATAAAGAGAGGAGATATATCAATCTAATCAAGCAAGAATTAAGAAGGAAATCCCTTCCCTCTTGCCAGGCCGTGGGCAGAAAGGCCCCCGGCCGGCCCTCTCGCGCCCTCCTTCTAGCAGCGCCATAATATTTCCCCCCGCATTGCTTGAACTGATCTCCATCTCATTCTTGTTTTGCCTGTTAATTAGCTCGCCGCCTTTCCCTGAGAGAGACAAATGGAATGGAATTTCTCTCCAGTTCTCTACATGCTACTGTATTTTACTGAAGAGAAGGACATCTGTTCATGATCATTTCTCTCCTACCATCCTGCGGCGCATGTCGATTAGCTCAGTGTCTTTCTCCTTGGGACTGACACAGGAGATGAAACTCCTCTCCCATTTTGTTTGTACTACATTTTTTATGTTGCTGAAAGTTATTTCAGACTTCAAATGTGTAAGTTGGTTGCCTGTGTGGAGGGCTGTTATTCTACTGCCATGTTGAGAGACTAAATCTGGTTGGATATAACTGAAGCCAGCTGCTGCAAGGCTTCAAATCCAGCTTGGTCAAATGATGTGGTTTCTTTTCATCGATTTTGTTTTCGCGATTTCTTCGGATTCTGCTCGAGGGTCCTGTCAATATTAACGCTCCTCATTTCTTTTCATTGATTTCATTTTGTCAGTGAGAGGCAGACATGCCAGCAATTTCGAACCTTGACTTCGTGATATGTTTTGATTCAAGCCAAGTCCAGATCTGACGTGCCATGACCCATGACAGGTAGCCAGCCAGCTACTGGTCTTGCTCAGAAAATAAGGAAAAATGAATGTGGCATATGACAAAAAATTATCTGGGCAATTATCTTCTTAATGAGTAGACAAAGCACGGAAAAAAACTTTTTTTGCAAATTAAATCCAGTTGTCAGCTTGGTCAAACGAACTTGATCTCACTATCTTAGTTAACTGATTTTTGTGTGTGTGTGTGTGTGTTGTCTGCTGGCTGGTCCTGTCTTCATCAGTGCTACTCATTTCTTTTCATCAATTTCATTTTCTTAACTAGAGGCAGACCGGCCAACAATTTTTTGTGGCCCTTGAATTCAGGATGATCTGGTTTGTTGCAAGCCAATGCCAGATCTGACGTGTCATGATCCATGACCGGTAGCTACCCAGCTACTGCTCTTGCTCAAACAAAAATCAAAGAAACTCCTACTTGCAACTAACTAAGAATGCATGGTTAACACGCATTACTCATCACAAGCAGTTGGCAGCACGTCATGAAGCTAACGTTTTCTATATAAAAAAATGTAAATAATTGTAAATAATCATGGCTTGTGATTAAGTCCAAGCATCAACCAGTCAACCCTCTAACAAGCACAAGGTGAGACCGCTAATTGCGTGATTAGGATGTGTAATGCAAGTAGTAATTAATAAGTAATCAGTGGTTGGAAGCAACTACTACTGTAGTAATCATGTTGCTTGCCGGAGGGAGATGGGATGATGAAGAAGCGTGTGTGTGTGTATGCGTACCTGAAGAGGGAGACCTGCACGAGGTTGGACGGCCACCACATGGCCGCCGGCTCCACGAGGTACCGCCGGAAGATCCCCGCCCACCCGAACCCGAGCACCTGCGTGGTGAGCACCACGAGGAGGGAGACGAAGAAGGTGAGGTTCTTGCCGTAGAAGACGCGGACGGCGGTGACCACGTGGATGGCGTACACGGTGCCGGCGCCCGCGTTGGCGAAGATGGTGATCAGCACGTGCTCCTTCACGTTGAACGGCCCCGGGTTGAGGGTGAACTCGTACGCCCTGCCGCGGAAGAAGGCGCGCTCGGGGAGCGCGGCCGCCATGAGGCGGCCGAGCGGCACGACGGCGATCTGCGCCGAGATGGCCGTGATGGTGAGCGGCTCCTTGCGGTACCAGAAGAACTGGTTGAGGAAGGAGAGCACGGCGCAGGACGCCATGCCGAGGACCCACATCCGGAAGGTGAGCACCGGCGTGTCCGGGTCGTCGCCCACGGGGACCGTCAGCGCCACCTGCTCGATCGGCGAGTTCTCCTCCTCCTCCTCCTTCTCATCGGGCTCCGGCGAGCTCCGCGACGTCGACGGCACTGCATGGAGAGCAGAGAGCGGTTAAATGGCCAGCTGCAGCAGCGGCGGGAGGATAGGATCGTGGAGAGGGAGCTGGGACGGCGAGCTTACGGAGCGGGGAGGTGATGCCGTCGCCATGGCCGCGGTGCCGGAGCTCCTCCTCCTCCTCTGCTTCTCCATAGGGCTGGGAGGAGGACGCCATGGCCGGATAGCTCTAGCTGAGCTAGCGTACGACGGACTACCTCCCTAGGCCTGGGTGTCCTTGTTGGGTCCTCTACTTCCTCCTCCTCTCCTTCAGCTGTCACCACATTGGGATTAATTGCTCTTCGTTTTTTCCTGAAAGGGACGTCTGTGCTACAAATATCGATCAATGGCAGTGCCGTGGACATTTTACTATTAGTTGGAACGACGACGTACGAGATGTGAAACGCATCGACATGATCCGTCCATGGTCAACTACTCTAGGGCAAGTATTTGTGATTAGCAGCAACCATGGGTGGCTGACAGTATTTGTTCGATGCATGCATGAATGGGGAATCAGGTGGTTGAACTTGTTTGTGTACTCACAGGAGGGAGCCATATCATATCACTGGCCACGTTCCCGGCCAAGATTCATCACTGAACCCCTGATGTGGTGTAGCCCCAGCCGATCGAGTTGTATATCTGCCTTTTTTTAACCGTCAATTACTATTGGTATAAACTGCCCGAAATTCATTTTGGCGTCAGCCGATACCCCGCAGCGTCGAGCCGGTGATGGGGCACGAATGCTAATCATTTTTTTCATTTTTGATGAGGGTACGAAATGATAGTCCATTTTCCTTTTGGCGAGGACACGGAATGATAACCAAAGTTTTTTTTTTTTGAAAAGGACGATGACCCAAAGATATAGTAGAAGAAACCAAAATTCGAAGGCTGGGTCAGGCAGAAAGATACTTTCCGAGCTGTATAGTACTCCCTCCGTCCGAAAATACTTGTCATCAAAATGAATAAAAGGGGATGTATCGTCCGGAAATACTTGTCATCAAAATGAATAAAAGGGGATGTATCTACATCTAGATACATCCCCTTTTATTCATTTTGATGACAAGTATTTTCGGACGGAGGGAGTATACTTCAAGCATGCACACAGAGCCTTCACACGCGTAAAATTCACATGTGAACATCACCTACAGTCTACCCTAAAAAAAATCATGTACAGTCTCAGATTCTTTTCTAAAAACAACATTGATTTTTTTTTTTTGCAGGAAAAAAAAAAAACAACAACATTGATTTTAACGATTCCAGAAAGAAAAGGTAGAGTTCCAATCCATAGCCTCTTCCAGTCACATCATCAGTTTTTAGCGTATTAGAGTCACTCGATTTATTAGCAGCAATCATGCATGCGCGGCTGATGTACTATCTCGTGGCTGGTATTTTTATTCCATGCAGGCATGCATGATTAGTCTCATTGCCAACGGGAAGTAATCAGGTCGTTGAGTTAGTTTGTGGCAAGGTTCATCCGTGAACCCATCGTGTGGCGTAGCCTGTGTTTTTTCTTTTCATGTTTTGCTATTTTTAAGTTGCATGAGAACGAATTCGGCATGAGACAACTTTGTGCAGCACTGAGACTGAGCCGACGACAGGGACATTGTTGTGTCGCCGGTGGAGTGGAGCCTGGAACGAGCCGGAGGCGATCATGACGAGCATGGTTCCGGTGTCACCAGTGGAGAAGAAAGAGCCGGCCTGGTCTGGTGGTGGCAGGATATACGTTTGTCCACGTAAGGTTCACGAGAAAAAAAAAACCATGCGTAAACTGCGTTTGTCTAACTAAATTTTGTCTTTTCTGAATGTTTGCCAAAGCATGGTTCAACACAGCTTACGCATAGGCTTTTCTCGGGAAACCTACATGGATGATGTGTGTGAACCTGTGCGTACGTGTCAAGGATGGTAGCTTCCTGTTCTTCTCATCGAGTTCTTTGCTTCCACGAGATGCCAATCATTTTTCATTTTTGGCGACGACACGAAACGATAATCACTTTCCTTTCTTGGTGAGGACACAAAATGATGATCCAAAGATAGAAGAAACAAAATTCCAAAGGCTGTGTCTGGGCAGAAAGATACTTTCCGAGCCATGTATACACTACAAGCGTGCGCGCAGAGACAACGATAAAATTCACGTGTGAACATCAGGGGGAGTCTCTGATTCTTTTCAGACAAAAAAGAACATTAATTTTCATTTAACGATTCCTGTCAATAAAATCATAGAGTTCGTAGCTTGTTCCAGGCACACCATCAGTTTCTAGCCAATTAGAGTCCCACATTTTACATCGGAAATTCGGCAAGATAAGTAGATGGAGCTGCCGGTTTGCTAGAGCGCGAGCAAGAATCTCAATGAATATGCGATTTTGTACGGTTCCTTCGTCCTTTGCCAGCAGGGCGAGAGGGAGTCGCGAAGGAGAATCATAAGTTGACGTTGCAACTTGCAACATGGCCTCGAATCTGTCGGGTAGCAATCAACGTATGCCTCGTCCTATTCTAGCAGATATGAGATGCTAGATCCAAAGCAACGAGAGCCACTCGATCGATGCACGGTGAGTTGGCTGGTTAGTTGGATCGTAGGGCGCAGGGATGTCAAGATTGAAAAACTGGTTGAGGAAGGAGAGCACGGTGCAGCGCAGGACGCCATGCCGAGGACCCACATCCGGAAGGTGAGAGCATCTACAGCCCGCACTTTGCAAATCTGACCCCTCAAACATGGACGGGTGCATCAGTTGCCAGTGACCGGTCACGCCTTAAATTAAACACTCTGCATCCGCCTCTCTTATATTTCAACCCTAGATTCATACAAAGCATGCAAAAAAAAATCTTACGTACTACCCTAGCTACTCTTCGTCGTCGGAGATGTCCACGACGACGGTCTTGCCGCGGCGATTGCCAGACGGGGGGGGGAAGAGGGCACCGGCCCATCCTCCTTCCGCTCGACCACATCCATGTAGGCGAGCATCTCCACCTCCTCCGCGGCCTGCTGCGCCTTCATCTTCTGCCGGAGACGGTGTCTGGCCTCCGCAGCCGATTCCGACCAGAGGGAATCGAGGATGGCCTGCTGCTCTGCCTGCAAATCTGCATCGCCAGCGTCCCCCACATCCTCCTCCTTCGGCTCATCCTCCTCCTCGCCGTCATCCTTCTCCTCCTCCTCCAAATCCTCCTCTAGATCCACTACATTCGGAGGTAGCCCCGTGGCGATCCGGGCTTCGCGCCTAGCCCGGATCTGCTCAAGGAGCTCGAGCCGGCACTCCGACGTAAAAAATCTGC
Organism: Aegilops speltoides; assembly: GCA_021437245.1. NCBI lineage: Eukaryota > Viridiplantae > Streptophyta > Magnoliopsida > Poales > Poaceae > Aegilops > Aegilops speltoides. Next base: position 22,146,600 of record CM038147.1, read on the forward strand.
CCTATATTTGGGCTGGATATGAGGGGTGCCGGTCAACCCAGGCGTTTGAGGTCCATTTGAGGCGTCCTCCTGGGTCGAAAAATCATGACCGGGCGGTCCACCCGAACGCTTGAGGAGGGTTTGGGGCGCCCGGGTGTAGATGCTCCGAGGACGGGAGTGTCCGGGTCGTCGCCCACGGGTACCGTCAGCGCCACCTGCCCAATCGGCGAGTTCTCCTCCTCATCCTCGTCCGGCTATTTCCGCAACGCCGACGGCACTGCATGGATGGGGAGCAGAGATGCCGATCAAATGGCCAACACCATCAGCGGCGGGAGCAGAGGTGCGTGCGTGGAGGGAGCATAGGTGCGTACGGAGAGGGGAGATGATGCCGTCGCCATGGCCGCGGTGCGGGAAATCCTACGTACTACCCTACTACTCTTTGTCATCGGAGATGTCCATGACGACGGTGTCGGGCGCCAGCTGAACGGGCGGGTAGGGGCTCCGGCTCATCCTCCTCCTGCTCGACCACATCCATGTAGGCGAGCATCTCCGCCTCCTCCGAGGCCTGATGCGCCTCCATCTCCTGCCGGCGACAGCATGTGGCCTCCGCAGCCGATTTCGACCGAAGGGAATCGAGGATGGCCTACTGCTGTGCCTGCAGATCCGCATCGCCAACGTCCCCTACATCCTCCTCCTCCTCTGGATCCACTACATTCGGAGGTAGCCCCGTGGAGATCAGGGCTTCGCGCCTAGCCCGGATCTGCTCAAGGAGCTCGAGCCGGCACTCCGGTGTCAGAAATGGCTCGCTCTCCGGCCTGCGGCATGGGGGCATGTCTACTAGGAGGACAGGTGGAGTAAAAAGTGGCGGCGGTGGCGGACAAACGGAGAAAAATGTGAATGGATGATAAGGTTTCGATGCCACCTGTCGACTAAAATAGCTAGGCTAGGCACTATGCGGCAAGCCAGAGCTGCACCACGCGACACCACCGGTCCGACGGAGGAGACGAGTTTCGGACCGCCGGGTTTCAGGGCGTTTTCGGCTGGGACCCCTTCGCCAGTCCTACGTGGCAGGCGTGCCCGAGCGCTCCATATCTGCCATATATTTGGGCTGGATATAAGGGGTGCTAGTCAACCCAGGCGTTTGAGCCCATTTGAGGCGTCCGTCTGGATCAAAAATCGTGACCGGGCGGCCCAACCGAACACTTGAGGAGTGTCCGGGTCGTCGCCCACGGCCACCGTCAGCGCCACCTGCTCAATCGGCGAGTTCTCCTCCTCATTCTCCGGCGAGTTCCGCGACGTCGACAGCACTGCATGGGATGGGGAGCAGAGATGCCGATAAATGGCCAACACCATCAGCGGCGGGAGCAGAGGTGCGTGCGTGGAGGGATTATGGGTGCGTACGGAGAGGGGAGATGATGCCGTCGCCATGGCCGCGGTGCCGGAGCTCCTCATGCTCCTCCTCCTCCTCTGCTTCTCGGTGGGACTGGGAGGAAGACGCCATGGCCGGATAGGTCAAGCTAGCTGGGGAGCTAGCGTACGACGGTCTACCTGCCTGGGCCTGGTTCTCCTTGGGTCCTCTACCTCATCCTCTCCTTCAGCTGTCCCGATGAGCCTGACGGTTCTGCGTTTTTGTGTGAAAGGGACTATATGTCGTGGCTGATATTTTTATTCCATGCATGAATGATCGTTGCATGAATCTTTTTTTTTTTTGAGGGTACGCCAATGGAATCGTTATGGAATCGTTGCATGAATCTCATTGCCAAGGGGAATCAGTTGGTTGACTCATTTGTGTACTGACAGGAGCCGTACCTCATGCCACTGGCCACGTTCCCGTCCAGGTTCATCACTGAACCCATCATGCATGCGGTGTAGCCGTGGAGTAGCCTCAACCGAGATGTTCCTTTTGTTCTTCGCATGCAATTGCTATTTGTAAGCTGCCTGAAAATGAGTTCAGCGTCGGTCAATTCTGCGAAGCACGGGTTGAGCCGACGAGGATGGCCGCGGCGTCACCGATGGAGGAGAGTTGGAGTGTTGATGGGTGCGGGTGCCGAGGGTTCACCGGCGGCGGAGAAGAGGAGGCTTTAGAGGGATGGTCAGGACGATGGTGGTGGCCCTGAAAGGCGGGACGACAAGTGGCACCAGCCCTGGAAGGCAAAATACGATGGTCCGGCAGGTGGCAGAGGGCCGGGCGACAGTGGAGGTGGCGTTGCCGGCAACGGGGAAAACATGAGCTAGAAAAAATTCAGGCAACTTACAAATAGCCGGTCTCTCTTTTTCGAGATGCTGCATCAAAGAGGGAATGCTGCACCACAACGGGGAGGATGCTATCACTGGCGCGCACAAACGTGTGCCAAGAAGGAATGTTCCTGCTGCGCCGTTGGTTCCTTTGAGAGGGGATGTACGTGACATCCCAGTTTAATAGGAATGACAGACAAGTCATATCAACGAGGTGCACCTTTATTTTCCTTGGAGCCCATCCAAAAGAGATATTAAACTTAAGTGTGCTTGGCAAAGTGCGCAGAAAGAATAGTGTTGGTCCGTGAGGCAAGTCTACATCCCAAACGCAACGGCCAGGAACCAGTGGGTTTCGTCAGAGCGTTACAATACGTGTCGAGGATGATAGCTTCTTGTTCTTCTCTACGAGTTCCTTGCTTCCACGCAATGCTAACAATTTTTCATTTTTGGCAAGGGTACAAAATGACAATCATTTTTACTTTTGGCGAGGATGCGAAATGATAATAATACAAAGATAGAAGAAACTGAAATTCAAAGGCTGCGGCGGGCTGAAAGATACTTTTCAAGCTATACACTCGAAGCATGCACACAAAAGCGGCGACACCCGTAAAATTCACGTGTGAACATAAGGTGCAGTCTCTGATTCCTTTTCAGAAAAAGAAAACATGGATCTTAACTATTCTTGTCACTAAAATCATAGATCAATTTCTATGGCCTAGTAGAGTTCCACAGGTTCAAGTCACATCATCAATTGCTAGCCTATTAATTTGAGTCGCATATTATACACCGGAAGATAAAACAGATGGGGAGCTGTCGGTTTACTTGGAATCTCAATGAATATGCGGTTTTTGGACGGCTCCTGATCGCCATCGCCAGCAGGGCGAGAGGGAATCTGAGCCAGGTAGGCAGCCAGCGGGCAGCGTGTAGCCAATCGCCAAGGAGCAGCACCGGCGTTGCGACATCAGTGGGGTACTGGTACCAATCAACGTACGTGACGTCTTCCTTCACAGTCGTCCTATTCTGGCAGATATGACATGCTAGATCCAAAACCAACGAGGGCCACTCGATGGACGGCGAGATGACTCGTTAGTTGGATGCCGAGATGAAAAACTGAACGGTGATACTATTAGCTCGTGGCATGTGCTTCACTCACCGTGGTCAGCTGCTCGAGGGCAAGGATTAGTAATTGTTAGCAGCAACCCTGCGCGGATGATGTGTCTCATCGTCGTGGCTGATATTTCCATTCCATGCATGCATGAATGATGAATCTCATTGACCAGGGGGGATCAGGTGGTTGAGTTAGTTTGTGTACTGACAGGACGGAGCCATCTCCGCCACGGGCCACGTCCCCGGCCAGGTTCACTGGTGAACATCATGTGGGGTAGCCTCACTCCAGATGTATATCTGACTGTTTTTTCCCCCAGCAATTGCTCTTCGTAAGTTGTCTGAAAATAGGTTCCGCGTTGGTCAATTCCGCGCGATACTGAGCTAACGACGGGGAAATTGTGTCACCTGTGGAGGGGAGTCTAGAGCAAGCTGAGAGCTTCTTTGGATCAAAGGATTTTCAGAGGAATTTTGGAGGATTCTAATCCTTAGGAATTTTTCCTATGTAGGTTGTTTGATTTTTTAGGATTGTAGACCATAGGATTCATTTGCACTAGATTTCATAGGATATTTTCCATCCACTCAAACATCTTTAAAAGAATCCTACGTTTTTCCTATGCACCATCAAACACGCATACAATTCTGTAGGATTCAAGATGACATGTCACTCCAATCCCACGTTTTTCCTATTTCCGCGTTTTGGAAATCCTGTGAATCAAAGAGGCCCTGAGAATGGGGACTACAAGGATGACTGCAACATCACCGGTGGAGGAAAGTCTGAAGGTTCGTTGGTGCGGGTGCTGCGTGGGAGAAGAGGGGGGGGGGAGGTTAGAGGGATGGTCAAGACGATGGAGGGGGTGGCTTGGAAGGTGGGATGTTAGAGACAGCAGCCGCGGGTGGCGGGATACGATGGTTCCGCTACTAGAGGAGGCCGGGTCGATAGTGGAGAACAGGTGGTGACAATGGTGGCAATGGGGTAGACATGAAGATCCTCTAGCAAAAAAGGGGGTAACTTATAAATAGCCAGTCCCTCTTTTTCGAAATTGTTATGAGTCATCCGTGTGTGTTATTTTTAATGTTTATTTAGCTCGTGTTTTTTTACACTGGGGCAAATAATGGTATACAAATTTGTGTAACCAAAAATTGTCTTTTCTTAACTATTCCTGGATGTAAAATAAGCTTGGCGCAAAAGAATTTACATTTTCTCGTGAAACCTAGCACTTCTGTATGTGAGTCTGTATGTACGTGTCAATGTCTCAAGGATGGTAGCTTCTTGTTCTTCTCTACGAGTTCTTTGCTTCCACGAAATGCCAATCATTTTTCCCGCAAAAAAAGAAAGAAATGCTAATCATTTTTTCATTTGTTGCCAAGGACATGAAATAATAATGTTTTTTTTCTTTTTGGTGAGAACATAAAATGATAATACAAAGATAGAGAAACCAAAATCCATGGCAGAAATGGTACTTTTCAAGCTATATATACACTCCAAGCGTGCATAGAGAGGCGGCGACACGCATAAAATTCAAGTGTCAACATCATGTGGAGTCGCGAACCAACCTGTGGTTGGATGGTTAGGACGACAGTGGTATTCCAGCCCACCAGGGTTCAAATTCTGGTGCTCGCCTTTTCCTGGATTTATTTGAGGATTTCCGGCAATGCGTCCAATGGGAGCAGATGTTTCTGTCGTCAATCTTAGATGATATACCAGCTCAGTCTGTCGGAGATGCTCATAGGGGTAGGGTGTGCATGTGTGTTCATAATGATGATGTAGGCGCGTATATAAGAAGATCGTCACCTGGAATAGGCCGACGGTTGCCTATTCCAGGTGACGATCTTCTTATTGATAACGAAACGGAATGGTTCTGAATTTACTCAACAATTGCTCAGCGGATGTCGGAGACATGTTGATAATGGTTGTCTGGAGGATTTGGCAAGTACGCAACGACATATACCATGGCAAGGACCCCCCCCCCCCACTGGTTCTGGCCTCTGTCGACTACCTGGACAGCTACTATCGATCTATCAAGCCTGCTTCCAAGTTCTCCACGGATGAAATCATAAAGGGCAAGATGCCTATAGTGCCGCCAGCGCCGTTGGAGCATCAAGGTACGCCGGCGGTGCCGTGGCCCGCCCCGGATGCGGGTAGGGTGGCCCTTTCTGTTGACGGATCTTTCCAGGCCGCCGACGGCTCTGCGGCTGCTGGCATGGTTCTAAGGAGCAGTGACAGGGCGATCAGCTTCGCGGCATATCACTTCATTTTCCATTGCAATGATCCTCTTGAAGCGGAGCTGCATGCACTCATGCAAGGTATGGCTTTGGCCAACCAACACTCCAATCGCCCGGTGGTGCTGCAATCAGACTCGTCAGAAGCATGGTCTTGCCTGTCGACTAACGCGCTACTTCGGTCTGCTTATGGCCAGTTAGTCATGGAGATCAAACACTTAGCCGGTATCAGGAGTTTTATCCTCAGAAAATTAGTCGTTCTGAAAATAGAGTTGCTCATGAGTGGCGAAGCCACGTCTAGGCTGTGTAGCCTACACAGCTCTTTGGCAAAAACGTAATACATCAAGTATAAATCATGCAAAAAAATATAAAAATGTGTATATTTGACTACACAACTTTGTAGTGACTACACATGATTTTATTTCTGGCACCGCCACTGTCGCTGATCGATTGGTGTTCTATAGCCGATCGGAGCGAGCCACCGCTGTTTGGTTGGGCTCGGTTCCACCTTGTATCGAGGTATGACCTCTCGACTGTAACTCTATGATTTTGCAATAAAACTCTCTTTAACCCCGCAAAAAAACACATCAGGTGGAGTCTGTGATTCTTTTTCAGGAAAACATTGATTTTGATGCTTCCATTCACTGGACGCGTACATCAGGTAGAGTTCCATAGCTTCAAGTCACACCATCTGTTTCTAGCCTAGTAGTCACACATTTTGCACCAGGAGAAGAAAATTGGTGAAGATAAAACAGTTGGAGCTAGAGTGAGCAAGGATCCCAATGAATATCCTGTTTTGCACGGTTCCTCCTTTGCTAGCAGGGCGAAAAGGGAACCTGAGCCAGGCAGCCAGCGCGTGGCCAATCACCAAGGAGCAGCATCGGCATTGCAGCATCTGTGGGGTACCAGTACGTCTTGCTTCACAATCGTCTTATTCTGGCAAAATTGACATGCTAGATCCGAGACCAACGTTCAACGAGAGCCACTCGATGCACGGCGAGATGGCTGGTTAGGTGGATCGTAGGGCTCAGAGATATGAAGATGGAAATCAGACGGTGAGATGGTTGGTTAGTTGGATCGTGGCATGTGCTTCACTCATTCCATCGTTTGACTTTCTATGTGCACCCTTGTACTCCCTCCGTTTCTAAATATAAGTCTTTATCCCTAAAAAAAATATAAGTCTTTGTAGAGATTTCACTATGAACTACATACGAATGTATATAGATGCATTTTAAGTGTGGATTCATTCATTTTGCTTCGTATGTAGTCCACCTAGTGAAATCTCTACAAAGACGTACATTTAGGAACGGAGGGAGTATATGAGCATAAGTTTGGTTGAGAGACCCATCTAGTTAATGAACATCTCCGCACATGGGCATCAACCTATGAATTCATGGTGGAACGTGACCGCCCATGAGGCACATATATAAAGAACCTAGGAAGATCTCTGACCGGCGGCTGATCTATGTTGTATCAGGAAAAGCCCCCCAGGAAAATTTGTGGAATGGGCGGATAGACGCATTTTCACCGGGGTGCACCTCACTTACATCGATGAATTTCAAAAAAGTGTTCGTGAACTTTTAAAATATTCAAACATATTTATGAGTTAAAAAACATTTCACAAATTTGAAAAAATGTTCACATATTTTAATAATGTTCATGAATTTTAAAAATGATCTTGAACTAAAAAAATATTCACTATTTGGAAATTTTCTCTGGAATTTTAAAAAGGACATAAAATGAAAAAAGAAAAGAAAATGAGAAAGAAAATAAAGTAACCGAAAAGGAAAACCACCAAAACTGGTAGAGAACATAGAAAAGACCCAAACGAAAGAACCTTATTGTGTTCCTAAAAGAAACTCTGACTGTTGTGACCCATATATATGGGTCAACCCATTATGAAAAGACATTTACCCATTGCTAATCATATACGCCCCCCGCGGGTGGCAAATAGATGAGGCGACGCCCACAGTGCAGCCCCATTGGCAAGCCTAGTACTCCGTTTTCGCGTGCAGTTGTTTCGTTTTTAGACGCTACTTTTTCCGTTTCATTTTCTGCCTGTCATTTTTTTTGGTATTTTGTCCTGGGTATTTTCGGTCTTTTCATTTTTTTGGTTTATTATTTTTCCTCTTTTTCCACGTTTGGTTTTTTGCAGGTCTTTCTTCCGGTTTTAATTTATTTTGTTTCCTTTCCTCATTTTGTGTATTCTACGACTCATCATAAATTAAGAAAGTGTTCACCATATGTTAAAAAAAATTCAGTATGCATTGAAACGTTCATTGTATATTAAGTAAATGTTCAACATATAATACAAAAATATTCAATGTGTATTGAAAAACTCTTCAGCATATTTTTACAAAAAAATATTATCTTATTAAGATGTTCATCATATATTACAAAAATGTCGCCATGCATTAAAATAACGTCCTTTGTATATTAGAAAAGGTACAAGGTATTTTAAAAAATGTGAATGTTTGTCCAAAAATCGTTCAGCATGTATTAAGAAAGTTCACTCTAATTTAAAAACTTCATAAATAAGAAAATGCCCTTTCTTCTGAGAGATTTTAGACGTATAAACGCGAAAAACAAGATTCACTACAGCCAATCAAGCTACAGTAATTCTACAGAGAAAACAATGCTTGTAGTTGCTACAGTGTTGGGGCAGCCCGGTTGGATCACTCCCTGTGCGAGGCTGCATCGATTTGACACGCACATGCATCCTATAGGAGCTCTCCTTCCCGCAGCAAGTTTTTTTAAGGATTGCCAACACTTTTTTGATCAATTTTAATGTTTATGGGGATACATGCTGGGTCATGAGGATGAATATCCCACATATGGCGACCTTGATCAAGCATAGCAGAGTGTTTGGCAAGGTTGTGAGCTTCATAATTTGATGCTCTTCCTTCCCGCGGCAAATGGAGAATAGGATTTCCCATCCGATTGGTTTAATTTTTCACCCAGTTATGGGCTAGCCGACCATGTTTGTAGTATAGGCTTGGATCGTTCTTTCACCTTCAAAATCATGCATGATATGACCCATGCTAACCAAGATCCTATTTGGTGCTCTAGGCGCTAGTTCCTTCGTTACTCATAAGTGGGGCACATTTTTTTCTCTTTTCTTTAGATTTCATTTTTTATTTTGTTTGTTTTCCATTTTCTTTGGATTTTCTTTTTCTTTACTTTGTTCCCTTCAAATGCACGAACTTTTTCTCAAATTAGGATCTCTTTCTCAAATTCCTCAAAGCTTCTTTCAAATTCTTGAACTCTTTTCAAATGCGTGAATTTTTCAAAATTCGTGAACATTTTTTAATCCATGAACATTTTTCAAATCATACAATATTTTTGAAATGCATGAACTTTTTAAAATCTATGAACTTTTTACAAATGCATGAACTTTATTCAAATCTGTAAACTTTATTTCAAATTTCTAACGTTTTTAAACTGCATGAACTTCTTTCAAATTGATGAACTTTTTCCAAATCTTCAAACATTTTGAAATGGATGAAATTTTTACAAATTCCCAAACTTCAAAAATTGATGAACCTTTTTCAAATCCATGAATGCTTTCGAGATGTGGGAACTTTATTCAAATTTTTGAACCTTGTTTCAAATTTGTGAAGTTAATAAAATTCATGAAATTATTTCTAATTCACACAATTTTCAAATGTTTGATACTTGTTCAAATACATGAACATTATTCAAATCTATCTTGAAGTTTTTAAATACATGAACTGTTCCAAATTTACTGAACATTTTTTAAATCTGTGAACAAATGTTTAAAATAGTGAACCTTTTGCAAATTCCTGAACTTTTTCAAATTCGTGAACATTTTCTATCTCATGATTTTTTTTTAATTCCCCCTTTTTTTAATTCGTGAGATTTTTTCAAACCCAGGAACATTTGTTCTGTTTCACCAAATTATTAAATACTGAAAAAGAAGCATTCTGGTTTTTTCTTCCGGAACTTAAAGATTTCTATAGAGCGAGCGAAAAAAAAACAATCTGTGGACGAACTGTGTGAATCGTTAGCCCCTATGCGCTGCAGCAAGAAACTGATGCTTAACGCGCCGAATAGGCGCTCTCCCACACTAGCTAGTGGGCTGGCTCATTTTTATCTATTTATTTATCGTTCACTAGTATTGATGAGGTGAATGGTCTCATTTGCTCCATTATTTTTTTCCTTTTGGGTTTGTTCTGTTTCTTCTCAGGTTTTTCTAGTCTTTCTGTTTTTCTTTGTTTTTGCAATGGTTTTACTCGTTTCTTTCTTTGTTTTCAATATTTTTTCATTTCTTTTTACATTTTATTTTTACACTGGTTTGCTTCTTTCTTTCTCGATTTGTACTGATTTCTTTCTTTCTCCGTTTTTCTTTGGTTTTCTTCGTTTATATTTTTTATTTTTGTCCATTTTCACTGATTTTTTACACACGTCTGCCTTTTTTCAATACACAATATAAATTTTCAGTACACATGTGAAACATTGCTTTGATACACATTGAACATTTTTCAAATACATGATGTACAATTTTATTTTAATACTCCCTCCGTTTCTAAATATTTGTCTTTTTAGAGATTTCAAATGGACTACCACATATAGATGAATATAGACATATCTTAGAGTGTAGATTAATTCATTTTTCTCCGTATGTAGTCACTTGTTGAAATCTCTATAAAGACTAATATTTAGGAACAGAGGGAGTACATGTTTTGAACCCTTTTTGAATACAGGGTCAATTTTTTTCAAATACATGTTGAAATGTTTAATTGTAAAAAACATTTTCTAGAACTATGCGAACATTTTTTGACATTGTATAAACATTTTCTTAAATGCCGCACACATTGCCAACAAAAGATGTAAGGGCACACCGGAACATGTCTACGGCGAGCTCTTGGGGTTTCTGCGGTGCTCCTGATTCCTGGCGTCACTCCCTCCTCGAGTGCACAGTCTCCAGATGTACATGGGCCTTAGTTGATGAAGAGCTGGGCAGCAACTTGGTGGCTACAACAAAGAATCGAGCTAAGAGTTGGCTTTTCAACCTGATGGGGTCGTTATCGCATGAGCAGTTTACCCTGACGGCGGTGACACTATGGGTTGACATCTCGGAGGAAGGCCATCCATGAGGCTATATTCCAGACTCCACACACGTTAAAGGCCTTCATAACACGCTATACCCAAGACCTGGAAGCAGTCCGGAAGCCCAGGAAACCGCGCCAAGCAGTGGCGATCGGTGCCCCTTTGATCATTCGACCAAAGGCCCCGCCAACGAATTTTGCAAAGATACATGTAGATGCGGGAGTTCGACCACAGAGAGGAGGCTCTGCAGTAGCAATTTGCAGAGACAGTCAAGGAGTTTTTATGGGAAGCTCAGCTTTAGTAATTGCCGGAGTTTGCGATGCATCCACACTGAAAGCCATTGCATGCCAAGAGCCATCACATTGGCGGAAGATCTTAATCAACAACACTATATTGTTGCTTCCGATTGCAAGCAGGTGATCGAAGGTATTGCTAAAGGGAGTCAAGGAGAATATGGAGTCATCATCAGAGAGATTATATCAAGATCACCATCATCCACTTGTAAATTTACTTTTGAAAGGCGCGAGGCTAATATAGAAGCTCATAAGTTAGCTAGATTTGCATTGTCTCTTCTTCCAGGGCGTCATGTGTGGTTAGGCCAGCCACATGACCAAATTTGTATCCCACACTCTGTGGACTTCGAGTAATAAAATGCCTTCTATCCTCAAAAAAAAGAGCAAACACGCATGCCTACACACGTAGCAGAGAAAATCCGTTGGGTTCACTTGAACCCGACGATTGTATGCTGGCTCCGCCCCTGTGCACAAGTTTATAGGTGTCTTTGTATATAAGTTTTCGTCTTAAACTCATAATTTTGTACTTGCATTCTTGGCATGTTTCTTTGTGTTTTCTTCCTAACATGCTTTAAGGGGAAACAACGTCTTGGTGTAGCATTTCCAAACCTGGTCAAGATGTGGACATCTTGTTCCACTAAAACTAAAGTGGCAACTGGTAATAAATGGTAGCCATATATTGTAGATGGTGAAGATAATGGTTTTGAAAGAGAGTATGGCCATATATAGTATGTAACAATAATAATACATGTGACCAAAGTGCAGCAGCGCCACACCACGACAGCATATTACCCTTCTAATTATAGTTTTTGCTTAAAATTTTAGTTTGAAAAATCTGTAGGAACCTTGTAACACTTTTTTTTAACACAGTTCACTTGCCCCTACTTTTTCATATAGTGAAACTACTAGGGTTACAAATTCGTAGTAAACTTGTAAAAAGAAAAAATAGCAACCTTGTGTCACTTTCTATCACCTTCTTCTTTGGCTGGGATTGATGGGTAGGCAAGCACGTCCCTACTTTCCATAAGTGAAGCTACTAGGGTTACACAAGCTAGTACTAGACATATTTTAATTAGCATTGCACCGCACAAGTAGTTTTTTTTTTGAAGGTAAACGCTCCGCTTTATTTAATTAAGGTTCGGGATTTCATCCGATATTACATCTAAAATAGAGTCTGGAGGCACCAAATGCCAAACATAGCTTATTTCGTCTCCTACTCCTACCCTCGCTAGCTTATGTGCCGCCTTATTCGCCGAGCGTCGCACCCATGTAACCTTGGCTTCTTCAAAAGACCCGAACATTTCTTTCACGTCCCAGATCCATGGTCCAACTCCGCTTAGGTTTCTGTCAGGATCGTTGATCATGTTGACAACCGTCTGACAGTCCAGCTCCAGGTGCATCTTCCTGACATTATGTTCCATAGCCATCTGCAGTGCCTTCTTTGTTGCCAGAATCTCCGCTGCCTCCGCATCCGCGACCTGGGGGAAAAACTCACAGGCGCCCACTATGTATGCCCCGTTCTGATCCCTGATCACTATTCCTCCCCCTCCTTTTCCTCCATTTTTGGACATGGCTCCATCCGCGTTAATCTTCACCCATCCCACTTCCGGTGGTTCCCATCTTTGCCGCTCAACCACCTTGGGGATTTTGGGAACAGTGGGGTGTACCTCTTGCCATTCCTGAACATGCGTAAGAACCGTCTTCATGATCGCATGTGGCTCCGCTATTCTTTTGCCGTCTCTAGCGTTATTCCTTGCTAGCCATAGACCGTACAGAGCCTGCACCAACAACTGCTTCTCCTCCTCTGCCGCTCCCGCAAACCATCCAAGTAGCCAGTTCGACAGCTCACTCTGGGATCTAGTCATCTCAGGTGGGTTAGCCACCCTAGCTCCCGTTTCAGAGCGCAACAGCTGCCAAAAAAGAGATGAGTGTGGACATGTCCAAAAGCGATGCAGTATAGTTTCCTCCCTTCCGCACGCAACACAAAAGACCCCTGGTTTGATCCGTCTTCGGTGCAATTCAGAGCCCACCGCCAAACCATTCCTGAGCAGCCTCCATACATGCACTTTTGCCTTCCCCGGTGCCGAAGTGTCCCAAAGGGATAGGAAGCCTTTGTGTTTGCTCGTAGTCGTTGAGGGTTCAGGCCGTCCTGACCTCACCTTGTTCATTGACATCCTAAGATGGTAGGCAGACCGAACAGTAAACTTGCCATTTTTAGTGAAGTTCCATGCACGCCAGTCTTGGCAGTTCGGACCACCTATCGCAATTCTCTTGATATCCTGCGCATCATCTGGTGTGAATAACTCATTCACACGAGCCTCGTTCCAGTCCCGCCCATCAGCAGTTAGCAGATCACTGACCTTCGTTACGCCCCAGGCAAAAGTTTGACCCAAAGGCTTCATACATCCAGCTCTTGGGATCCAATTTTCGTGATGGATGTTGATCATTGTCCCATTGCCAATCCGCCACACCAGTCCTTCCCGTAGCAGGTCTCTGCCATGAAGAATACTACGGAAAGTGAACGAGCCTGCCGATGGGCATGTAGCCGACAGGATCGAATCATCAGGGAAATAACGAGCTTTTAGAACACGGGCACACAAGGATCCCGGCACTTGAAGAATTCTCCACGCTTGTTTGGCCAGCAGAGCCTGGTTGAAAGCCTCCGGATCACGGAAACCTAGCCCCCCCTCCTTTTTTGCGTCGCACATCTTGTCCCAAGCAATCCAATGCACTTTCCGTTCATCATCCATTGCACCCCACCAGAATTTAGACGAGATCGATGTCAGGTTCCGGCACATCTTCTTTGTGAGGTGGAAACAGCTCATGGTGAACGTAGGTGTCGCTTGCAGGCCCGACTTTATCAGCACCTCCCTTGCCTTCATGGACAAGCCCTGCCCCTTCCATCCACTAACCTTGCCTTTGGAGCACTCTGTCACATATTTGAACGTACCATCCTTAGACCTCCCAACCAGTGTCGGTAGGCCTAGGTATTTCTCGGTAAGAGCCTCCTCCTCTATCCCAATAATCTGCTTTACCTCAACCTTTGTTTCTTCTTGACAACCTCTCCCAAAGAAGATCGCCGACTTCTGGAGATTTATCCGTTGTCCCGAGGCTGCCTCATATCTCTCCAGTATCTCCTTCAATGCCTCCATGTTCTGCCTTGTACCCTCAAGAAACACAACACTGTCATCGGCGAAAAGAAGATGTGTCACTTGGGGGCCCGTGCTCCCAAATGCCACACCTTTGAGGTTGCCTTCCTGCTGAGCGTGCTTTAGCAACGCTGAAAAACCCTCAACGCAGAAAAGAAAAAGGTAAGGGGAGAGGGGATCCCCTTGTCTAAGGCCTCGAGAAGGTGCAAATCTTCTAGACAAACCTCCATTCAGCTTTACTGAGAACGACGCCGATGTCACACATCTCATTATCATAGCAATCCACTCCGTAGCAAAACCATATTTAGCTAGCATCTGCTCCAGAAAAATCCACTCTACTCTGTCGTACGCTTTCATCATGTCCAGCTTGACTGCACAGAACGCCTTTCTTCTCTTTCTAGTACGAATGGCATGAACGCACTCATATGCAACAAGGACGTTGTCTGTGATCAGTCTACCTGGAACAAACGCGCTCTGTTCCTCCGAGATAAGAACCGGCAGGATGTGTTTGAGTCTGTTGGCCATCACCTTTGTTGCTATCTTGTATAGGACGTTACAGAGGCTAATAGGGCGAAACTGCGTCAGAAGCTCAGGTGAGTTGACCTTTGGGATCATAACCAGGATCGTGTCGTTAAAACTTGCCGGTGTCGTTTCCCCCGTCAGAAAACCCCTAACAGCTTTACATATATCTATTCTTAACAAAGGCCAGTGCCTTTGGTAGAACAGAGCAGGAAGTCCATCCGGTCCCGGCGCTTTCGTTGGCCCCATTTGGAACAAAGCAACCTCGATTTCCTCGTCTGTTATCGCAGCCGTAAGTTTTGTGTTCATGTTCTCTCTATCAAGCCTCAATGTGTTGGAGCAGCTCCTGTGCTCCCGCCGACCCTTCCGAGGTAAACAGGTTTTCATAAAAGGTAGCGGCCAACTCCCTCATCTCCTCATTGACAAGGCATCGTGTCCCATCCTGGCGCCGGAGCGCTCTAACCGTGTTCTTCCTTTTCCGATGCGAGGCTCTTTGTTGGAAGTATTTAGTGTTTTGATCTCCTGCTTGCAGCCAATCAACTCTTGACCTCTGTCTATAGAACACTTCCTCCCTTTCATAAATTTCCCTCAGGTGCTCTTCTATCTCCTTTATTTCATGTCGAAGCCCAGTTTGGACCGCTCGTTCCTTTGCCTCCTGTAGCTGTGTTTTGAGCTTCGCTATCTGCCGCCTGATGGATCCAAACACCTCCCTCGCCCATCTCCTCATGCTAGCCATCGTGGTTCCTAGTCGTTGGCAGATTCCAGCCAGGGTGCTGTCACCCCCACTAGATGCTTCCCATGCCTCTCGGACCATGTCATCATACTTGTCGTGCCTTGTCCAGGCCTCCTCAAAACGAAACGGTCTCTCTCCACCACTATCCGAGCACGGAGCCGTCTCCAATGCCCTAACTAGTATCGCCTGATGATCAGATTCTTCTGTCATAATATTTTCCACTATGGTATCCGGGAAGATTTGCAAAAAACCCTCAGTACATGCAGCACGGTCCAGCCTGACCTGGATATTCTCCTCTCCCTCTCTCCTGTTGTCCCAAGTGTATTGATATCCCGAATAGCCCAAGTCCACAAGGCCACAATCAGCCATACAGTCCCTGAAATCTTCCATCTGAAGAAAACTGCGTGGATTCCCTCCTATCTGATCTGACTGGAACATTGCTTCATTATAATCCCCCATACAAATCCATGGTAATGTGTCCTGAGCATGAAGATAACGCAGCGCATCCCATGATTTCTTCCGTTGCTCTCTACAGGGCTCTCCGTAGAATCCAGTGACTCTACATTCCTTGCCCTCCCAGACCACTCTAGCATCTATAAAATATTGGCTCCATGGCCGGACAGTAACATTCACATTATCACGCCACCATAAAGCTAGTCCTCCACTCTGACCCACACAGTCAACCGCCACACCATTCCTAAAGCCAAGACTCCATTTGATCTTCTCCATTGCTCTTGCTCTCTTTTTTGTTTCACAAAGAAATACCACCACTGGGTTGTAGGACCTAATCAGGTCACGTAGTTCGCCAACTGTCGAGTCCAACCCCAAGCCTCGACAGTTCCAGGCCAAGAGATTCATTGGTCCCGGCGGCCCTGGTTCTCAGGGTCCGCCGATGTTGCTTTATTCTCTGAAATGCGATCAAATACAGAGTTTGTTTTCTGCCTCGTGTCTCTAAAATATCCCTCGCTGCCTACCTGCCTGTCATGCCCCCCCTTTGGGATCCACACTTGGGTCGGCCTCCTCTTCCTGCTGTCATAGTCCTTCCTATCATAGTAGTCAGATCGGCCTCTTTCTCTCCATTCTTCTCGCTCCCTACGTACGTAGTAGCCCCTTCTCCTCTCTCGGGTCCCATGCATATCGGATCTTCCCAGTGGATAGACCCGCTCCGCTCCGCCCCCATGCACTCCCCTGTGATAAGCTACCTTGTCCTTTCCTTTCCTCTCTCTCTCTGACTCCTTTTGTTCTTCTTCTTCCTTCCGTTGTTGACCCTCTTTCATCAACTTGTTTCGCAGAGAATGTTCACGACGCTCCTCCAGATCTTCGCGAAGGTCATGCTCCTTTGCGTCACCTTGTCTAGCACCATCCTTTTTCGGGCTGTTTACTTCTTCTCTAACATTTCGGCCTACCCCGCCAGTGCGGGATTCAGATGTACGCGAGAACTCAGAGTTCAGATTTCGCTTTGCTGGGATGTCCCTCGTCCTCGGGTGATCATAGCAGCGTGCATACGCCTCACCAGTGTGGGCGCTGCTCATACTGTTATTACTACTTCCAGCCGCCCCCAATGACCCTTCTTTTCCTCCCATGTTCCTGCCTGGTGATGCTCTCAGCCACCCTCCCCATTGCTGTTCCGAGTCAACCGGTGGTTCGCATACTCCATTGTTGTGCACCAACCTACCGCATGCAAAGCAAAAGTGTGGTACTTTTTCATAGTAGAAATCAAACCAGGTCTTTTCCTCGTCCTCTTTCTTCTTCCTCAGATAGAACCCTCGCACCAGCGGCTCCTTCACTGATATTTTTGCTCTAACCCGTAGATGTTGTCCTCTTGCCAAGCCTTCTTTGTCCACATCAACTTTCACAATTTCCCCTAACCAGTTACCCAGGGCCCTTCCAAACGCTTCCGTTCTCCTGTCCGGTGGCAAGTCCGCCACTCTGACCCACACATCAATTTTGTCAAACACCATCTCAGACGGTCTCTTGTCCCCCTCATAATCTTTCATGATAAGAGTGCTAAAGTCAAACTGCCAAGGTCCGTTCTGCAACACATGCCTCCAGTCGCCTTCGCTACCAAAGTGAACTTCAAAGATGTTCGGACCGATCTCAGCAAATTTTGCCTCCCTGTGCAGGCCCCATGCCCTCGGCATGGTTTTCTCCACCGCACTCATCTTCATCGGCCTAGGAGAGCAGACCTTCCCGACAGCAGACCAACGATGGGTTTTACGAACCGAAGGGTTTGGATCTTCAAACACGAACCCTTCAACCTCCTTGTCCATCAAGACCATCCCTCCTAACCTTGCAGAAAGACTCGCGGCCGGATCTGGGGTTCTGCTCTCCACCGGGGACTTGGAGGATCCCCTGCTAGCTGTCCCGCCTCCCGTCTTCGATGGCGTCTCAGCCGCCTTCGTCGAGGGAGTGACTCGATTTCCCCGCCGCCGCCTCTTCCTTCGTCTCAGAGATCCTGCCATAGCTCCGCTCCGCGGCAGAGATCCCAAACACGCAGGCCTGAGCACAGGAGAGCGCCGTCGCCGACCTGATCTCGGCCAGATGCAAACCACCCCCGTGCAGCGAAACCCTAACCCTAGCGTAGTCGCACAATCGCCCGAGCGATCGCCTCCTACCCCTTAGCGCTTCGTGCCGTGGTGGACCCTCACCGCACAAGTAGTTTGCGTCTTATTAATTATGAGCTGGCATTCCTGGCATGTTCTAACAGGGGAAACTACGTCCCGGTGTAGCATTTCCAAACCTGTCAAAATGTTGACATCTTGTTCAACTAAAAGATCAATATACTCGTAATGGCCACGTTTGGTGGCCTCCTGAGGTTCAAAGCTTAATCACAAAGCCATCTTTTTTGTTTCCATAATTAATTGTACCTTGCACTTCCATTTGTGACACCGAGACCATCACACATGTCAATCCAGAAGGTCCAAACAAGGTCATGCAATGCGCCGTGAGCAAGAGACGTTTTTCTTCTTTGAGATGCGGAAGATCGCAGGGGCAATGTCTCTGGGCTTTGCACTGTTGTGCCATGGGCAGTGCCAAAATTTTATTATGCGGCCGTCACTAGATGTGATAGTGGTTACTCCTAGAAAAGATTCACGCATACCGGTGCTATCACAGGCATCCTTCCATTCGTATCAAGGCTTCCACGGTGCATAGCAGCATCCAAATCGTAATTACGTTTTAGTGTACCCTTTCTAAATCTGGTCAAAATGTTGACATCTTGTTCCACTAAAGATAAACACAGTCATCATGGCACGTTTGGATGTCTCCACATGTTCAAAGCTTAATCACAAAGCTATCTTTTTCTTTTGTTTTCATTATTAATTGTACCTTGTACTTCCATTTTTACACCTTATTATTGCCTAGAAAGGAAACAGTTCTAAACACGGAGTGGCACGACAAGTGTTCCCCACATCACTAATTAATTCTGTCCCTTTTGCTCATAAGTCCATCATCGTCATGTCATCACGTACTAGAAAGAGAAATACGAGAAGCAATAGACCGATCCATAAACTTTGTCCTATTTGAAAACTACGAGAAAATCTGTACTACATTGCATAAGCAAGAACGAAATCTATATACTACGTTGCTACCACACACTTTGCCCCGTTGATTTGAAATACGAGAAATAATTAGATTCTGACGGTGGATAGGATTGATTTTGAAGACTCGCAAAGTACTGACTCGAACAAGATTTTTGGAAGAGTTGGAAGAAACTGTGAAACATTACCGTATACCTGCAATGACCATTTCTTTGCTTTCTTATTCTCAGTGGCCACCTTTTACTACTCTGTTCTTCTTATTGTTGTAGTCTACCATACCGTTGCAGAGTAACTAGAACCTTACCAAAGTCTCGACTAGGAGGTTATCCTGAAATGGCCCAAACAAGAGATTAGACAATGACGCATTTTTATCTTTTTCAAACAACCACCTGTAGGCTATAGCACCGACTTATTTGTCCAACATCGCGTCAACAAAATCTAAAGCTACTTTTCACAAAAAGGAAAGCAACAACTGATCGGCACTCGCACGTACGTTTGCCACAGCTTGGAGCTCACTGGAAAATCCACCAAGGCCCAAGGCCATAGCATCAGCTAGAAGGCCACACCGAGTTGTCACTATGATAGCAATCCATGTAGCAAATCTGCCGGAGGTTGTTTTTAGTTCTAATTGATATTTTCCCATGGTATAATATAGTATCTGGCAAAACTGATGGGCATGCTCTAAGAGAGATAAGTGAAGTGGTGACTGGGTAATAAATGATATAGCTATAGTGTGTAGATGGTAGAGATAGTGGTTGTGAAAGAGAACATAACCATATATAGTGCGTCACAATAATAGTATATGTGACCAAACTGCAGCAGTGCCATAACAAAATCATGTCACCCTAGTCTAGTTCACGTCTAAAACTTATTTTTTTTGCAAGTTAAATCTTTAGTTCCCATGTCCAAAAGGTTTGGATTCCGGATGTAAATAAATCTGATGGAGCACCGAGATTTAACGTTACCGTTGTAACTGAAAAATATTGAGCGGTTAACGAACGATTTTTTCAATGAATTTTGAATCCAATAAAATTCATTCAAATTAAAAAAATTCAGGATGTTTTTGCTCAGTATGGCGATTGCTCACGGGCTACTGAGATATGCAGTTGTTGGGCTGTAACCAAATTTGCCACCCGCTAGCCAAAACCGTGCCTGTCAATTTCGTCACCTTCTTCTTCGGCTGGGATTGATGGCTAGGCACACACGTATCCACTTTCCACAAATGAAACTACTAGGTTTACACAAGTTAGTACTAAATAAATTTTAATTAGCATTGCATTGCAGAAGTTTACATTTGCGTCTTAATTATGAGCTTGCATTCCTGCCATGTTTTAAAAGTGGAAACTACGTCTTGGTGTAGCATTTCTAAACCTGGTCAAAATGTCCACATCTTGTTCCACTAAATATAAATGTACTCATCATGGCCACATTTACATCTTTTCCACGAAAGATAAATTGTTCCTTGTACTTCCATTTTTACACCTTATTATTGCCCAGAACTGAAACTTTAGTTAATCACATAGTGGCGCGACAAGTGATTCGCACATCACTAACTCGTTCTCTCTCTTTTGCTCATAAGCCATCATCATCATCACGTATACTAGAAAAAGAAATCAAGGCAAGAACCCTAGATCAATCCATGTACTTTGTCCTATCTGAAAAATATGAGAGAACCTATACTACATTGCATCAGCAAGAACATAACTATATACTACACTACTACCTCATACTTTGTCCGGTTGATTTGAAATATGAGAATCTTTTAGATTCCGACAAATAGGATTGATTTTGAAGATTCACATAGTACTCACTCAAACAGTTATATTCTTGCAGGGGTTAGGAGAATTGTGTGCTAAAATGTAATTAAATCGATCATGAGCACTATGAAACATTATAGGATACCTAATGACCATTTATTTCCTTCCTTTAGATGTCCACGTAATTCAATCTTTGTTTTCAATGACCACCTCTTACTACTCTGCTTTTTTCTCTAGTGCACCATGCTATTGACGAAAACTGAAACCTGTGCCAGATTCTTTACTACCAGGAGGGTATCCTAAAATGGCACAAGCGAGAGATTAGACAACAACGCTTTTTTTTTCTTTCTCACTCCACAATGCTACTCGACAACAACCACCTATAGGATATAGCACCGTATAATTTGTCCATCATCGTGTCAGCAAAATCTAAAGCTACTTATTCTAACAAAAATACTTAAAAAAAGGAAAGTTGATGCATATAGAATTGAAGATTAGTCGCTGTAAAATGCATAAGGATGACACAGGAAATAGTTGGATTCTTTGAATAATCATGAGAAATTCCTGCTTTAATTTTGATTAGTACGTGCAAGAAAACACTCGTACGCACGTTTGCCACAGCTTGCAGCTCACTATAAAAGCCCCAAAGGTCCCCAGGCCATAACACCAGCTAGAAGCCACACCAGGTCAGTCAAAGACCAGACACCAGACCACTTCACTCCACGTCCAAATGGCGATGACTCTCGAAGAAGTGCTCTCCAAGCAGGCTGCCGACCTAGCCGCCATCTCGCCGGCGCCGGTGAGGAAGGCCGTCGATGCACTGGCGCGCAGCAGCCACGCCCGCGCTGCCGCCGATGCCCTGGTCTACCTCTCCGTGGGCACGACCTGCACGATGTTCGCGGTCGCCTTCCTCACCACCTTCGCGGGTCTGGCCTGCGCCCGCGGCTGGGGCTGCACCCCGGCCTATGTCCTGTCCGAGATAGCAGACTATCTATCCACACCTGTCCTGCTTCTCCTGCCGCCGGCGCTCGTGCTCTTCTTCCTCCGCGCCGCCGGCTGCAGGACCAAGGTACGTACGTGCTCGTCACTCACTCTGCTCCACGGTTCTGCTTCCCGTGATGCTGATGAATTCACTGTGTAATGTGATAGGCGGCGGCGGACGCGGAGAGCCTCATCGTGAAGAATGACGAGGAGCCAACCCTTCTGTCGCCGTCGCCGCTGGCCTTGGCAATTCTTTGGCTTTTCATTGGGTCGGCGTCGATGGGAACCGTCTCTTTCCTTCTTTTCAAGTGTGGATATACAGAGATCTCCGACCTTCTCGGCTACGCGGCTCTCCTGTGCACGTTCATGTGGGAAGCCCTCGTCTATGTCCGCGCTGCAGTGGCGCTGTGGAGGATGAATCCCGGGCCAAGCAACATGGTAGCTGCAGAGTAGCGCGGGATCATCAACTTACTAAGGTAACTGGCATTAAGCTAAGATATTTTTTTTGCACTTGATCTCTCTCTCGTCTCAACTTGAAACACTATACATCCTGATATAATTTCGTCGTTCACCGACCACTAATTCACTCCACCCCCAGTTTGTAGAATATGATGCAAGTATTGTTCAAGTCAAGTAGTGGAACGTATCAGTATTGTTTGGTATCAACTGAAAGTATATATAATTGTTGTCTTCAGTCATCACCAACCACCAATGCTACTCTTGTGTAGTACTAAACTGCCACACGATGCTAGAGATTGATAGGACAGTAATAATTCTTCTTCTTGATCTTATAAATTTTGTACTTTATAGTTTCATTTTGTACTAAATTGCAAATGACATTGATGTTGACACAATTTCGTCCTTTAATCGCCAGGTGCGAAGGATTTCAAGCCGGCCGGAAGCAGCAAGGTGATGGAGAGTGCTACGCAGTGCAGGAGCGCTGCTGTTTCCTACTTCCTTTGATGCTGTTCTGAATAAAGAGATGGGCATGCATGCCGTGTGTGTGTGTAATAATCTACTAGTGCAGTACTAGATAGTAGTATGAAGCTTGCTTCAGTTGATGCTAGTTCAGCGCTGCAGCGCTATGGTAGCTTTGGTTGGTAGCCCATACATATGACTGGACGTACGATCTGATGCAGAACCTCCATTCTATGTATGCAATAATAGCATTTTACCGTCTATAACTTGTCTGCGGTCGATTATAAATAGCAGGAACGGGAAAGCAGCTCAAATTGGTTTCTTTTTTACTTTTTTCTTATTTATGACCAAAGCTAAAATTCGTTCCTGATGTTTGTGGGTTTCACATATCGTCTTCCGAGAAGGAAGATGTCATGATGCACATGGCCTGCCGACTGCAGCAGCCGAATGGTAGCTATGCTACCTGAGGGCACGTCTATGCTTCAATTGACACAAGACACACATGTGCCTCGCCTCAAGGGTCGCAAGAATGGGCCAGTCCAATAGCGTGCCTTCCTTCGCTTTGTTTTCTTCGTTCGTTACCTTGTTTAGTCTAGTTTATTTGTTCTATTCGTTTTCCCTTTTTATTTTATATATTTTTGTTATTTATATTATATATATACAATTATTAGTTGATTTTGTTTATAAACGATCACTGCACATCTAAAACATGTTCATGTAGTGTAAAAGAATTATTCACGGGTTTTCTGTAAAATGTTCGTACCATTCAAAAAAATGTTCATGACATTTGAATGTATATGATCATTATATTTCTTTAATGTTCATGAAAACGTAAAAAAGTGTACATGTAATTTGTAAAAAGTGTTTGTATCATTTACAAAGTTGTTCATGACATTTATAAAGTGTTTACATGTTAAAAAATATGTTTCATAAATTATTAAAAATATTCTTGAAATGCAAATACTTGTTCGCACAGTTTTAGGAAACTGTTCATAACATATAAAAAACACGCGTGCCATTTAAAAAAAATATCACAAGACATAAAGATGTTTGCAGTTTTCTTTAAATGATGACATTTTTTTATTTGTTCAAACATGTGTTTAAAAATATTCAGTGTGTATTAAAAAATGTTCAATGTGCATTTTACAAACGGTCAACATGTATTTGAAAAATGTTTAATTCTCATTAGAAGAATGTTCAACATGTAAAAATGATTAACATGTAAAAAAATGTTCAGCATATATTCAAATAAAGTCTGACATGTTTGAAAAATGGAAACAAAATGAAACACAAAATAAAAAATGAATAGAAACAAACCTGAAGAGAACTAAAAGGAAACCGATGAAAACCAACAGAGAAAACACACAGAAAAAAAGGTAAAACAATTAAGAAAAACCAAAAAAAAATATAAGAAAGGTTTTCAAACCGCTCCGTGTTGGTCTATAGAACCTTTCTAAACCGCTCTATTGGGCTGACCCACTACAGCAGTCCCAGAACAAAGTGCGGGGATTAGACGGTACTACCGTCGTATTAAGTAAGATATAGCACTGGCGGTCGATTGCCAATGGAGCAGCGACAGAGTGTATTGATGCCATAGAAAGGGCCGAGTGTGTGTTGATCAGGTAGGCCTTTATCGGGTTTGTTTTTCAGTCTCGATTGAGAGGAGGCACCGTATTTATCGAGCTCTCCTAGGCATTGGAACAGTGGAAAGGTCTTTACTAGCCGAAACATTACCCTAATTGAAATTAACAAGTAGTCTTTGTGGTAAGCTCTCAGACGCATAGTATTAACTTCCAGATCAACTTAATACTACACCTTAAAATCTATAGGATGATGTCTTGCTAGTAGAACATGCACGATATAAATGACTTTCACGTTGCAACACATGGGTCGATCGTCTCCATGTGTGGTACACGAGGGGGGTGTGAACAGGTGGCTTCAGTTGGATGGATAAAAAAGGAGGGGAGAGAAGGTGACAAAGCAGCCAAACATTTGAAAAATAGCATGGCTGCTCGGCAATTTTGATGATCCATTTAACAAAGTTACATGTTGGACTCTGTTTTTCGCTAAAAAATGATATATTACCATTTTACAATCTATATATAGCAAAGCTACACGGCATGAGATAAGTCAAGCTACTGGGCATGGTAGCAGTTGCGTAATAAATGATAGCCATAGTAGTAGTTGGTGCAGTTTATGGTTGTGATAGACAATATGGCCAAATATAGTGCGTCAAAATAATACATGTGACAAAAGTGCAGCAAGGCCATCACAACATCATATCACCGTTCTAATTCTAGTTCTAACCTTTAGGTCCCTTGTGTCACTTTGGTGACCTTCTTCTTCAAATGGGATCGATGGCTAGGCTTGTCGCCATTTTCCACAACTAGACTACTACTATTACAAAAGTTAATATACTAACAACATTTAATTAGCATTGCACCACACAAGTTTCCGGGTGTCTTGTATGGTTGCATCTTAATCATGAATTTTCAATCCTGGCATGCTTTTAACAAGGGGGAAACTACGTCTTAGTGTAGCATTTCTAAATCTGGTCAATATGTTAACATCTTGTTCCACTAAACATAAATATAGTCACCATGCGCACGTTTGGGTGTCACCACAGGTTCAAAGCTTAATCATAAAGCTATCCATTCACTGCAATTTTATTTTGTTTTCATCATTAATTTTACCTTGTACTTCCAACTGAAACTTAAGCTAATCACATAGTGGCACGACAATAGATTAATCGGACAGTACTATTCTCGTAAGTGTTAGGAGTGACCTTTGTGTTTTAAAATGTAATTAAATCTTTCATGGTCACTTGAATCATTACCGGTACCTGTAATGAAAATTTCTTTCCTTTGTTAATTATGATGTCCATATAATTCAGACTCTATTCTCAATGGCCACCTTTTATGACTCTGCTCTTTTCTGTAGTGCACCACACTATTGCTGAAAAACCGAAACCTTCCCAAAGTCTCTAAAGGGAGGGTGTCTTAAAATGGCACAAACAAGTGATTAGACAACGTTGCGTCTTTGCTGTTCTCACTCAACAATGCTAGTACTTGACAACAACCTATTGGCTATATATAGCACCGAATGATTTGTCCATCATCGTGTCAGCAAAATCTAAAGCTACTTTAAAAAAAAGGTAAACCCGATGCTGGTTTAATTCCTCACACTTGGACTACCGGCCATTCAAACATGATGAGAAACTTGTTCTACGTAAGAATATAAGATCACTAGTGACTGTAAAATGCATAAGGACACATGGAATAATTGGATTCTTAGAAAGATCATGAGAAATTCCTCTTCAAATTTGATTACGTGCAACACTCCATCGCCACAGCTTGGAGCTCACTATAAAAGCCCCCAATGATAACTAGAAGCCACACCGACGCTAGTGTAATTCCACACATTTGGACTACCGGCCATTAATTCTAGTTCTAATCTTTAGGTCCCTCGAGTCACTTTAGTCACCTTCTTCTTCAAATGGGATTGATGGCTATACACATTCTTCTTCAAATGGGATTGGGTAATAAATGATAGCCATGGTAATTGCTGATGGGTATAATGGTTTTGAAAGAGAATATGGCAATATATAGTGCATAAAATAATACCTTTGACCAAAATGCATGAGCGCCATCACGACATGATATCACCGTTCTAATTCTAGTCCTGATATTTAGTTCCCTCGTGCCACTTTAGTCACTTTCTTCAAATGGGATTGATGGCTGGGCATGCCCCTAATTTCCTCAAACCTGCAGGCTACTACTATTACAAAAGTTAATACTACTACTAGCATAATTTAGTTAGCATTGCACTGCACAAATTTATGAGTATCTTGTGTGGTTGCGTCTTAATCACGAATTTGCATTCATGGCATGCTTTTAACAAGGGGAAAATACGTCTTAGTGTTCTCTATCTTGTCAACATGTTAACATCTTGTTCCGTTAAAGATAAATAAACTCATCATGGCGACGTTGGGTGTCTCCACAGATTCAAAGATTATTTACGAAGCTATACACTCACTTCAACTTTCTTCCGTTTCCATCACTAATTGTACCGTGCACTTCCATTTTTAAACCTTATCGCCTAGAACTGAAATACAAGCAAAGCACACATCGCTAACTAATCCAGTCCCTTTTGCTCATAAGTTAATCATCGTCGTCACACACTAGAAAGATAAATAAAGGCAAGAACCTCTAGGCCAATCCACGCACTTTGTCCTATCTGGAAAATATGAGAAAAACTAAGCAAGAACAGAAGCTGAATTCTACACTGCTAGAACACACTTTGTCCCGCTGATTTGAAATATCATAATAACATAGATTCCGATGGATAGGATTAGTTTTGAAGATTCACAAAGTACTCACTCGGACGGTGCTATTCTGGGAAGAGTTAGGAGAAACTTTTGTGTTTTAAAATGTAATAAAATCATTCATGCTCACTATGAAACATTACAGGTTTTTTTTTTGAAAAGGGGATGTCCCCGGCCTCTGCATCAGAAAGATGCATACGGCCATCATGAAACATTACAGGTACATGTAATGAAAATTTCTTTCCTTCGTTCTATAGGCTATATATAGCATCGAATGATTTGCCCATCATTGTGTCAGCAAAATCTAAAGCTACTTTTCAAAAAAAAAAAGGGAAAGGCGATGCTGGTTTAACTCCACACACTTGGACTACCGGCCATTCAAACATGACGAGAAACTTGTTAGGTTCCTACATAAGAATATACTGTAGAGACCCAAACGTCTGTAGTGACTGTAAAATGCATAAGCAGGACACATGGAATAATTGGATTCTTGGAAAGATCATGATAAATTCCTGCTTCAAATTTGATTACGTGCAAGACTCCATCGCCGCAGCTTGGAGCTCACTATAAAAGCCCCAAGGCCCCAGGCCATAGCACGAGCTAGAAGGCACACCGACTCACCGAGCAGACCACTTCACTCCACACCCAAATGGCGATGACTCATGAAGAAGAGCTCTCGGAGCTGGCTACTAAGGTAACCTTCTACGCGCTCTGAGTGGACCAGGCCTGCGCCGTGGCCCACGTCCTGCCGAAGATACCGTAGTATCTAGCCATACTCGTCCGGCTTCTCTTGCCGCCGGCGATCGTGCTCTTCTTCGTCCGAGCTGCCGGCAGCAGCACCAAGGTATGTACTCGTCGCCCACTCTTCTCCGTGCCTCTTTGTTCCATGGTTCTGCTTCTCATGAAGATGAGGATGATCCTCAAAATGTGATAGGCCGCGGACGGAAAGAGCATCAGCGTCAAGGATGTTGACTTTTCCATGGTTCTTCTGTTGCTTTTGCTTCTGTCGACGATGTTAGGAACCATCAATTTCGCTTTTTACAAGTATGGATATCCAGGCCCAGGGTCGTGCGATCTTCTCGGCCACGTGGCTCTCTTTTTCATCTTCCTGTGTGAAGCCCTCGTCTATGTCCGTGCTGCACTGTCTCTGTGGAGGATGAACCCCACTCCCAAGCCCAGCAACATGGTGGCTGCAGAGTAACGCAGGATCGCCCACTCACGAACGTGGATTTATAAAGCACGGGTTTCTGGACACCTCTTATCCATACCCTTCAATACTGCTTTGAGATCCAGCTAGAATGTTTTGTTGCCCTACAAAGTTTCAAGTTCATATGTTGTTCTATTTAGGAGAAACAAAAAAAGACAAAAGTTGCTCGCACGAATCGCGATGCAAAAATGAATGGCTAGATAAAGGGGTGTAGGAAAGCCCATGCTTTCTCAAATGTTAACCGCCCACTTACTCAGGTAACCAGCATTAATTAAGCTTAGCTGAACATCGATATCAGGCTTCCTCAAAAACTATTTTATCTGAACATCGAGTTGTTTTGTACCAACAAATTGGTACAAGACGATGCAAGTAATGTTCAAGAATTTATCAGTTGGTTCCGCACAGTCATGTTTGTTATCGACTGAAAGTATAGTTGTTGTCCTCAGTCATCACTCATCACCACCAGTGCTACTCTTCCACTAAACCGCCACACGTTGGTAGGGATCGATAAAACAGTAATTAATAAATTTTCTGCTTAATCTTCAAATGTTTGCACTTCAGTTGTTTCTTGTCTCAACTTGAAACGCCATTTGATCTTGATACAATTTCTTCATTTCACTGGCCAGGTGCGCAGGATCTCGAGCCGGCCGTAGCAAGATGATGGAGAGTACTACGTAGTACTGTACTACAGGAGCGCTTCTGCTTCCTTCTAGCTTTGTTGCTGTTCTGAATAAAGAGACGGACATGCATGTCCTGTGATGTATAGTACTCCCTCCGTCCGGAAATACTTGTCTTCAAAATGGATAAAAGGGGATGTATCTAGACGTATTTTACTTCTAGATACATCTCGTTTTATCCATTTTGATGACAAGTATTTCCGGACGGAGGGAGTAGTAATCTATTCAGTACGTATAACTATTAGTATCAAACTTGCTTCAGTTAATGCAGTGCCTGGAGCAGTATGGTAATTTGGCTGACCACTGTCTCTGTCTGAACCGGACCTATCGATCTAACACAGCATGGATGCATGTGTTGCTGTCATTTACGTGTACGTGCCTATAAAATATGACTGGACGTACGCTCTGATGAACAGCTTCTACTCTGATGGACCTTGGTAATATGTAAATGTAATACAGTATACCATAGCGCTTCAGTGGCCTCCTGCTTTCTCCGTGATTGTTACTTGTTGGTTTTGTCTAGGGCTAATTTACCTGTTTGTGACATCTATTTTTTTTTCACACATTTGAAATGTGGTCATAAAAATGTAAGTAATTGCTCGTGTAATTTGGAAAAAATATATGTACCACTTCAGAAATTGTACATGACATTTAAAGAAATGTTAACCCGTTTAAAAATATGGTAAAGACATCAATTTTTTTCATGAAATGTAAAAGTTTGTTTGTGCAATTTTCTGAAAATGTTTGTTATGTATAAAAATTATGCGTGTCATTAAAAAAATGTTCATAGCACTTAAAAATTTATATGTGACCAAAGTGCAGCAACGCCATCACGACACATCATGTCACCATTCTAATCCTGGTTCTAATGTTTAGTTCCCTCGTGTCATTTTAGCCACTTTTTTCTTCAAATGGGGCTAGGCACGTCCCTACTTTCCACAAACCAGGCTACTATTACAAAAAATGTCAATACTAGTACTACCAATATTTAATTAGCATTACACTAAACAAGATGCCGGGAGGCATGTATGTTTTCGCCGTAATTGTGATTTTGCATTCTTGGCATGTTTTTAACGAGGGGAAACTATGTCTTAGTGTAGCATTTCTAGATCTTCTCAAGATGTTGACATCTCATTCCACCAAAGTTAAATACACTCGTCATGGCACGTTTGGGTGTCTCCACATATTCAAAGCTCAATAAAAAAAGCTAGCCGTATACTCCAATTTTTTCTTGTTTCCATCATGAATAGTTCCTTGTACTTCCATTTTTGCACCATACTGCCTAGAACTGCCACTGAAGCTAATCATATAGTGGCATGACAAGTATCGTCATCACTAATTTATTTTTGTCCCTTTTTCTCAAAAGTCAATCATCGTCATAACGTAATGTACTAGAAAGATAAATCAAGGTAAGAACCTCTAGGCGAACCCACACACTTTGTCCTGTTTGAAATATGAGAAAAATCTGTAGTACATTGCGTCAGCAAGAACCTAAGCTATATACTACATTGGTACCAGACACTTAGCATTGTCCCGTTGGTTTGAATTATGAGAATATTTTAGATTCTGATAGATAGGGTTAATTTTGAAAATTCGCAAAGTACTAACTTCAACAAATCTATTCTTGCAAGAGTTAGGAAAAACTTTTTTGTTTTAAAACCTAACTAAATCGGTCATGGTCACTATAAAACATTACTAGATACATGAATGACCATTTCTCTCTTTCCTTTGGATGTCCATATAATTCAAGACCTATTCTCAATGGCCACCTTTTACTATTCTTATTTCTTTTTTCTGTAGTGCACTACGCTTTTGCCGAAAAACCGAAAACCTTACCAGAGTCTCTACTAGGAGGGTATCCCAAAATGGCACAAAAGTGAGAGATTGGACAACAATGTGTTTTTTATCCTTTTCATTCATGAATCCCTCGCTCCACAATGCAACTTGACAACCAACTCTAGGGCACCCAATATGATTTCTCAAGCATCGACCGCATAAGAAAATCAGAAGCTAACAACGACTTTACAAGAAGAAAAACAAATGTAGTACTGGTTTAATTCCACACATTTGCACTACCGCACATTTAAAACATGATAAGCACATAAGAATACATGATTAGTCATTGTAAAATGCATAAGAATGACATATATAGTTGGATTCTTACTTTCTTAGTAGAAACATGAGAAAATCCTGTTATAAATTTTGATTATGTTTGCCAGACCAAGACCATTCCATAGCTCGGAGTTCGTCAACATTGAATTAGCACTGCACAAGTTGCTGGGGCCCTGTATGTTTGCGTCTTAATTATGAACTTGCAATCCTGATTTTTATTGAAAAGGAGGTTAAAACCCCCGTCCTCTGCATCAATCGGTGCATAGAACCATCTTTATTAATTATTCAATAAAGATCTGGCAAGAACATACATCAAGCTTCCCGAAGCCACCACTCGCACCTACAAACTCGATAATGTAGAGTGCTCTCACTTCCCATATCTAAAACCGGTGTTGTCACTGATCCATCCACATAACGTATCGGAACCTACAGCCGGTGCAGCTAACCTAATGCGTACACCACATGCAAACAATTTAGAAGCTGCCATCATCATCGAACCGCTGACCCGTCTTCAAGATAGAGATCTGCATTATCCTTACCAGTCCGGCCATCCATCGACGCCACCACGGAGCCCAATGGTAGCACCTCCCTGCGCGCAAATTGCTAAGAGCGTTGCGATCGCCGCGGGAACACCACATCACTATGCCTCCAAGTACCACCAGCCGACGCAGCTTGAAGTCTCTGGAAAATCCGTCGTGCGTAGCACTTGCCGAACAGGCATGCCACAACATACCACCGATCGGCCAGGCATGACTTGACATCTCCACCGAAGCTCCGTGAAAGAGAAAGCCGCTCCATTTCCTGCCTCTGTCGTCCCGCGCTACTCCACAAACAATGCTCCCAAGAGAGAAACGACACCGCAGTACCACAATCGTCCGATTTGGAAGATCAGATCTTAGGGTTTCCCCCGATACAGCACGAGTGGGTCAACACTAGTTACACAACGATGCGTTCATCAAGGTAACAACACAGAAGGCCGCCATTGCCCGCCGTCGGCTTGGTTTTCACCGGCAACTACGTCTCCCCGACTCGCGGCTAGGACTAGATGACGGATCTGAGATCCGACCACCCAGCCTTCTGGCCGATCACCCCCGATGAAGGAGATGATCACCACCGCCAAGCCCAGGGTCGCTAGCTCAGGCGTCCGTGTGATGACGGAGGAGAACCGATCTGGGATGGGAAACTCCAGATCTGCCGCCGCCAGCCGCCATGGCTGGACCCACGTTGCCCCCACAGCCGTGGTGGTCTAGCCGCCGCCGGAATCCCATCGGGCCGCCGCCCAAACGTGCCACCTCCGCCTCCACGCTGGGCGCCCAGGGTCGCCATCGCACCTCGGCCAAAGATTCCCTCGTTACGGCGGGTAAAAATGTTTTTAACAAGGGGAAACTATATCTTAGTGCAACATTTATAAATCTGGTCAAGATGTTAACATCTTGTTCCCCTAAAGATAAATTAGCTCGTCATGGCCACGTTTGGCTGTCTCCATTGGTTCAATGCTTAATCACAAAGCTGTCCTTACATTTTTACCCGTTATTGCCTTGAACTGAAACTCAGGCTAATCACGTAGTGGCACGACAAGCGATCCCCACATCATTAACTCGTTCTCTCTATTTTGCTCATAAGTCCATCATCGCCGTCACGAACGAGAAAAAGAAATCAAGGCAAGAGCGTCTAGGGCGATCCACGCATTTGTCCTATCAGGAAAATATGAGAAAATCTATATTACATTGCATAAGGAAGAACAAAGGCTACATACTACATTGCCTCCACACACTTTGTCCTGTTGATCTGAAACATGAGAAATTTTCAGATTCTGATGGTTAGGATTGATTTTATTTTCAAGATTCACAAAGTACTCACTCTAACAGTTCTATTCATGCAAGATTTAGTAGAAACTTTTGTGTCGTAAAATGTACTAATGGTCACTATAAAAGTTCTGTTCTCTGAGACCATTCTGTTGGCGTTGCCATTGATCCTTCTTCGGCTTTTCATCGGGGCGACGTCGATGGTAACCATCTCTTCCGTTCTTAACATGTGGGGATATCTTCTGGAGATCTCTGACCTTCTCGGCGACGCGGCTCTCTTGTGCATTCTGGGCCTTTTTTATCGACAGTAGCGACTGGCTCAAAAAGAAAAGGAGAGCCCTCGCGGGGAATCGAACCCAGTATTCCGTCCTGGAGAGAAAACAACATACCCAGCTGAGCTGGTGTCCATTCGTGATTACTTCACAACAGCAACTATTAAGAACCGAACTCCAGCGCAGATTCGAAGAATGGCTGAAATTACAAAAGCAATTTTTTCAAAGCAGCTAAGATCATAAATTCTAAAACACATTTCTGAAAATCTTGAACAGTTTTCTGAAATGGGAACATATTTTGTAATTCCAAAACAAAATTTGGAAAAGCGAACATTTTTTTTGAGGGGAACGTAAAGCAAACATTATTCTGAAACTCCTAAAAAATGGAAACATCAAAATTTTAAAAAAAATATAAACAATTTTTGAAAATGGGAACAAATTTTAAGTTCTTGATAATTTTTCAAAATGGGAACATGTTTTGAACAACCCGAACTTTTTTGAAATTTGTGAACGAAAATTTGAAACTGAACAATTTCAAAACTCAAAAACGAAACTGTGCACATTTTTTGAATTTTGCAAACGATTTATTTAAAACAGGAACAAGTTTTGAACCGCCTGAACATTTTTCAATTTGAAAACAAAAATATTGAAAGCAGTACTGTTTTTTGAAACTCCGAACAAAATTCAACATCACGAACATTTTTGGATCTATGAACAAAATTTGAATACGCGAACATTTTTTGAAATTCTGAACAAAATTTTAAAAACCTAACATTTTTTAAACTCCCGAACAAATTAAAAAACTGCGGAATTTTTTTTGAAAAGTAAACATTTTTTGAATATGTTATTTTTTTGAAGTCGAAAACATTTTTTGAATCAACCGACCAAAAATTGAAAACACAAACAATTTTCTGTAACTCCGGAACAAAATTTAAAAACACAAGCAAAATATTGAAAATCAAAGGTTTTTTGGAAATATGAGCATTTTTTGAAAAAAAAAGAAACAATACTTCGAACATTTTTGTAAAGAACGAATATTTTTTACATGCAAACAAAATTTGAATAGTTTGAACATTTGAAAATTATGAAAAATGAAAAGGCGAAGACAAGGAAAATAGAGAAAAGAAACAGAAAGAAAAAAGATGAAAAAGAAAACTTGAAAACGTAGAAAAGGAAAAGATAGAGAAGAAAAAATAAACAGGAAAAAGGGAAACGAAAAACGAAAAAGAAACAGAAAAAAAGTGTTAGAAAGCTCCTAGAAGGTTCCCAAAACCGAAAAAACCCGGCTGGGAACAAGCGAGAAGGTTCCTAAAACTGGCCCACGCGCGAACCCTCGATCGATCCCTGTGCGTCCGCTCGACAACTTGCCGCAGTGAGCTGCAAATAAGATATTCCGATTTCCTATTCGGCGCCTTAAGTGCTGGTTACTTAACAAATGTTACAGGGCGCTCACGCACGTTTCTATGGGTGGCCCCATGTAAGACCTCCGGTTTTGGGATGCACCCAGCTGTGTTTTTTTGTGCTTTTTCTCTGTTTCTTCTACGTGTTTGTTTGGTCGGTGTTCTTATTTATTTTTATTTTTCTTATTCCTTTTCTCCATTCCTTTTTTATGTTTCCATTCTTTTTATTTTGTAAACACTTCTCAAATGTGTGAACATTTTCCAAATACAGAATTAATTTTTAAATTTGAGAGCTTCTTAAAATTGTGGGAATGTTTCAAATCCATGAAATTCACTAACTTCTTTTAAATTCACGAACGTTTTTCAAATTTATAAAAAAATTCAAATTAATGAACACGTTTTTCAAGTTCATGAAATTTTTACAATTTTGTGAATTGTTTCAAATACATTAACTTATCGAAATTTGAGATATTTTTCAAAATTACAAGAAAATTTTAAATTCAACATTTTTTGAATATGAACCTTTTTAGATTCATGATTTTTTCAACAATCGACTGTGAACTGGTTAAACCTGGGAAAAATCATCCGATGGACCGAACGAGGGATGGCCGAGCAAGCAACCTTCTCGTGTTGTTGGGCCGGGCCAAGAGGGTGCTTGGGAGCGCTATCTTGTTTAACTAGCACTAGTGGCGCCGAACATGAGAGCTCATGCCTACGGACTTCTTTGCCTTATGCCTAAACTCGGACTATGTCCCCCCGCCCCAGCACTCTTTAGGCTGACCCAACGTAGCTGTACACGTGGTTCCAATTTCTTCATTTCAGCCCATTTTTCTTTCTCCTGCCTTTTACGTTTTTCTTCCTTAATTTTTCATTTTCTTTTGCCTTTCATTTTAATAGAATATGTCTTCTTATGTGTTCGCTTTTAATAATTCATGAACTTTTAAACTAATTACGAATATTTATTTAATAAAATCCAATAGATACTTCAAATCTTTTTTATTTTTATAAAATATGGTTATATTTAAAAAAATCATGTATATTTTCAAAATTCTAAAATATTTCCTAAATTTATGAAACTTTTGAATACATCAACATCGTTAATTTCATGGACATTTTTTAAAACTCAAAATTATATTTGTATTATTTTTTAATATCTTGTTAGCAGCTGGTTTTGAAAAATAAGGCTCAAAACCAGCCGGCCTCCCCACTATGGCGACCAAAAGTGTCCAAATTGAAGAAGGAGCAAAACCACTAGTTGGGTCGTCGTACTACATGCAAGGTGTTTGTATGATCGCTTTCCAACATCTTACACATGGAACATGACCTGTCAGCTTCTTGCTGCATGTGCGGTCATTCGCGCGGCCCTGCAATGTTGAATTTCAGCCTATGAACCTTGTATTCAAAACATTTGAGTTCATCATCGGAGCTTATGTCGATATTTAATGACTGGAAAAAAGGTCCGATAACTATTGACTTCTTTAGGTAAACAAGATAATTGGGCGCATGTTGCAACGGGGACATAAATATTGTGTACGCAATCATCGTGATTACATACCAGAAAATGACACTTGTTGCCAATTGAATCGCTGAGAATCAACACTTATTGACTTACCAAAGAATACATGATTTCATTTGGTAAACCAATAGAACGTGTGTGGTTTTCAACGAAAACCAGTGGTAAAAACTACAGGTGAAGAAATCAAAACGGAAGAGGAGAAGAGAATGTATGTAGTGTGGGTTGGAAGGAGGTGGGGAACAAATAACGGATGGGTGAAATAGGGAACCTTGTATCTTTTTTAGATAGTAGAGATTGGTCGGGAATAGGACAACTGAACCAGACGTTGATCTAGCAGGACCACTATTACCCTACACAGAGTAACACACAAATGTGTGATCCCCCTATTTTGCTACTGCATTTAGCAAACTAATCCATCGCAGTTCCAAACATTACCTGAAATAATTATTAAGAAATGCATGTGTCATAGTAATACACCTTGATTCAGACTACATTTCACATAGTGAATAGGGTAGCATCAATTTTCTTAGTTGTTGTTTGATCCAGAGGAACGTTTTTTAGAACAGAAGAACATAGACAGTAGATAAGGTAGAGCCATGTCACACTATTGTTGGATCACATATGTTCTCAGTTAGTAGTAAATGCAAGTTAATCTCTTTGTAATTCCATATGCTCCTCTTATATGCATTCAAACATAATACTTAATTCTTTCCAAAAAGTATATGGCCATGCTACTTCTAACTGAAAGAGCTAGAGGTGAGTTACAACGATGATGTTAATTTATTTTGTCTATGCTGCAATGATATAAAATTTTCTTTGATGCTGGTGATTTCAGCATAAACATCCTCTGTTGTCGGCCGACTCTTTGCTGTTATCTCAGAGCACTTTAGTCCAAGTTTTGCTAGTCGAGTGGCACACCATTTTGTTTCAACCATTAGAAGATTTTCTCCTCCTTCTCCATCACATGTGACAAAACTTGGTTCTAAGATTTCACCAATTTCCCGTGAAAGTGCTGCTTCCACGAAGTTGTGAAGGTTCATACCATCCTTAAACATATCATCTGTTGGATGCTTCCCTGTGATCATCTCTAAAAGAATAATTCCGTAGCTATAGATATCACCCTCTGCTGAGATCTTGCACCCCATGCCATATTCTGCAATGTTATACAAAAATTCTTAGGATGTATTCACTTAGTTGAGGCGTGGTAAACATTCTAGATAATTTTCATGACACTAACTTTGTATGTATGTATCTATAATATATCAATAATATAAATGATGCATGTGCTCACCAGGTGCAATATATCCAACTGATCCTCTTGGTCCACCAATATTTGATGACTTATTAGCTCCCGTTGAAGAGTCTCCATGAAGAAATTTTGCGAGTCCAAAGTCACCAAGACATGCAACCATTTCTTCACCCAGAAGGACATTGCATGGTTTCAAATCACAATGAACCAAAGGAGGACTACATCGATTATGGAGATAATCTAATGCAGCAGCTATGTCCATAGCTATTGTTATCCTTGAGCCCAAACCCAATGGTCTTTTTGGGCTGGCTTTGTTTTCTTTTGGATACAACCAACTTTCTAGGTTACCATGCTCCATGTACTCAAGAATAAGTGCTTTGAATTCATTTCCTCTTGGATCAGTGGTTGAGCATAGACTAATCACCCTAATCAAATTCCGATGGCGAATGTTTCTTAGTGCATCACATTCAGCGAAGAAACTCTTTGATGCTCCAAGTTGGTCAAGCTTGAATACCTTAATGGCAATGGATTGAAATTCAGAATGGCCTTTGTATACCACCCCAAAGCTTCCTGAACCAACAATACTGGATGAACAGAAACCATTTGTTGCTTTATATAAATCCATGTATGAGTATCTGTTATGCTCCCTGAAGGACTGGGTGACGTGCCCCTCGGTTCCAATACCTTTATTCTTCAGAAGAATGAATGCAAGGCATGCCAAGGCAATTACAACAATAGTAGTAAGTGGAACCACTATAGTTACAACATGTGCAGTGTTCTTCCTTTTGGAAGCTAATGTGGTGCAAAGTGGCACTTGTTGCATTGGAGAACTTGCACACAATTTTTTGTTTCCTTGGATGAACACTGCACTTGAATTGGCGAAAACACCGCCTTTCGGGACTAGTCCCTCAAAGTCATTGAAGGATAAGTTGAGAATATATAAGGAGGTAAATGACTCCAAAAAATTTGGTATTTCACCAGACAAGTTGTTTCGAGATAGATCCATCATATTGATTCCTCTTAAAGTCCCAAGAGACTTTGGAATTTTTCCTTGCAAGAAATTTCCCTCCAAAGATAGAGATTCCAAAAGAAGGCATTGGCCGAGTGCGGAAGGAATCTCACCTGATAATTGGTTGTTGGATATACTAAGTGAATTCAAATTCATCAAACTACCTATCCGAGTAGGTATGTTCCCACTGAGTTGGTTATAGGAAAGATCCAAACCTTTAGAAAGTGTTGAAATGGAAAAGAGTTCTGACGGAATGCTTCCAAATAACTTATTGGAAGAAAGGTTCAACAACAGCAAATTTTTACATCCTTCCAAACTAAGAGGTATTTGACCAGTCAAATTATTTTCCATGAGATAAAGTTCAGTGAGTCGCTCTAGTTTCCCAATTGATTGCGGGATTTCTCCGGAAAGTTGGTTGTGGGATAAGCTTAGTAGTGACATATTTACAAGATTTCCAAGGGTAACAGGAATGCGCCCTGAGAGTGAATTAATTTGCATTACAAGAGCAGTTAGGCCTTTGAGTTTTCCTATCTCTGAAGGTATTTCACCAGTCAGTTGGTTTTCAGATAGGAGAAGCACCTCTAAGGTGTTTGAAAGATCACCAAAAGAAGTAGGAATTGTCCCCCCGAGGCCATTAAAATCCAAACATAACATCTTTAGTTTAGTACAATTTTTAAGAGAAGTCAAGAAAGTCCAATCTCCAGATTTAAGCATGTTTGTTCCCACATCTAAGATTTTCAACTTGCTTAAGTGTCCCAATGGAGGAATAACACCAGTGAGTGAATTTTGACGAAGGTCTAAATTGTGGAGGTTTGAGGCGTTGCCCAATGAAGCGGGAATTGGGCCATCCAATTGGTTTCCTCCTAGTATCAACTCTGTGATGTTTGGAAGAGTGTAGCCAATGCCCGCAGGGATTTGCCCAACAAGTTGGTTGAGACTAAGGCTAAGATAAGTAAGGGAAGTGTTTGTGTAAATTGCTAGAGGCACAATGCCCGACAAATTGTTATCTTTCAAGTTTAGTACTTGCAAACCTGATATCTTACCTAAGCTCTCTGGAATGCTTCCTTGGAAGTTGTTTTGAGCAAGCTGAAGGGAAGATAGGGAAGACATGTTTCCAATTGAAGAAGGAATGCCCCCAGAGAGGTAGTTTTTAGTTAGTGAGAGGTATTGCAGTGGTGCAGAGCTTTGAAGGAAAGGCGGGACAGATCCTGAAAGGTTATTATGTGACATATCGATGTAGGAAATGGTTGTGCTATTGAACAGGGCAGGAGGAATTCCTCCACCAAGGCTATTATTTCTTAGATTCACTGACGTGAGAGAATCGCTACTCCCTAAAAACTCTGGAATGTTTCCAGTGAGCATGTTGCTAGTGAGCGATAGCACAGAAAGGTTGGGAAGCAAACCGAACCTGGATGGGATGCTTCCCTGAAGATTGTTGTTGCTGAGAACAATTTGCCGGAGAAGCAAACACTCAGCCAGAGCTTGAGGGATCTCACCTTCAAGGGAGTTGCTCTCCAGGCTTATGGTCTCGAGTTGAGAGCAGGAAGATATGGCATCAGGGATGGCACCACCCAGGGAGTTCATGCTAAGGTTGAGGTATGTGAGCCGGGTCAACCGGCCGATGTCGGGGGAGATGTGGCCAGTGAGATGGTTATTTGGCATGTGGATTCTGTCAAGGAAATCAAGCTGCGCAACGCAGGGAAATATTTGACCGGTGAGGTTTAGTGACGCGAGATCTAATGAAACAACGCGAGACACGTTAAGCGTGCTGCATCTCACTCCTTGCCAACCGCAGGGCGTGAGAGACGCGTTGCTCCAAGAAGCTAGCGCTCGTGAGGGGTCAGAGAGCTGGGACTTGAGGCAGAGAAGTGCGTCCAGATCAGTGGAGTGCATGCAGGGAAGAAGGATTAGGAAAGGAATAATGGTGAAAACAAGCCGCAGAAGCAGCTTATGTGTGGCTAGACGAGGCATTTTTTTGCTCGGGTGCTGGATGAGCAGTTGGTTCATGGTAGTGTGTTCATATATAGAGGAACCATGCCTAGCTAGACGTACTGACGAGGAGTGAGAGCAATGAACTTGAGAAATGACATGTGGTGTGTATGATGCTGGGGTTATACTATATTAGTGCAACATCAGCTTTTGACAAGATGCACTAGTTGACTTTGACTGATTTTTGTTTGAATCGGCCGGCCTGCAGCGAGGTTGCATTAGTCGCCTCCTGTCTCAGTCACACACATAATTATACACACAAAATAGGTTCCGTCACGCCGAAGAAATTAGAGATAACATCCAAGAAGGAAAGGAAGTATGACCATGGGTTAGACTGGCACAGCTCTTGGGAACATCAAGGGGCAACCAACAAGAGGACCTTTCGCAGGCGTGTGTATATACATGCACGAATGGATCAGTGGAAAACTTAATCCTCTCCATCAGTGATTTTTGACAATCCAGAAGTTTGCAACCATTAAATCATGCGATTCTGTGTCAAAAGAAAAAGGGCAAGCCCAGTTGGTTTAACCTCTCCATGTATGCATTTGGAGAATTATTTCTGAAGTTTGTAATCTATTCAACATTTTCGATATAGTGTTTCATTCAGTGGCTATCTTTGGAAAACTAGCACACATGCCCAAGGTTTTATTCAAGAGCCAAATGTGCCGTACGGCTCCCAACCTTGACCAAATCCAGTTGTTTCTACATGACATAATGATTCAACGATCGCTCTTTGAAAATTGCTCATGGCGTGGACTTTGCTCGTGGCATTTTCGAGCAACAGTGTCCCCGTCGACCTCAGCCGCGCAGAAAAACATATTTAGTTATACGCGACGTACGTTGTGTTGAAATATATTGCCCACCTCCCTCCATCAGTTCGGACTTTTGGATGAGTTGGCTGGAGCATGAATTCGATATGGTATCAGAGCCAAGAGGTCTTGAGTTCAAGACCCTGCCAACGCAGTATTAAATAAAACGATTCTGCGGCCTGCATCGATCCCACGTCTAAGAACTAAAATAGCCTAGACGTGAGGGGGGGGGGGTTTGAAATATATTGCCCACCTCCCTCCATCCGTTCGGACTTTTGGATGAGTTGACTGGAGCATGAATTCGATACGTTGCGTGTCAAAAATATAATGCACTAACTTGGACTTTGATGGCACCGGCGATTGCCTCAGCCACACCGTCATGAATGAACACCTTTATTTTGACCCGATGCTCTTGTGATATTCGCTCGAGTGTTCACATTTAAAGCATATCTAGTCATCCAGGAGTCCATATCAACCACCAACTTGTTATAGCGTTAGAAC
Organism: Aegilops speltoides; assembly: GCA_021437245.1. Classification (NCBI taxonomy): domain Eukaryota; kingdom Viridiplantae; phylum Streptophyta; class Magnoliopsida; order Poales; family Poaceae; genus Aegilops; species Aegilops speltoides. Next base: position 22,187,970 of record CM038147.1, read on the forward strand.
ATATACAAACATATTAATAAAACAAGAGGCAAAGGATTAAGTTATCACGTAATCTACATTGACTAAGTTATCTTCTCTATTGATTAAGTGGTAGATCCTAATTAAATTTGAAGATATTCTTGTGTACGACAATGGCACGGTGAGGTCAGCTGACCAACCACAGAACAATTTGGACAAACCATAAGCCCAGTCTCATACCCGCAAAAAAGACCTAGACAACTCCCTAAAAAATCTGGACATCAACGTTTCACCCACTACCACTGGCGAGACCATGTGTCCCCTCCAACTCCGTTGCCGCTTCGACGGTGAAGGGGGGTGGGGATCCCAGATATGCGCTATGGTACTGTAGTAGGGTCTATTTGTATATAGTTTTGTTCCACACCGATGTCGTGTGGATCAAGAATATGGTTTCCCTAACTCCTGGTGCACCTCGTCCTCGACCCACAGGAGGGCGGAGGATCATCTGATCGCTGCTCTTCTGGAATTGAGGATCTGGTTGTGTCTTCATGTTATATGTAGGTGGTCTGAAGGCGTTGGCAAAGTGGACGATGTAGCTTTGTGTTTCGGTACTCCGGCCCCTTCTCCGACCAATGATGTTTGGCCAACTTTGGCGTCGTCCGGAGCTTGCGAGGTTAGGTTTCGCCGTATCTGTCCGGCCCGATCTAGGGTGGTCGTCCAAATCTCTTTGTCGCCTTCTCCTCCAGAACGACGATATGTGTTTTAGATTGCCGTCGTTGGTGTCTTCTAATTCCGACCAATGATGTTCCAGGCTTCCAGCTACTGTGTTAACAACATATCCCTTGCTTCGCTAGCTTGAGATCCAGAAGCGGCATCAAATTTCGCTCGTCACACGACGTTGGTGAGTGCAGGGGGGAAGACAGCGTAGATATCCCCAAAGACCTAAGCGCAATTATTTATTGGGACACAACTAGTGGCATAAATGATAAAAACCCTTATTTATTTTATTTGCTGTAAGGATATCATTTTAACGGTTGGTCAACTTTGGCCTTTTCGCAGATAGACTTAATACAAAGTATTATGCGATCAATGGCATCATCGACCCATGATGAGTTGGAAAGTACTGTTGCCCTTTTTGAGTTGGACTTTTTCTTTATTCGGTCAGACATTATCCATACGGACTCCTAGACAGATAGTAAGATGTGTTTTCATATCATCTATTGTACGGATTTGCAACACCCTTTCAATCGCACAAATAAGTAAATATGACAGTAGGAATCTACCTATTTTTTCTTATGCGTGTGGCGTCATTGTGTGGGGAAAAATGTACAATGTTGCAACTTGTAAGCAGATTTCCCTTGCCCTTTTCGAGCTGGCTGGTAGGTAAACCAAAGGATGCGGATTGACCTGGCCAGCCTGAACCAGGTCAGAACCTACATAGTCTACCTATATAAGCAACGTGCGCCTCCAATTCTCCTCCATTCAGTGTAGTTTGGTTTCTGTGGTGTGCCTCCACAGAAGCACTACATACGGCAAGCTCTGAGAAAATGTCAGCCAGCAGATTTTGGACCATTGCACTGTTGTTATTGGTGATCCATCTCCAACTCAGCACCGTGCTCACCCTCGAACAACCTGCATGTATGCAATCCTCTCAAGTACATGTTTTTTTACCGTATTATATATATCGCCTACCTTTCTTTGGAAGATATATAGGATGGATATGCATGTAATATACGGCAAAGTGACCAATGAGCATGCCTACCTTCCTTTCGTCTTTTTTTTTTAAGTTTAAAAAGTGTATTTTTTACCGTATATGCATGGTTACAGGGTTCAGAAATAGACTTATGTTCAGAAAACCAGTCCCTTGATGACACCTTTCATTTTACCTCAACTCATTTCATTTTACTTTTGAAATCCACACCAACGCATTTGTGTTCACCGGAAAAATTTCAACGGCCAGTTTTGGAAAGTTGTACATGAATTGAATGTTATTTGATTCATTGACGACTGGTTATCTCGATTACTCGGTCTCCAGACCACCTTCGCGTCAACTCACGTAAACATACTTGTCCTTGGTTTGACCAGATGTAGTACTATCGCCCCATCAGGTAGTTTAAGAAGCAGGGCATCTCAAATACTCCATAGCAGCCATCTCCTTGTGGTTGGCACACCAACTTTTTGATAGCGTCCATGGGAGAATATGTGAGGAGGAGACCAAGGAGTTGTTTCAAACAAACAGGAAATGATTTTTTTAATACCAAGGACCTAGAAACAAATGAATTCAGATGAAATTTGTTAGTATTTTGTTATATCTATGATACTTTACTAGACTACGGTTCGGCCATGGTCCAATACTTTGGATTGAGATGTAAATTTTCCAAAATAGTTCACTGCACAAGAATAGGGCTTGAGGACCTTAGGGCTACCGTGTCGAAACCGCAAGAGCCTCCACAAAGGACCATGTAGCTAAATCATCCATAAAGCCCATACAGTTGTGCTAAAAAGTTTACTCTAAAGCTATTATATAAATCAGGACCGTGAAAAGCTATCAGCAATTTGATCCTTTGCCGAGTGCCTTGGTACATAGTTGATCTTGTGACTGCGAAGATGTCAACAAGCAGCGGGCCTCGGTTTTGTTTGATATTCCCATCGACTAACTATCCCAAAAGACTGATCTGGTAGGAAGATGAGATATAATATACTTACAGGTTTATCACTATGTTGCTGCTGCTAGTGTTCCTTCTACTCATCACTGTGCCCCATGTAAACAGGAAACCTCCAACAGTTTGTAAGCAAACATCTTAGGTTCATGACTTCACTACAATTTTGTGTCGCAATCAGAACATTTTTTAAAAAGAGTCATGTGGTTTAACTTCTCCAAATAACTAGCCAATAGTAAGTTTCTATTCACATTATTAAAGTGTTACTTTAAGTATATCAATATTTGTTAATTAAGTTAAACAATACCCCCTCCATTTCAAACTATTGTTTGACCAAGTCCCAATAAACTTGGTCAAACTGTATAAATTATGACTTAAACAAGATCTATATATGCACTATTTTGGGACCAGAAATAGTAGCTGCATAGTCCATCATTACATGTTTTAGACCTATAAAGGTGGAGTAAAGTTTACATCAACAGTGAATAGATCAATGCAGATTTCACTTATTCCTTTTTTAAACAGGTTGATCAACATACACAAACATATATATGCCACTGTCTTATTATGTTCTTTGGATCTATGTGCAGGCACCTATCTTCTTCCAGGTAATTGTCGCCGTAAATAAACGATGAACTGAAGTTCGAAAAGTGTGTGTATGGTAGGTTATTAAGTTTCCGAAGAAATGAAATGAAGTTGGAAAAAATTGTACCATGGGAATCAAAAGTTTGGCTAGTTTGCTGGGAGTAAGCTCAAGACAAGGATGTGCAACTAAAATATCAATGGTGAGTCATCAGAAAGTGAGATGGCTCTTTGTAGGTACATTTTAAAAGAATTATAACTAGAATATGTAATCTTTCAATTTTATTACAATGATTCCATGTGATTGATTTTCCGAAATGCCCAATGTTTTTAGAGTCATCTAGATGACGTCTGCACGTTGTGGCAGAAACCGTACTAAAATAAATCCATAAATAGGTACTAATGGAATGATAGCTTCTACCTCAGCTTTATAAAGTCATATACATCTAACTAATTTTTTTTGTTTGAGAATAATACCTTTGTTTACCATTAAGTTATACTTGTTTCAATTCGGGCAAGGCTTGTATCTTCACACCACTGCGAAATTTGTTAACACTGTACAAACAGTTGTCGAATGAAGTTTCATAGGCTGGAAAACCATCAATAAAGGCAATCACAATACTTTCCACAAAAATCCGTTAATATCACTGTCAGGAATTTTTTAAAGGTAGAAGATGCATGACATAAAACAAAAGGCATACATCTATAAGAAAATGTACCAAAAAGATAAATACAAGTTCTTTTTATCATGATATTTAGGAGTATTTTGAGAGAAGCCAAATACACTAAAAAATGTTTGAAAGGCAAATGATATTAGTCTTTCTAGCAGCGTTACTTAATTTTATATAGTCAATTCACATTGTATATCCGAGCATAGTACTTAAAGGCGCCAACTCACTAATTTTTACTAATAACAATAGTTAACCTTTTGGTGACCGACTGGAAGTTGATCCTGGGTGTGCACAAGTGAGCATAAAGTGTGTAAGAATCACTAGTGTTAGTATGTGGGTGGGTGGGGGGTCTACATGCCTCCAGGCGTGGTTGTGACCAGGCCATTATAAATGTTACCAGAGACGACCCTCGCAGTTACACATGCATGTACAGGTCAATGGAGTAGGCATAGACATAATGCGTGTGGCCCATCGTGGCACAAGATATGGGCACATGCAGATTCTAACACTGGGAGGCATAGAAGTGGGCTAAGACGGAACGTTCTTGCTGGGCCGATGAGGGCTTCCGTTACATTGAGTAGGGGTGCATTGTAACATCGTGCTTAATAGAACGATAGACGGCTCATATCGAGTATTCTTTTCCAAAAGCCCATTCGCAAGGAACCAGAAAGTTAAGTGTGCCTTGCTTGGACAATTTTTAGGATTGAGGGACTGCCTGAAAGGTTGATCCTGGGTGCTGACGCGTTAGGACAAAAAGTGCGTAGGAAAGACTAGTACTGATATGCGAGGCCAGTCTAGATCTCTCCAAGCATTACAGTCGGAACCAATGGTTGCGGCCGGGGTGTTACATAACCCTCCATTCTAGGAATAGGGTGGACAAGACTAACCTAATTGCTATCACGGATAAATAATACGGGCTTCAGGAATTTCACCACCTCTGATATACATGCATGGATGGACAAGTGCAGAAAAGCGCATGGACAAGCGAGTGCGGGGGGTACTCACCTGCCAAGTTCTGTCGCCCACTCGTTTTGCCTCACGATTCACGTTGTAGTTCAATCCCGCACGAGGGCATAGTAAAAAAGGAAGTCCATAAAAAATTGAAGTCTCGATGATCAAATTTACAGTTTTTGCATATAAAACTGACAAGTTTCAACCAGTTTCAGATATATAATTTCAACCAATTTTTTTGTCGGTCGTAGACATAAAATAATTGATTTTTATCAGTCGCTCGTCTAAGTTTCAACAGTGAAACTTAACATACTTTTTTGACAGCCATCAAAATATATTCAAAATGCATCTTATTTGAAAGCGATGGTCATGAGAAACACAAATACAAAGACAAAATTTAATTTGAAATTTTCAATTAAAAGATATAAAACTTTAAAAATCAGAAGCTAAAATAAAAGGCGGGCACCTGGGACATCCGTGCCCCGGCACTTGCATGCCACAAATCCTGGTCATGGATAAGTGGAAACTTAATCCTCTCCATCGGTGCATTTTCATAAGCCAAAAGTTTGCAACCATTATATTGAATGACATTGGTTATGTATCAAAAACAATCAGGGCATGCCCACTAGGTTTAACCTATCCATGAATGCTTTTGGAGTAATCTGAATTTTGTAATCTTTCGACGATATCTGTACATGCACAAAACCGCTGGACTTGCTGTAAATACTTTACTTTTGGCCGGATAAGTGGGAACCTGGATATAGTATTTCCTAGCAACATTCCGTAAGACGTTTTACGTCACTGCACAATACTGTTTCATTCAGTGGCTACGTTTGGAAAAGTTGAACGCATGCCTAAGGTTTTATTCAAGAGCCACACGCGCCGTACGTGTCCCAAACCTCGATCGCATTCAGTTATGTCTACACGATGAATACCTTTCAGATATTGATTAAACGACCTCTGTTTGAAAATTGCTCATGGCATGGACTTTGCTGATGGCGTTTTCGAGCAACAGTGTCCCATCTGCCTCAGCCGCACAGAAAAATATTTAGTTATGCAAGAAGTACGTTGCATGTCAAAAATATAATGCACTAACTTATACTTTGAAGGCACTGGCGATTGCCTCAGCTACAACGTCACGAATGAACACATTAAGTTTGACCTGATTCTCTTGCGATATTCGCTCGAATGTTCACATTTAAAGCATATCCATGAGTCCATATCAACCATCAAGTTGTTATAGAGTTAGAACATATACAAACATATTAATAAATAAAAAAGAGCCAAATGATTAAGCTATCATGTAATCTACGTTGAGTAAGTTATCTTCTTTGCTGATTAAGTGGTGGATCCTAATTAAACATTGAAGATATTCTTCTATACAACATGACACAGTGGCGTCAGCTAACCAATCACACAACAATTTGGACAAAAAAATAAGCCTCGTCTCATGCCCCCCAAAATACCGAGCCATGTCCCTGAAAAACCAAATACAACACCGTTTCACTGGCTCCCGCCGGCGAGGCCATGTGTCCCCTCCTCCTCCACCTGCCACTCCGAGGGCGGAGTGGGGTGGGGGTCCCTGGATCCATGCTAATGTACTGTAGTAGGATCTATTATGATTAGAGTTTGTTTCCCCACCAGTGTCGTCCGGATCACAAATATGGTTTCCTTGACTCTTGGTGCAGCTGGTCGCTGATCCAGAGGAGGGCAAGGATCGTCTGATCGCTGCTCTTCTGGAATGGAGGATCTGGTTGTCTCTTAGTATTATGTAGGTGGTTCGAAGGAGTTGGTAGAGTGGTCGACGTAGCTTTGCATTTTCGTCCTCTGGCTCCTCCGACCAGCGATGTTTGGCTAACTTCGGTATCGTCAAGGAGCTTGGAACGTTAGGTCTCCCCCTATCTGACTGGCCCGATCTTGGGTGGTTGCTTATATATCTTTGTCGCCTTATTTTCCCGGACGACGACATGTGTTTAGATCGGTGTCGTCGGCGTCTTATAGTTCCGATCGACGACTTTCCAGTTGTTGCATTAACAACGTTTCGTGGCTCTGATATTGGTTCAGAGGTCCAGATGCGGCATCCAACTCCGCTCACGACACGACGCCGGTGAGTGCAGGAGGAAGACAACATCGATTTCCCGCAAATACCTATATGTATTTATTTATTGTTAGGATGCCATTGTAATGGTTGGTTGACATTAATATATGGCCTTTGGCCCTTTGGCAATTAGACTTAATACAAGGATGATGCAATCGATGAAATCGTTCAGTCTTGATGAGTTGGAAAGCATTGTTGCCCGAGTTGAACTTTTTCTTTCTTCGGACATACATTAGCCATATGGACACCTAGATAGATAGTAATATGTGTGTCCATATCATCTAGTTGAGCGAGCATGTTGACGGTTAAATTGATGTTGATCGTAACATGCCCAAGATGTCACATTTTGTTAACGAGAATGAGTACGTAGGCCTCTCCCAATGTACCTACATGGACCATACATATATTTTCGATAAAGTGAATATATTAATATTGCCAAACCAATTACACCCAGACTCTGCACCAAAAAGATATCTAAAGACATCCAGGATGCACACAACCAAGAACAAAATAAAAAGGGGAGACATATAAAACAAAGACCCCGTAACAGTGATAAAACACTCGCAACAACAACAACCTAACCACCACCAAAGACAACAACAGGACCACAAAAGAGGTTCTCCAGAAGTGGCGCCTCCAAGAAGGAAACGATGCAGAAGCGTTGTTGTCACCTGATCAAGGATCTTGAGTTTTCACCCTGGAGAAAGTACGAGATGCCAAAACAATGCCTTCACCAAGGCCATTGCCATGTACAAACAATGAAGGCCAGACCTTGGGCTTTCAACCTGGAAATCACGGCTCGATACTCAAGAAGCACCACCAGAAATGTCATTCACCTGTGTTGTCATCCCCTCCTGCTAAAGCCGCTGCTGCAGGTCCTCACCACCCGACACACAGGAAAAACCCGTGCCACAAGTCTTCATTGCAACCATAACTCATATCCGCCATTACAAGCCTCCAATCACATCCAACATGACTTTCTTCACCACTGTCAGTGCCATGGAAATCTCATACCCTAGATATCGTCTCTTCACACAAAGAAAAAAATAGATAATAAAATATCTTACTTATCATCAAATTGTAGTTAGAATTAAACAATCATAATGAAGGTGGAGTCTATTATTTGAAATACTAGGTCGAAATAACCAATTGGGAACTTGAGTATCTATGTGAGACCTTCTACTCTCCTAACTGTATTTCTTGCTTGTTTACTTGTTTTCATATTTAGATCCCCAAGCGAAAATTGTCAAGTGTTCTTATTTTCGAGTTATAGATGCACATGCATGTTATTAACATTTTCAAACAACAAGAACTACTCCCTCCTGACGGGTGTACTGGGCCATGGTTCAAATATTTTGGCTTCATATTTTTTCTGAAACTGTTTACTGGCCAAGAACAGGGCTGCAGTGTCGGGAGCGCAAGAGACCTGCAAAGGATCACGTGGCTAAATCATCCATTAAAGTAATACAATTGTGTTAAATGTTGACTCTGAAGGTACTATATAAGCCACGGCCATGAAAAGCTATGCACACTTTGAATGATTTGTTGAGTGCCTTGGTATATAGTTCTTGTGACCGAGACGAGGACCGCAAGCAGTAGGCCTTATTATATCGCCATGTTGCTGCTGCTAGTGGGCAGCCCCCTTCTTTCACAGTTTGTCTTTTCTTTCGAATGCAATTTTTCCAATATAACTAAATAGCAATTCATTGAAATCTTCCGGGTCTCCTCCAACTCATCACCGTGTCCCCACCCCAACTTAAACTGGAAACCTCCAATAGTTTCTAAGCAAACCTCTTGAGCGCACGACTTCACTATAGTTCTGTGTACATAAAACAACCTGCTCATTTTTCATAGTGTGTCATGTGGTTTAACTTTCCATTTCAAATTATAGTGCATATTCTAGATTTTATCTTAAGTCAAATTTTGTGAAGTTTGCCGAGTCTCTATAAACTTGGTCAAAGTTCATAAGTTTTGACTTAAAACAATACCTATTATTCCCTCTGTCCCAAGATAAGTGTTTCAACTTTGTATTAACTTTAGTACAAAGTTGTACTACAGTTGAGACATTTATTTTAAGATAGACGGAGCATATGAGAGCAGTTTGATAGTCTATAATTAAATGTTTTATATCTATTAAGATTTTAGTATGTCAGGTGGAGTGAAGTTTACCTCACCACTGAAGAGATCCGTGCAGATTAAGAAAAAAGCTGGTTGCTCGACATATGCAGATATATATGTCACTATCTTATTCTGTTCTTTGGATCTATTTGCAGGCAACTATCTTCGTCCAGATAACTGTCGTCGTAAATTAACCATCAACTGAAGTTCGAACAAAAGTGTGCATACTTTTGCTTCCTTGGGTTAATTAGAGTATTATGATATAACCCTCCTCCACCACCCCCCCCCCTCTCCCCCATGCGGCGGCGCCGTGCCGCACTAGGGCAACCCCGTCGGCCGCCTCCAGTCACCACCAACGGCCCCCACCTCCCGCCGCCGTCGCCGAGGGCATCACAGGCTAAGCCTATGGGCCGCAGTGACGGCGGCGGCAATCCTCCTCGGCCCGCGATTGGATCTGGGTGGCGGCGTACTACTCCGGCCGGATCAAGGGCGGTGGCGCACGCCGGCGGCGACCAGGGTCGGCATGCTGGAGCTGGCAACGGCGGCTAGGGCACCCAATCTGGGCCTAGATGGGCTTCAACGGGCCGCTCCACACGCTGTCGTGCATCTCCGCTGATCCGGCGATGTCAAGCGGCTTCTGGGCTAGACCTCCAACACGAGGACGTCTGGGGCTCCGGCCCTGGGCGTGGCGGTGGTGGCCATCTCCTTCGCCGGAGGTGGTCGGCGTGAGGCTGGATGGGCAGATCTCGTGATCCGCCCGCGAGTCGGGAAGACATAGTTGCTGGTGAAAACCGAGCCGATGGCAGGCGATGGTGGCATTCTGTGTCGTTCCCTTGATGAAGGCATCGTCGTGTGACTAATGTCGACCCACTCGTGCTGCTCCGGGGGAAATCCTATGATCTGGTCTTCCAGATCGGACGATGGCGATACTGCAGTGTCGTTTTCTCTCTTGTGAGCATCGTTTGTGAAGCAGCGCTGGAAGACAGACGCAAGAGGTGGAGCGGCTTCGTCTTGCACGAAGCTTTCGGTGGAGAAGTCAAGTCATGTCTGGCCGACAGGTGCTACGTTGTGTCATGCCTGGTTGGCAGGTGCTACACATGATAGATCTTTCAGAATCTTCGCGTCTGGATGGACAAGCGCAGGGCGGTGGCGCCGTTGGGCGCCCTGGTGGCGTCGACGGATGGACGGACTGGCAAGAATGATGCGGATCTCTCTCCTGAAGATGGGTCATCGGTCCGATGAAGATGGCGGCGTCTAGAACGTATGCATGTGGTGTATGCTTTAGGTCTACTGCACCGGCAGTTGGTTCCGATACGTTATGTGGATGGATCGGCGACGGCACCGGATTTAGATATGGGGAGTGAGAGCACTCCACATTATCGAGTTTTATAGGTGAGTGGTGGCTTTCGGGTGGATTGATGTATGTTCTTGTTAGACCTTTGTGAAATAATAAATAAAGATGGCCGTATGCATCGATTGATGCAGAGGCCGGGGGTCTTAACCTCCTTTTCCTAAAAAAAGTTCCCCAAGAAGTAAAATGAAGTTGGAAAACTTGTAACGTAACATTTTGGCCAGTTTGCCGGAAGTAAGCTCAAAACTAGGATGCGCAACTAAAAGTGATCAATGTTGGGTCATTGGAAAGTTTAACGTTTCCTTCTAGGTGCATTTTGACAGAATTACATCTAGAATTTGTAATATATAGATGATTCCAAGCGAGTGATTTCCAAAGTGCCATCTAGCTGCCTTGTATCCTTCAGCCGTGTACTCGGTTTGGTTTGTTATTTTATATATAAAGCTGTGTGAAATCCTGATTCAGAGATACAACAAATGCTTTCGCAAAAACTGCACATGGTTTGGACTAAGTTTTGTTTTATTCAAGTCAATTGCCAAACTCAACAGATCAAGAAATTTGTAGACCTGCGAAATGCAAAATTGGTGCTTAAATAATAAATAGCAGTGACTTGGAGCGGGAGGCCACCGGGAGAGGGAGAGACAAATTGTTAAAGAGACGATCAGGAGAAAATATTTATGTACTTTTCTTAAACACCCCATCTTAGGAACTTATATTTTCTAGCAATATTTATGTCACAATGTTGTGGGCCACGCATGATTGCAACACATGCTTGATATCATACATTAGTGCAACAACTGCTTTGGAAAAGTTGCACTCAACTTATATGCTTAATGGTTTTGATACTTCTAAGTCGATTGAGATTTTCATAGGTCTCAGTCGGTTTAGAAAAGTGTAACTCCTTATAGTCTGAGTCATATGCATACACGCTAAACATGGAAAACAAGTTCCTTGACGAGATCGCATCACCGTTAGTGAACTCCACGGTTCGCCACACGGCTGTGGAGGGCATCCCTGCTTCATCCGCCTTGTTTCTCCATGTCCCAGTAGATGGTCTTGCCCAGTCAATTTGTGTCATTTTTCTCTTGCTTCGTTCTCTAACTGGCATCGATGTAGCCGCCTCAGTTTTTCTAATGGTAATATATTAATACCAACACGATACCAATTACACCTCGATCTGCAATGACACAACATCAAGACTTAGCCAAGACATAGACAGTCAAAAAGATAAAGAAAAGGCAGAAGAAAAAACAAAGATATCCGACACAACCAACGACTTGCAACAGACCAGCAGCAACGCACATAGTTCTGCTTGCTTTGTTTCTCTAAACATTTACATCACTACTTGTACGGGAGAACAGGCATGTGTACACACTGATTGATTCACCTTAGGAAAACTGCACATGATTTAGACTTGTTCAACTTCAGCCACAAATAACACATTAATTTGAACATAGTGTGGTGTGTGAGATACTGATTCAACGGATGCTTCTGAAAAAAAATGTGCATGACTTTGACTTTATTGATGACTGGTCATTTCAATCATTCGTGTCGCAAGCTCAACTACACACACCCATGAATTTCAACGGTTGGTTTTGGAAAATTGCGTAGGATTTGGATTTTACTTGATTCGCTTTGGTCATCTTGTTTGGTCAGTCTACAAACCAAATCTACATCAATGGACGCGTTCAACACCTAGAGCATCTCTCAGTGCTCCGTGTCTTTGTGGTTAGCTTTTTGGAAACGGTTATTGTGCCTTAAAGGGGATACGTAGTGGGGAGCAAGAGCCTCGCAAAGGACCATGTGACTAAGTCATCCACAAATGCCGGACTACATTGTCCGAGGCAAGAGCTCCACAAAGGACCATGTGGCTTAGTCATCAAATAATAGTTTGACTTCTGGATAAGAGTTGATCTGATGCTACTATATAAGCCAAGACCAACACCTTCAATCCCTCATTGCGTGCCTCAGCATACTTCTTTTGAGCTCTGATTTTGAAGATGTCGACAAGCAGGAGGCAATCTTCTATCACTGTGTTGCTGCTGCTAGTACTCCTCCAACTCATCGGTGCTCTCGCTCGACCTGCATGTAAGCAAGCCTCTCTCTTTCTTTTTTGCCGGAATAACTTCTCATATTCATCAACCGTCAAGGTAGTACAAATAACACTAGAAGTAAAAAATACATATAGGTCCATACACCATCTAGCAACGACCACTAACACTGGAGCGAGCCGAAGGCGCGTCGCCGTCTTCGCCCCTCCCTCATGGGAGCCAGACAAATCTTGTTGTAGTAGACAGTCGGGAAGTCGACGTGCTAAGGCCCCATAGGACCAGTGCAACCGAAAAAATATCCGCCGCCGATGAAGATATAGATCAGAAGGATCGAACCTATAGACACACAAACATAGACGAACAAAGACAAGATCCACGTGGATCCACCGAAGGCAAACGCCGACCGAATACCGCAAGATCCGCCGGAGACAATCCTCCACACGCCCTTCGACGATGCTAGAAACACCACTGGGATGAGGACAAGGCGGGATGAACCTTATTCCATCTGCAGAGAGTCGCCGCCGCCTCGACTCTCTGAAAGCAGGACAGAAATTCTAACAAAACTCAAAAGAGTATGAAAAAATGGAGCCCTGCCGCCAGCAAGGCCGGGATCCACCACGCATCCATGGCCCTAAGACCACAAAAGACAAGGTAGACCAACGGCGACCCGGCAGGAGGCACAAGAAACCCTAGCCAAAGGTCCTCTTTCTTTCTTCCTGTGGAAGAAAGAAAACGGGTGGCATGTAAGCAAGCCTGTCAGGTGCACGACGCAGCTGAGATTGTAGTTTTTTATCAAAAAAAGTTGTAGTTTTTAGGAATGCTAACCCGAATTGAGGTAGTTTTTCTTTATTTACTTCTTTATGAGAATCTTTAAAACCTTTACTTCTACGGGACACTAATCACACTACGCATGTGTGACACGTTGGTTCACCTTTGGAAAATACCACATGGTTCAGACTTCTGTTCAAGTCGTCACCAGTAACCTCAGCCACAAGATAACACGTTAATTTCAACATGACGTGCTGTGTCAGGTAAGCCAATTCAACGGACGCTCTTGGAAATTTTCATGTGACTCGGTCAGTGACAACAGGTCATGTCCATATCATCCCTATCGCAATCTCCACTAATTTTGTGTTTACCGAGCAGGGAAATTTTAGGCAGTTAGATTGAAAAGTTGTACATGAATTGCATTTTAATTGATGCACCGGCGACTGTTTTATTTTCATAACATAGTACAATCGTAGATGCTTAAATACATCTACATGCATTCATTCTTATGAACACACACAATCACAGACCACTTTTATGAACATCTCCGAGATATTAAGATGGCACAATATTTTGAGATTGATTTTTTTAAAGACCAGTAGGGTGAGGAGCCCCTACAGCTATTTTATTAAGAGAGAATGTGAGACACAATGCTCGGACCCGTGTCAGCTATGAGACGCCACCACGCTCGGAACACTGGGCTAGAAGTCCATCCATACATCTTGAGATTGATAAATATACCATAGAAGCTGAATCCTCTACACATCTTGGGATTGATAAAGTCACCACACCAGCAAAATTGGCCGTTCCAGGGCTGAACCTTGACTAAATCAACTCACATTAACATACTTTGTTTGACTTTGACCCGATGTTGTGCTATGGCCTGAAGCGTTCAACAAATCCTTGTGGTTGGCACGTCAGCTTTCTTTTAGCGTTGATGAGAGAATATGTGAGAAGGCCAAGGAGGTTTTTTTTTTTTGAGAATAGGTCAAGGAGTTGTTTCCACACGATGTCATCATGTGGGCGGGGGGGACTACGGTCTACCAAAGTCATTGCACATCCACCAACGCGGACCGCCGAACCGGGCACCAATGCACCCTGGCTAAGCCAATCCTCCATTTGGGAGTGATGTGGGTCACGAGCAAAGATCGCCCGGTCCTGAGCCGAACCTTGAGTGGTCATGAGAAGGGAGGGGGCGGCAAAAGGGTAGGCAAGAGTTCCATGTGCGTCAATGGTGGCGGTTGCGACATAACCAAATGGTGGAATTTTAGAAGCACCGGCTCTTAGAGCTACAATGTCGGTAGTGCCAGTCTTGGCAAAAGACCATGTGGCTAGGTCATCCATAGAAGGTTTTTTCCTTTTTTCAATAAAAAGTCATGCATAGTAGTTGGAATACTGTGCTGAAAATTGACGGAAGCCAATATATAAGCAAAGTGCGATACCCGAGAAGATGTCAACAAGTAGGAGGCCTTGGTTTATCGTCGTGTTGCTGCTTCTAGTGTTCCTACAGCTCATCAATGTGCATGCCGGCCCCACAGTCTGGAAGCAAGCATCTTAATTGTATGACTTTAATACACTCATGTGTAATGTTGATATGTATCAATATTACCGACCCATTTTACTTTGTCTGATGTATAGTTTCACCATCAGTCAACTCTCCTGGGTAAATATTATGTACTTTGCTAATTGTCAAGCTATTATTAAAGGTGAATCCTTATTGATTATATAGTCTTTTTTTGCAAGCTAATGATTATATACGTTGTGTAAATTTGACACTTTGAGTCAATACAACTCCATTTATATTTACCCAAATAACTAATCCTCAAGCTTGCATTCAGGAGGATACAAAGCTTGCCATTATGAACCGTGAGCAGATCTGTCTAGAAGTTTTGGATATGTACTTAAATCATATTGTAGTAGACGTGAATAATTTGTAGGTTATTTGTGGAATTACATTTGGGTAATTCTGAAATTTCAATGATACGTTAAACTAAGTTTAGACCGAGTGTAATTCAACTCTAGGGCTATATAGGTGTACTCAAGATCAAAATTTAACTAAAATGGGACCATATCAGACATAAGGCATTAGCCATTTCGATGGTGCCCAAGGAACATATCTGAACGGAGCCGTTTGCTGAAAAGCCAGCCGTAAACCTACTTAATATCGAATATGGTATCTTTTTTGTGGGGATAAATGAAAATATGAGGTAGAAGCTTTCCTTTGGAACTTCAGTTTGTACGAAAGATCCAAAAAAAGGTTCCTGTGTCATAGCTTCTCCAAAAAGTTGTCTGATCCAATAGTACAACTGAATAAGTTTTGGGTATTGGTAGTAAGTTTTCTATTCATATTTATAAATCTGTTATTTTAGGTATCAAACCCTTTTAGTAAATTTAAATAGTACCCCATTCATTTCAATACACGATGCATATAGAATTTCTCAAACTTTGTAAAATTTGGTCAAGCCAACTTGCTCAAACTTTAGAAAGTTTAACTAAGTACACAATCTATATGCACTATATTTGGCATGGTGTAATGAATTATATATGTTGAGATTTTGGAATCTTTTGTTAGGTGGAGTATAGTTTACCTCACCGCTGAAGAGATCAACGTTGATAACTGGTGAAGTACACATATATGTCATTGTCTTAATCTATTCTTTCCAATCTATGTGCAGGCAACTATCTTCATCGGGAAAATTGTCGCCGTAAATAAACCGTGAACTGAAGTACGGAAAATGTGGGCATGCTTGATTTGTTAGGTTAGGTACATAATCGTCATATAGATTGTTTGTTTACCAAGAAATGAAATGAAGTTGGAAAAAGTGTACCACTGGGAATGAAGGTTTGGCCAGCTCTCTGCGAGTAACTTAAAGATCACCAAGATTATGTAATCATATTGTTGGCTCATCGAAAAGTTTAATGTCGCCTTCTACATACATTTTGACATAACTGTAGCTAAAAGTTTGAATATTTCAATATGATCGCAATATTCTAGACGAGTAATTTTCTGAAATGCACAGTTTTTTAGATACTTTATTTACAATGCAAGGCAGGAGCTCTAGAGATTTCATGAAGATAGAAAAAGGCAAAAGAAAAAATACATAGTGGTCCCATTTATAATTAAAACTAGGCCGAAAATCATGGCCAAGGAAAAAAGACCACCACCCCACATGCTGCCAAGCAACCCACCACCCTCTAACACAACCTCTACCCCATGGTGATTTTGCACGATGTCTTCATGGAAAATTGCATCGAGGAGCCGTCATCGCTGACACCGACCCCCGTTGACCACAAAGCTTTCACCCAGCCCTGCCCAAGATCACCCCACCAAACCTCGTGTAAAAATCCGGCCATACCAACAGCCACCACCACTCCTTCAACTCCGACCAGGCATGACCAGTGATGAGGGAAGTACTCTTCGTCAATGCCTCCAAGGAGAGGAAGGATGCCCATGACAACTCTCATCATTGACAACAACCTTCACTGAACCCAAATCTCTCTTCGATAGCCTAGTATGTCGTCACCTCTACAAGCCCTTAGGAGTGACCTTTGCGAGGGGTAACCCCTAATTAGCGATTTCGGGGTTCTTCCACATAGATGACTTGAGAGAGCGATGTTAAAAGGCTGGTCCTTTTTACAAAGCAATGTATTACAACCAGGTTTTGGGAACCTTCTATAATTTTACCGACTATTCTATTTTATTTACATGTTTATTTGTTATTTAAATCAAAATTTAAGAATTTTTCAGATTTTTTTAGAAATGTGAACATATTCATAAAATTCTTTGTATATTTATATAAATATTCACAAATTTTAAACGATTTACCTTTTGACAAAATAGAAAATTTGAAAACATGTTTGCATTATCAATAAATGTTCCAAAATTGGAAATAATGATTGTGTTTTAAAAATGGTTTGCAAATTTGAAACAAATATTACATTAAAAATGTTACCAAATATGAAAAAGTGTTCACATTTCCAAAAATTGTTAGCGATGGTAAAATGATTTCTTTTTAAAAATAGGGACATTTACATTTATGCCCCTAATTTGTGCCCACTCTTAGATTTACCCCTAAATTTTTGATGTGCTCAAATTTGCCCCTAACAAGCATTTTAAGTCGCAGGAATGCCCTTCCATCTGGTCAAAGTTGTTTGACCAAAACTTTGAAAATTCATAACAAATTCATACGAAGTCAGAAAAATGCAAATAAGATATCCAAATGTTCATACAAACATCACCTATACGCGCATGTCATTTACGTTTCTCGCCTACATGTGCATTTATTTGCATTCACCCTAAATTGTTTTTAATGTTATAAACCCTAAAAAGCATTAAAGAGTGCTTTTGTCATGAACGTAAATGACATGTGCATATAGGTGTTGTTTTTATGAGCATTTTGATATCTTATTTTGCATTCTTATAAGTTCATATGAATTTGTTATGAATTTTCAAAGTTTTGGTCAAACAATTTTGACCAGATGGAAGGACATTCCTGTGACTTAAAATGCTTTTTAGGGGCAAATTTGAGCACATCAAAAAGTTAGGGGTAAATTTGAGTAGTGGGTTCGAGTTAGGGGCACAAATGTAAATGTCCCTTAAAAATATGTGTAAATTTATAACAAAAATGATTGCAAATCTGGAAAAATGATTGCATTTTAAAAATGTATATTTCTTCAAGGAAAAGAAACATAAAAACAAATACTGTAAAAGCTGGCAAGTAAACGGAGTCGCTACATTACCGGGGTCACTTGACGTTGCATGGCTGCCCAGCCGGAAGGCGCTAGTGCGTACGGCCGCACGTCCTTCTAATTAGCGCTTCTGGCGCCAGTTCATTAAACTGGCGTTAGCTCGTTCGTTGCTACGCCCAATTGCAATCTAGCTCCCTTCGGTCAAACGTCGCCACGTCAGCTGTTTATCGGTCAACCATTTGATTGTTGACTTTTCAAACGTAGATTTGAAAACAGGTCACTTATTTCATAAATGTTCACAAATTGAAAAAAAGTTGATTGAATTTGGAAAAATGTTCACTGATTTTGGAAAAAAAACATTGAACTTGGAAATAGTTCATCAAATTTGAGGAAAAGTTCATCGTTTTTCAAAAATACAACAAATTTGAAAAAAATTAGGACATATCAAGCTCCCGAAATTTGTCGGAACAGAAATTAATCAATATTTCAGCAAAACATAGGAAGTCGTAAGTACCCTGCAAAACCCCCGCTCGAGGGGATAACCCAGAAGTACAACATTTGCAGAGATATCATCATATCAGCAGTACAACACTGTGCCACACTCAATGCAAGAGACTCGGCTTTTCATGTTTGGATTGCAAGAATAGTAACAATATGAATTATCTCAAACTAATCTTTTTTTGAGTTCAATCTCCAAAATTTTACTTTGTTTCTATGATAAACATGAGATACATCAATCCTTCTAAAAAATCATGTGTTTTTCATGTTATGCAACCAAACAATCTACTGTATTGCAGATTACTATGTTTTTAATTCCTATACGACTCATGCCATGCCATATGTGGCCGTATGTTTCAGAAATCTTCTGAACCAAAGACAGCCTTCATGCTTCTATGTGTTTAGTATTTAGTATATTGCTAATAAATTTAGAATCTATGTTGTACCCCAATTATATGCGCCAAATTTATGTTCAGTGAGTCTATAATAAACATTCATGGGCCAAAAACAATACCCTATGTCGGGTTTCGCGACAAGAGCGCTATCTATACCAGTACTGCATCTTTTCTCATTAACTAGGCTTCCTATCAACATCGTCCCTAATTAGAGGTATTGAAATACAACTCAGGACATTCAATTTGAATGCCCTAGCTTGTGCATAGTTTCTGAAATGAAGACAATTTTTTGCCTCATCTCTTTGATTAAGGAAAATGTAGCCAAATTAATTTAAAAAACCGGGCTAGAATCAAGATTACAACTAACAGAATACTAAAATGGCACCGAAGCCAAGCCAAGCTAAACAAAGACCGCAGTAGAGTCTGACACATCACGCTCTCTGATGCACAGTGAAAGTGAAGCACTACATTTGAGGTCGGTTGTGTCACAGATCAGAGACTCAAGAACACTGAAGATTCAGAGATTTCATCAACTAGCCATGAATTTGGAGGGGAACTAGCTAGGGTTTCTATTGCCCAAGAAGGGGAAATAGGCCAACCACTATGTGATGGGTACGGTTTATGCCCCGGTGCCCCGGCGCCGCCGTCTGGCTAGCCAGACCTGTGCCTCCAGGAAGAGTGGAGGAAGTGGAGGAAGAAGGGAGGAGAGTTACCTCAAAAGGGAGATCGGGGACGCAGGGCGGCAGCAATGCGAGCAGATCGGCGGGCAGGTCCAGGGCGGCGGCAAGAGGGTTGAATGGGTGTGCTGCGAGAGAGGTGGGATGGGGGATGGGCCGCTGGTCTGGTACTAAGTGGAACTTAGTAGTAGTGCGGGGCACGGGACCCGCGCTACTACTATGCACAGTAGTTGTAGCGCAACCTCGGACACCTGCGCTACTAATAAGTAGGGCCCACCAGCTGGCCTCGTCTATCCATAGTTGTAGCGCGGGTTGTCTCACATGCAATACAACTATTCGCTTAGTTGTCAGAGGCGCCCGAGGTTACTGGTGATGACTTGAACAGAAGTCTGAACCATGTGGTATTTTCCCAGGGTGAACCAACCCGTCCCACATGGGTAGTGTGACTAGTGTCCCAAGTAAATGGAGGCGTCCTTCATTTGCACGTCGTCATCGGAGGAGTCCTCCAGCTGGCTGCCGTCCTGCCAGCCACTAGCAATGGCGGCCATCTCCTTCTTCTGCTCCGGCTTCAGCCCATCACAGAGAGCTTTGGTGGAGGAGGGATCCATGGTAGGGAGTGGTGGGGAGAGGGATGACTGCGGCTATGACCGAGGTAGCAGTATATATAGCACTGGTGGGCGGCGAAGAGACGGATGGGTGGCGCTGGAGGAGATGCCTCGGTAACCGCATGCCTTTAATGCGGGCGGCAGATGGACAGACGGGCGGCCGTCATGTTGTTTGAGCGCGCGCAATTGCCTACACCGGGAAGTGGTGCGGGCGACCACCTCTCTGCCGGCGCATCATTTCATTGACGACGCCAGTGAGCGGTCACGTCCAACTCTGGTCGTGCGTGAATGCGGGCAGTGACTAGCTGACCGTTTCAGGCAGAAACGCGTGCGGGCACGCGAGGAGGGTTTGGGTGGGCCAAGGTTGCCAGAAGCGGGTTTGGAAGCAGCCCGGACTCACAAAGCCAACCGATGGATGGCTTCCACGGTTTGGATATCGTGTTCTGGACGCATGAGGGAGGTTTGCTGGTCGGTGTTGGAGATCCCGTAATGTGTTAAAGCTAGCAGGCAATCTTTTCTTCTGTTATGAACGTTGTCTGGTACCAGAGAGAGAGAGAGAGAGAGTGTGTGTGTGTGTGTGTCAGGTAACGATTTAACAGATGCTTTAGAAAAAGCTGCACACGACTTGGGACTTTGCTCGGTCGAGTCAAGAACGACCGGTCACCAGTAGGACTGTCAGAAAAGCTCGAGATTCGTGAGCCGCTCGAGATCAACTCATTTTTTGGCTCGACTCAAGATCGACTAAAAAACGAGCTGAGTATGAACATTTTTTGTAGCTCTATCGAGAAATGAGCCGATCTTGAGTTAATATTGGCTTGCTCGATTTTCGCTCGATAGCTCGGTATAATAGTATTATGTTAAGTGACCATGCCATATATTAAACTGGAATAGAATAATTTATTGTCGTATACGTCGTTCAGGATTTTTCTCCGTTTTATTTACAAGCAAGCATTGAAGCTTAATTAATTGCAGAGAAAAATTTAGATCTTAGTATGGTATGTGGTCGCCATGCATTAAATAGTCTGTTGTCTCTACCAAAAGTTCCCAGGATATGCACCTTTGTTTTCTTTTCTATCATCCACGAAGACCACCATCTGTTGGTAGTTCGTCTAAGAGAAGATGGCCTCTCCAAGCATGAAGCAATGGTCGTACCTTCAATTGAAGACCACCATCTACTTTGTATTTCCAATTATATATATTTCGTGAATCGTTATCTTATGTTGATACTAGACATTCGGTCGTGAGAGAATAAGTCAAATTAAAAAAAGAAATTTAAATTATCATCATTCTGATGGAATAATTTTTTTTAGTGCTTTTTTATGTCATGCCGTGCCTTATCTAGTTGGAATAATGGTCGTAGATTTATATTTTGCATCATCTCATTGAGCTCGAAACTAGCTGGAGATTGATTCGGGATTGTTACAAGCTGAGCATGAGCCATGTTCTACAGCTCAACTGCGAACTTTACTTAGTTTGAGCTCGCTCGAATTTCAGTATGAGTTGAGCTGAGCCATGTCCAACTCGCTCGAACTCGACTCGTTTGCAGCCCACTAGTAGCGTCGCAATCTCAGCTGCATAATCAAGAGAATTCATGCACATTTACGGGACACAGTTCAACGGCGCGCGCTCGCCAACAACAGTTCTACCGGAAAGCTAGCCACTCCTAATATATAAGCTAGGACCGACGCGGCGACGCCCCGACTCTGCAGTTCTTGTGGCAGCCCTGCCCTGGTCGTGAAGACGTCGACAAGCACAAGGTCCAGGTTCATCGCTGTGTTGCTGCTACTAGTGACCCTCCAACTCATCATCGTGATCGCCCACGGGAGCGCAGAAACTCCAGGAATAGTTTGTAAGTGCATGGCTACTATTATACCCCGTGTAGACTGTAGTGTACATCGATTTGCCTACACTTTTTTTCTTTTTTCCATGTACTCTTTCCATTCCGAAATTGCTGTGCATAAGACACTTTGCATCGTACATTTTTTCTTTTGCACCGCTAGATGATCCAGGCCTAAAAAGATGGATAGGTGTTAACTGTTATGGATTGTACTCCCTTTGTTCAGACAGTTACTTTGGGACGGAGGGGTACTAGACTTGCCCTTATGTCCATAAAAATCCTTTTATTGAAAGACACCACTTTGTCAAGCTAGACTCCAAAAGGCTAACAAAAATAAGCCCATTGAGCCTGTAAAACTTTGAGCTCTAAAACTTTGAGATATATTCCATCTATCATAGTGTCAAAATGCGTAATATATAAACCCATTGAGCCTGTAGAGAAGGTTTACAGATCTTATGTAGTGTTGCTAGTTATTTTCTTTCTTTTTTTAACTAGATTTGGGCAGCTATGAATTTGTTTTACAAGAATTGTGTACTTTCAAGGATACCTTGTATGTAAATAATTGACTTTTAGACTGGCTAAATATTGTATCCAAGCATATTTTAATTAGGAGGAATTTCACATTTAGACAATGCCCAGGGGGTGTATCCAAACTGAAGACTCCTAATGGATCATGCATGTTTGTCCGAAAGCCGGCCGTAAACATACTCACAACTGAATTTAGTTTAACTAAATTTATGTAAGCTCCAAAATAGGTCATGTAACATAACGTCTCCAAAAAATTGTCAATCAAACATAAATGGATAAGCTTTGGTTTGTCCATAGATTAATTCAACCTTTAAATGAATTTTCTTCTTCCCAAGACAGGCTGCATTAACTAGCCTATACTATCAAATCAATTAGGGCTTTAATTTGTCCGAGAAAGGTCAAGTTAAAATGTTACGGAAGTTATACTAAGGCATCTTCGATTAATTTGGATTGGCGGGATTATTGTTTGTGACCTCACAGTTGATGAGATCAACGTAGTTGTAGTTATCTCTTTTTCTGGATTGAAATGTGATTGGCTTAGTTTGTTCCATGTGCAGGTGACTTTTTACATCAAAACAATTGTATACACAAATGAAGTGGAGTCCTCAAAATATGTGCTTTCTCCATCTGGAATGATACCGTGATTACTATCTTCTATTGATATCTAGTTTTAGATGAAGTAAATAAAGTTGAAAATATGTACTGCTAGAAAATCAACCATCGGTGCAGTTTGGTGGTAGTATGTTGGAAATATGTCCTAAAGACAATAATATTGTATTGTTTATTTCCAAATTTATAATAAAGAGGTTATATTCATGCTATAACTGCTATGATCCTGGTATATGCGATTCAGTGAAAAACTCATATGCACGTGTGGAATGAGATAAATGGCAAAACCTGATTCCTAGTATCGCCTCTAAGACTAGCACAAGTGTTGTTAGTGATCATTATTTTCTGGATCGTAGGATATTTCTTAGTGTAATGATAGTTCTAAAACAACTTTGAGAATATGACGTTGGAGAACTATCATATTGAATTGAACCAAACTTGTTTGTTATACTTTGAATTGCAATCATCACAAGTCAATCGTTATAACATGGGGAGTTAACATATGCTTTAGTTCCTTATACCATGAGAGTACCATAGTCACTCCTTACCATACAATGGACTTTGGGGTTGCTCAAATGACACATGTAACACGATGATCATAACGACAACTTACAGGTTCATCGGAAAGTCTGACAAGCGACTAGATAGCTCGAAAGTGGGATTTTCTCCTCCGACGATGGAAGATATTCTTAGGGCCCTCTCGGTGTGACGACATTCATCATCGTCTGGCTAGACACAGGTGACTAGGTCGTAGGGATGCCAGAACATGTCAACGAGAAAGAAGAACAAAACTGGTAACTTGGAGATGGTACAGTAGGCATGGGGATGACTTGAGAGGATACCGATACATCTCACCTCCGGTTTCGTAAAGTATCATGAAGCAAAGGGAAGAGCACATGATAACCAAAGGTCCACTCGAATGTCATTCATATATTCATAGGGATCAATATGGATCTCCACGATTCCGCTATCGCTCACTGAATGAAAGGGATTTTGTTCATGTGTATGTTTCACCGAACCAACAGGGTCACAAGTTTAAGGGAATCACAATCTGCTGAGTGTAAGTGGAGCAAGAATAATGAGGAAATATTTGTGAAATAGTTTCACTAATATTTGAAATTGTTTGGAGAGTAACCGGAAGCATTTCGGGTTACTGGAAGGGTTTCGGAGTTTACTGGGTAATACCAAGAAATTAATATATATGTGGAAAATATATTTTGAGATTGTAAATCTATTATATAGTGTAGCCTACATTGGAGGCGAACCACTAGCACATCGTTTGGTTGCCAGCATGTGATATCCAGATTCAACGTGATGTTGTTTGGTTACGTTCGAGACATGCAATGTGATAACCTCTTATTTGAGTTGTGAGGTTATGAGCATACACACTCATAGGCAGACAATAGCAACTTCAACAAGCATTCACACTATGTGATAGGTAGTACATTAACAAGCCTGCATGGTCATAATAATGACTACAAAGTCATAAGCAGGCAGTCATAATAACCACACAGACCGACAGATTAACAAAAATATAATAAATTTTGGATCAAGCCAAGTGCTTCGTCGTGTTTGTGGCACTCGGCCACCATCTTTGAGCTAGAAAGGTCGAAGACAATGTTTGTAGCCTGGCGAAGCTAGCCCACCCATGATCCATGGCTAGCCTCCCATTGATCTCTCAGAGCTTGACCTTCTAGATGTAGGAGGTATTCCTCTTGAGTTTGACCTCCCATGTGATGGTTCCTATGTGTTTACGGAAGTCGTCGGGGACTGGCAACCTAGGTACTAAGATGACCTTGCAACAGTGGGTTGGGCCTAATAATTCATGGAAATGGCCGATGCTCGTCGGCCTCCCTCGACGCCTCTATGAGGCGCTTCCCTCAACAACCTCCTTGCCCTTGGAACTCTTGTCATGTTAATCAAACTGAACCAAATCAGTTGATGTAACAAACTAGCATGGATTGATTATGACGATCAACACACAATCACATGTAACAAACTAGCGGGACTGATCACGAAGTTGAACATAGTAGCATTGAAACTGACATGAAAGACATGTGCATCTACGACAACAGTGGGAAGAATACTATGCTGCCAAGATTCAACGCCATAATCATGTTGGATCGAAAGCGTTGGGACGCCTGGGCATGGAAGAAACGGGTATTTCAAACCCCCCCCCCCCCCCATTCGACATAATTTCCCATGCTGCCGCCAAAACGCCGCTTGTTGGTGAAAGGAGTAGGCCTGAGCGTTTCGGCACAAGGCCGCCTCTTCATTGAAGCACACGGTACTCCTAAAAAAATCTCAAACAAGTCAATAAAAAATTACAGTTGTTATCATGACGAGGGGCAAACCCATGATTAGCTTTCAAAACCTTGGCGACACGACGGAAGGATTTGACCCTAGCAGCAATGGTTTATCACCGTCCAAGTGTCTGTGTGGGAGAGTCCATGAGGGGGAGGTGGTGAGAAGGAATAGGGGTCTAGAAGCCACTTGCTCTCAAAGCGGAACTGTCAAGAGGAGGGGATATGGGTGGATGCGGTCACGAGGAGCGGAAAGTGATCGAATGTGACCCGGGGGCGTGACGCAAGGGTGGAGTTCGGGAGGAATGCGTCCTGGTCAGCATTGGAAAAAGCCCGATAAAGGCGCGCCAGGGTTTGGGGTGGGGGAGCGGTCGACAGTTCGTCCAAGTGAACATGTGATCAGATAGAGGCAACTCGGGAGAGGATAAAGCATTGATCATGGCGTTGAAACACATCGCAAGGCCACCAAGTTATTGTTCTTCTTTTCCTCGGGGTAGCGGATAAGATTAAAATCCCCTATCACAAGCCAGGAACCCGATATCGTATCGGAGAGTGCCACCATCTCATCAGCGAAATCTTGCGTAAAAGTGTGATTAGTCGGGGCATAGATGTTGGAGATCGAGAAGGAGACGTCGGGGCATGTCAAGGCAAGCGAGATAGTCAGAGCATAGCGCCCAGGGCAATAAGAGGTTAGAGAGAAGGTGCCCTGGTCCCAAGCGGTATAGCGGATATAGACGTGACTTTTGTTAATACCCGGAAACTAGAAACAAATAAACGGTTTTGGCCCGTGGTCCAAATATTTTGGCTTGATATATACTTTTTCGGAATCTATTGGCCAAGAATTTTGCTGGAGTGTCGACAGCGCAAGAGCCTCCGCAGAGGATCACGCCACTAAATCATCCATAAAAGTAATACAATTGTTTTAAATATTGACTTTAAAGGTAATATACGAGCCAGGGCCATGAAAATCTATCAACACTCCGCATGCTTTGTCGAGTGCCTCAGTATATAGTTCTTGTGACTGATAAGACGACCACAAGAAGCGGGCCTTGTTATATCGCTATGTTGCTGCTGCTAGTGAACAGCCCCTTTCGTTCAGAGTCTGTCTTTCCTTTCGAATCCAATTGTTACAATCTGACTAAATAGCAATTCATTGGAACAATTCGGGTCTCCTCCAACTCATCACCGTGTCCCCACCCCCACTTACCTCCAATAGTTTGTAAGCAAACACACTTGAGCGCATAACTTCACCACAGTTTTGTGTACTCAAAACAACCTCCCATTTTTCAAAAAGGGTCATGTAGTTCAACTTGTTCATTTCAAACTATAGTGCATATTCCAGATTTTATCATTATGAAGTTTGCCGAGTCTCTAGAAGCTTGGTCACAGTTTATAAATTTTAACTTAAAACAAAATCTATTATATGGTACTCCCTCCATTTTTATATACAAGGCCACTATGAAAAACATATTTTGTATCTATACAAGGCCACTAACAGTAATAGAGGCAAATATTAATGATGTTTCATCGTACTAGTAACCCATGGCTTAATTACTAGCATGCATGTAGTGGATGATAATAACACACTCACCTACTTCCTCTTGGACGGCCACTCAATTTCCTCTAATGTGCATGCACCCTATTAATTAACCTAGTAAACAAGAAAATAAATTGGCTTGTAAAACACACATTAATTTTTATCTTGATACCTGTAATTTGAGTTTGTGGCCATGTATGTAAAAATGGAAGGAGTAACAGTTTCATAGCCTATAGTTAAATGTATTATATCTATTAAGATTTTAATATGTTAGATGGAGTGAAGTTTACCTCACCACTGAAGAGATCAGTGCATATTAAAAAAAACAGGTTCATTGACATACGATGATATATATGTCTATGTTATTCTGTTCTTTGGATCTATTTGCAGGCAACTGTCTTGTCCAGATAACTGTCGCCGTAAATGAACCATGAACTGAAGTTCAAAAAAAAGTGTACATACTTACTTCTTAGGGTAAATTAGAGTATTATGATATATGTTATTCAGTTTCCCAAGAAGTAGAATGAAGTTGGAAAACCTTGTACCGTTGTTGCCAGTTTGCTGGGAGCAAGATCAAAACTAGGATGCGCAGCTAAAAGTGATCAACGTTGGGTCATCAGAAAGTGTAATGTATCCTTCTAGGTGCATTTTGACATAATTATAGCTAGAATTTGTAATATATCAATGATTCCAAGCGAGTGATTTCCAAAACGCCTTCTAGGTGCCTCGTGTCATTCGGATGTCTGGTTTTTAATTTATATATAAAGCCGGGCGAAAGCCTGATATAGAGATACAACAATTGCTTTTCCAAAAACTGCACTTGGTTTAGACTAAATTTTATTCAAGGCAGTTGCCAAACTCAACAGATCAAGAAATTTGTAGACCTGCGAAATGCAAAATAGGTGCTTAAATAACAAATAGTAGTGACTTGGAGCGAGGCGATCAGAGGGAGAGACAAATTGTTAAAGAGACGACCGGGAGAAAATACTTATGTGAATTTCCTAAACACCCCATCTTAGTAACCGACATCAATGTAGCCGTCTCGATTTTTCTAAAGGTGTAATATATTGATACCAACATGATGCCAATTACACCGGGCTCTACAATGGCATAATATCAAGACTTAGTCGAGACATAGACAGTCAAAAAGATGGCAAATTTTAGCATGGTCCCTCTTACATCCCCTGTTCACATGAGACGTAAGAGTACATAACAGATCTAAGCCATTGATTTGATTAAGTAATGATCTGATTAACTCTTACCTTCTTACCTCCCATGTGACACTAGTAGAAAAGAGGGCTTTGGTCCAGGCCGGGTTAGCCCATTAGTCCCGGTTCAATCCAGAACCGGGACTAATGGGGGCATTAGTCCCGGTTTGTGAGCCCAGGGGGCCGGCCGGGCCACGTGGGCCATTTGTCCCGGTTCGTCTGGACATTTTAGTCCCGGTTCGTGCCACGAGCCGGGACTAAAGGGTGCGATGCCCATTAGTACCGGTTCGTGGCACCAACCGGTACTAAAGGTTAGACCTTTAGTCCCGGTTCGAGCCACCAACTGGTACTAATGGGGTTTGAGGCATTAGTACCGGTTCATGGCACGAACCGGTACTAAAGGTCCCATTTTCAAACTCTACCCCCCCAGTGGATCGCCTTTTCAATTAAAAAAAAAAGAAAATGATGAAAATGTCAAAAGAATAAAATAAAATAAGTTTCCCATGTGATATGTGGTCTAGTTGTTGGGAAAATTTGCGAATATGAATTTCGACTTTATTTGCAAAATCTCTCGTGAATTTGTAAAAATGGGCATAACTTTTGCATACTAACTCGGATGAAAAAGTTTTTTATATGAAAAATCATCTATTCGAAAAGTTACATCCAAATTTAACTAGGGAAACCCCGTTAAACATTTTCAAAATCCTCAAAAACCTAACAGAAAAAATGTTACGGGCTTTTAAGATCTAGAGTGGAAAAAATTGAAAAAAATTCAAACTGTGGTCAAACAATGGTGAAACTAATTATTCTAGAATATTAGTGTTACTAAATAATTATTTCAGTTATTTTGAATTTTGGTCAAATCTGGTCAAACTATGGTCAAACTGTGGTCAAACAATGGTCAAACTAATTATTCAAGAAATATTAGTGTTACTAAATAATTATTGTTTTTTAAAACAATAGTTTCAAACTCAAACATTGAAATGTGTCACTTCATGCTCAAGCAAAATTCCTGAGGGTTAATAGGATTCACATCTTACTATTGTTAGGAAAACAACAAGTGCAGACTTGGAAACGAGGGAGAATAGAATCCGGAAGTTAAGCGTGCTCAGGCTGGGGAGTGGGAGGATGGGTGACCGTTCGGGAAGTTAGATGATTTGAAATGATGAGGGGTGATTAGAGATAAGAGGATAAATTGAGCAGTGATGAAGGGTGGTGATTAGGGATTAGAGGTTAAAATAATTCAAAAATTTGAAAATAAAAAAATTCAATTTTTTTTAAAAAAAATTCAAAACAAAAAATCATAAAATTTCCTTTAGTCCCGGTTGGTGTTACCAACCGGGACTAAAGGTGGAGCTCCACGTGGCCGCGGCCTTTAATCCCGGTTCGTGTAAGAACCGGGACTAAAGGGGAGAGGCATTAGTAACGACCCTTTAGTCCCGGTTCAAAAACCGGGACTAAATACCAACCGGGACAAAAGCCCCTTTTTCTACTAGTGTGATAATAGGAGATAAGAGGAAGCATGTTAAAATTACTCAAGAAAGAAAAAGAAGGGGCATAGGAAGAAACAAAGAGATCCGACACAACCAACGACTTGCAACAGACCAGCAGCAACACACTAGTTCTGCTTGCTTTGTTTCTCTAAACATTTACATCAATATTTGTACGGGAAAACACGCATGTGTACACACTGACTGATTCACCTTAGAAAAACTGCACATGCATGATTTAGACTTGTTCTACGTCAGCCACAAATAACACATAAAATTTCAACATAGTGTGGTGTGTAAGAGACTGATTCAACAGATGCTTCTGAAAAAAATGCGCATGACTTTGACTTTATTGACGACTGGTCATTTTGATCATTCGTGTCACAACATCAACTACACACACCCATGAATTTCAACGGTTGGTTTTGGAAAATTGCATAGGATTTGGATTTTACTTGATTCGCTTTGGTCAGTCTCCAAACCACATCCACATCAATGAAAGCGTTCAACAATTAGAGCATTTCTGGGTGCTCCATGTCTTCGTGGTCAGCTTTTTGGAAGCGTCAACGATAGAATATATGAGGAAGCCCGGGGCTTATTTCTGAAACAAACAATGGATTGGTTTTCTTGATCCAGGGACCCAAACAAACAAGAACCATAAGTATTTTATTTCTACAATACTTTATTGGCTCATGGTTCGGACCAACGGTCTAAATAGTTTCACTTGATATATACGTTTTTCAGAAAAGAGAAATCATAGAAATGATTTTATGGCCAAGAACATTTTTACAAGGTAAATAAAGGCATGCAGTCAAGTTATTAAAGTGAGAGTATTTGCACGTGAAGATATTTCTCAAAAGTATTACAAGACCAGGCTCCTAACCACCTTTTAAAGAGATTATTTGCCAACATACAAAGATTGTGGCCATAGCCTGCTAAAGTGGAACTGATCCACCCTAGTCCAATCGTGCTCCGAAGTGACCCCCGGACGCCGGCATGGATTGCCGAGTCAGAGACGAATGTGTTTGTTTGGGTAGCCGGAGTCATCACGAGAGGCGAGTACACCACAGCACCGACACCGTGCGGTGATGGAACCATATGTATATGCTTTGAAGGATGATGGTGCTTAGGGGTTATAGTGTAGGGACATAGCGCCTCCGCAAAAGGACCACGAGGCATGGCATCCATAATAGTTGGACTTCTGTGCAAAAGTTGATGTGATGCTACTATATAAGCCAAGACCGACACCATCAATCCCTCATTGAGTGCCTCAGCATATACTTATTTTGAGCTCTGATTTTGAAGATGTCGACAAGCAGGAAGCAATGTTCTATCGCAGTGTTGCTGCTGCTAGTGCTCGTCCAACTCATCGGTGCTCTCGCTCGACCTCCATGTAAGCAAGCCTCTTAAGTGTATGCCTTTTCTACAACTCTTTGTATTGTGGATATTGAGTTACCGAACCATGTTTCATTGTGTAGCTACATATATAGTTACAAGGGTCAGTCCACTCACCTTGCTAATGTGAAGCTACATCATCTAGGCATCCTCTCTATGTATTCTTTGAGTAATTAAAAAGTCCTTTTGCCGAGAAAGCCACTCTCTCAACTAGCATCCAGGAGGGTATCAGAACTTGAGATTTTGAACCGTGAGTTGATCTGCCTCGCAGATTGAAATCTGTACCAGCTAAACCAATACCGTAGTACATGTAAACCCTGGCCCTTTCTAGGCGTATCAAGACCAAAATTAAGTTGAGACGGCACCATATCAAATAGAAGCAATTAGCCATTTCATGGATGCGCACAAAACGTATTTAAATTGAGCTGAGTTTGCTGGAAAGTTGGCCGTGAACATACTTAAAATATAATATATCCTTCCAGTTTGAAAAAAAAACATAAAATACTGAAGTTACTTCAGTTCAAAAGTAAGTTCCAAAAAGGTTTGTTTTTCCGCTCAACTTCTCCAGACAACTGTGAGATAAAAAAAAACTATTACGTCACTACCGAGAAGATCAACGTAGTCTTTTTAATATTTTCACAAGGTTGATTGATCAACATAATGTAGATATATGTCACCAGTTGTCTTACTACTCTTTTCACTTGGATCCATATGCAGGCGATTATCTTCGTCCAGGAACCTGTCACTATAACAAACCATGAGGTGAAGCTGGAAAATTGCGTGGATGCTGCTTCGTTGGGTTATATTGCCTTATTAGATTATTCGGTTTCTTTATAGAAATATCCGTACTGTTCAGTTTGTTGGCAATCTAAAATATGTAAAGTTTAAAATCTCACTAGGGTGCATTTTGACGGAATTCTGAATCCATTGTTATTTTGGTGACCAGTATTTCCTAGTAGAAACGTTTACTTCTATGGGACACGAATGCATGCATGTATGACACATTGATTTACCTTGGGAAAATTATATACTTCACATGATTTAAACTTTGTTTAAGTCTTCAGCAGCAACTACAAACGAACAACAACACACTAATTTCAACACGATGTGATGTATCAGATGCTGAGTCAATGGATGCTATTGGAATATTGCATATGACTTGGACTTAGCTCTGTTCACTGACGATTGGTCTTTGCACCAGACTCGCAAATTTAATTGGTTGGTTTTGGGAAGTTCTACACGAATTTCACTTTATTTTATGCACTGAGGATTGGTCATCTCGGTACTCGGTTTCCATATCACATCCACATCAGCGACTGGCATAAACATAGTTAGTTTGACCAGCTGTTCCCCACAAAAAGAAGAAGTTGACCAGCGTATTACCGCCTCAAGCATTCGGCAATTGTAGCATCTCTAGGGGCATGTTTGGTTGCCTGCACCATTTTTGGCGTCCTTACATATGTGCCCCAGTTCAGCCTGGCTCAGCTAATGCAAGCTCAAAATCATGTCTTGTGCTTAGTATGGTTGCCCACAAAACTCCAGCCCGCATTAGAGGCGAACCACTAACACCCCGTTTGGTCGCAAGCATGTGGTACCCAGATGAAACATGTTGTTGTTTGGTTAAGTTCAAGACATGCAGTGTGATAACCTCTCGTTCGAGTGATGAAGTTACCAACACACGCACATACACGGAGAGCATAGAATTTGAACACGCATTCGCACTACATTATAGGCACTGCATTAAGACGCATAGTCATAATAATGACGACAATGTCCTATGCAGGTAGTCATAATAACTACACACACGGACAGACTAAGGAAAACACATTAAGCTTCTTGGATCAAGACAAGTGCTTAATATGCTCGGGGCAATTGGCCACCACCTCTGATCGGAAATGTCAAAGACGATGACCTAAAGGTGTACTCAGTCATCACCTTGAATGTGATGAGGTAGCCGATCTAGAGCTAGTGAGCAACGGCAAAGCTAGCCCACCCCCTGATCCATGGCTAGCATCCCATTGATCTCCAGGAGCTTGACCTTCCGGGTGCAGCCGGTGTTCTTCTTGAGTTTGATCTCCATGGCATGGTTCCCACGTTTTTACGGAAGCCGTCGGGGATCAGTAGTAGCTCCAACCTAGGTGCTAAAGTCACCTTGCAGAACTGGACCTACCGACTCATGGAAATGGTCGACATTCCTTTGCCTCCCCCGATGCCTCAACGAGGCGCTGCCCTCAACGACCTCCTTGACCTTGGAGCTCATGTCTTGCTAATGAAACTGAACAAGATCAATGGATGTAACAAACTACCATAGACTGATCATGAAGATCAAAACACAAGCACATGTAACAAACTAGCATGGACTGATCATGAAGCTGAACATAGTAGCATTGAAACAGGCATGAAAAAGATGTGCATCTACCACAACAGCAAGAACATCATCATTGCCGACAGACCCCTACAACAAGTTCAAGAATTTTATGCCCACAAGACCAATTTGAGCCCTATCCAACACTAAATTGAGCCCTATATTGAAACCAGAATCTGTATCCATATCCACACTCTGATCAAACACCATATTGACACCCAAATCTAAAGAAACTTGGACACAAATATCTAGCGGCATATCCACACACACACACTAATCGAGCTGTATGAAACCCTTAATCAACACCCTAATTGAGCCATAGGAAACCCTTAATAGACACCCAAATCAAGCCATGTTAAACCCTAAATATGACCCCAAACCAAACACTAGCCGTGGTTAGTTAACACGAAAAGTACAGGGTAACGCGCGGGCTAGGACTTGGCTGCATGCGCGCCCTTTTCCACCCACCCACCATCCCCACAGGGGCGAGTCCAGCCCGGCGGCCATGGACCCGTGCCCCCTCATGCGTCCATGGACGGTTGTTGCAGCTCCAGGCCCGGCAAGCCTTGGGAATTTCACTCCTTCCGGCTCCTACGGCTGCCGGCGCCTCGATGCCTCCGCACCCCCACCCTATTGGTGTCTTGGTTGGTTGTCCCTCCCGGCACGTCTTCAAGTTCGGTGCACTCATGGAAATGCTTCGAGTTTGGTGTCCTTGCTGCTTCAGTCCTGGTGACTCGGATCTGTGTTGCCCTCTAGATCTTGGCTAGCTCGGGCCTCCGGCCACCTTCACATTCCTCGCCGCCCAGCCGCCCACCTTCGTGCCCTGTCTATCCCTCCGCCGCTCCGTTGGTCGTGCATCCAGCGGCGCCCGGTGCCTCTTCCATGGCGGGCATGGTTCCCCTTCCCGTGGTTGTGGTTCTAACCTATGCCTGAGTTCCTCTTCTCTGACTCGTGCTCCGGCGGCTTGGGATTGCTCGGACTCTGGCGAGCGGCGAAATCCTTGCATACTATGTTTCCAGTGACGACACCCGTGGGTGTCATCCCCTTTCTGGAGGCACTGTCATGGCCGTTATTCAGGCCCGTCTTCAAGCATCAGGGGAAACCCTAGGCCTGTTATCTGGATCAGATGGCGACGGCGTCCCGGCACCGTACTCCTTTGTGAAGGCGTTGTCTTAGTTGCTCATGGCGTCCTCGGTTCTGGATCCGAAAATGTTGGTTGTCGTGTTGTTGGTCGTCCTTGGTTACTTCTTAGGATGGTGAGTTTAGCTGTGTTTTTCTCTTGCTTGGGCCGAGCATCCCATGTCTCTGCTCCG
Organism: Aegilops speltoides; assembly: GCA_021437245.1. Taxonomy (NCBI): domain Eukaryota; kingdom Viridiplantae; phylum Streptophyta; class Magnoliopsida; order Poales; family Poaceae; genus Aegilops; species Aegilops speltoides. The sequence continues at coordinate 22,222,627 of CM038147.1, forward strand.
GGCACCATGTTCACGGCTGTTGCGTCTGTGTCATGTGTTGTACCTCGCCTTGTACTCGTTCTAACTTCTTCTATCGATGGAATGATACGTAAGTTTTCCGTATTCGTGAGAAAATACCCTTCTTTTTGAAGAAAAAAGAGCTTCACAGTAAAAGATTGATGCGTATAACAATCAATGCAAATGCCGGTGATACCCGCCTAATTGAAAAAAATACATAAAGTTTGACGTCTCTTTATTTGTATTTTGACAAAATCCAAAATTTTGCCATCTTTATTCTTGCATTTTGACAGTATCTGATTTTTGGGAGCCAGAATTTCCTAGACAAATTTACTTATAGGGTACACTACGCATCTGTGACGCATCAGTTCATCTTGGGAAAACTGCACAAGGTTTTAGACTTCCGTTCTAGTGTTCACTAATAACCTTAGCCACATGATAATTAAACATTAATTTCAACGTCATGTGGTGGTCAGGTAAACCAATTCAACAGACGCTCCTGGAATTTTTCACGTGACCTGACGATCATTTGCATATCATATTCCTGTCGCAATCTCAACTACGTTCGTGTGTTTACCGGGCACGCAAATTCAAGCATTTAGTTTTCGAAAGTTGAACATGAATTGCATTTTATTTGATGCACTGGCGGCTATCCCGGTTACTCAGTCTCCATAACACATCCACATCAACTCACATAAACATACTTAGTTTGACCAGAAGTTGTGCTATGGCCTGAAGCGTTCAACCACTCCTCGTGGTTGTCATGTCAGCTTTCTTTTAGCGTCGATGATAGAATAAGTGAGAAGACCAAGGAGTTGTTTCTGAAACGAACAAGAAACATTTTTGTTGATACCTAGAAATAAACCAAAGAAACGAGTTACTGACCAAGAACAATTTTACCAAGGCAAACAAAGGCATGTAGCTAAGTTTATTTGAGGAATCACAACGAATGAGAGTATTCCCAACTGAATACAATGGTCAAAACTGTTATAAGACAAGCATCATAACCTCCTTTTCTCAAGATCATTCATCATGATACAAAAATTGTGGCCTTATCGTGCAAATACCGAGAGGTTACAAGAGAAGGAATCTTATTGAAAAACAATGTTCCCATGTGACGCCATCATGAGGGGAACTACCACCTACCAAAGTCGGCGCACACCAACCAATGCGTCCCGCCGAACCAGGCACCGATGCACCCTAGCTATGCCAATCCTCCACTGGGGAGTGACGCAGGTCACGAGCAAAGATCGCCCGGTCCAAAGCCGAACCTTTAGTGATCATGAAAAGGGAGAAGGAGAGAAAAGCGTATGCAAGAGCTCCCCGCGCGCCAATGGTAGCGGTGGCAATGGAACCAAATGTTGTCCTTTTAGAAATACCAGCTCTTACACCTACAGTGTCGGGAATTAGACTCTCGGCAAAGACCATGTGGCTAAGTCATCCATGGAAGTGTCTTTTGCAGAAAAAGTCATGCATAGAAGTTGGACTATTTTGATGAAAGTTGACCGAGGCTACTATATAAGCCAGTACGATACCCAATTCTCAGCTGAGTGTCTCAGCATATGGTCTCTGTGAGCTTTGTCTGAGAAGATGTCAACAAGTAGGAGGCCTTGGTTTATCATTGTGTTGCTGCTTCTAGTGTTCCTACAACTCATCACTGTGCACGCCGGCCCCACAGTCTGTAAGCAAGCCTCTTAATTGCATGACTTTCAATGCAATTATGTGTAGTGTTGATATGTATCAATATTACCGACCTATTTTACTTTGTGTGATGTATATTTTCACCATCAGTCCACTCACCTGGGTAATGATTAATGCGGCAATTTGAGTCCATAAAACTCCATTTATATTTTCCCAAAAAACTAATCGTCAAGCTTGCATTCATGAGGGTAACAAAGCTTGGCATTTTGAAGTGTGAGCTGATCTGTCTGGAAGTTTTAGATCTGTACTAGTCAAATAATATTGTAATAGACATGAATAATTGGTAGGTTATTTGTGGAATTACATTCGGGTAATTCTGAACTTCCAATGATACTTTAAAACTAAGTTTAGACCAGGTGAAATTCAACTCCAGGGCTATATAGGAGTACTCAAGATCAAAATTCAACTGAAATGAGACCATTTCAGACATAAGGAATTAGCCATTTTCGATGGTGCACATGAAACATATTCGAAGTTATACGAGTTTGCTAAAAAACCGGCCGTAAACATACTTAATATCGAATATGATATTTTTCTGTGGGGATAAACTGAAATTATAAGGTATAACCTTTTCGTACGAAAGATCAAACAAAGGTTCCTGTTTCATAGCTTCGACAAACAATTGTCTGTCCAATAGTATGAATGAATAAGTTTTGGGTAATGGTAGTTAGTTTTCTATTCATATTTATAAATCTGTTATTTTAGGTATCAAACTCTATTAGTAAGTTTAAACAATACACCATTCATTTTAGAACACGGTGCATGTAGATTTTCTCAAACTTTGTAAAGTTTGGTCAAGCAGACAACTTACTCAAACTTTAAAAAGTTTGACTAAGAGCACAATCTATATGCACTATATTTTGGCATGGTGTAATGCATTAGATCTGTTGATATTTGATATGTTTGGTTCAGTGGAATATAGTTTAGCTCACCGTTGCAGAGATCAACATTGATAATTAATGAAGTGCACATATATGTCGCTGTCTTAATCTGTTCTTTCCAATCTATGTGCAGGCAACTATCTTCGTCGAGAAAACTGTCGCCGTAAATAAACCATGAACTGATGTGCGGAAAATGCGTGCATGCTTGCTTTGTTGGGTTAGGTAAATAATCGTCATATAGGATGTTTGTTTTCCCAAGAAATGAAATGAAGTTGGAAAAACAGTGCCACTGTGGAATCAATGTTCGGCCAGTTCTGTGGGAGTAACTTCAGGACAAGGATCTAAAAATTGTAATCATATTGCTGGCTCATTGAAAAGTTTAATTTCCCCCTCTACGTGCAATTTGACATATGTGTAGCTAGAATTTGCAATCATTCAATATGATCACAATGATTTCAGACAAACTGATTTTCTAAAATGCACAGTTTTTAGATATTTCTTTTTACAATGCAAGGTAGGAGATCCGCCGATTTCATGAACATATGAAAAGGCATAACAAATAGAGTGGTCCAGTTTATAATTAAAACTAGGCTGAAAATCACATGGACAGTGAAAAATAAAAAAAAAATAACACAACCCCACATGCCTCCAAATAGACCACTGCCCCTGACACAACCTCTACCCTAGAGTAATTCCGCTGACATTTACCCCCGTTGACCACAAAGATTTCACCCAGACCCGGACTAGATCGCCCCATCAAACCTCGGGTAAAAATCCGGTCATACCAACAGCCACCATCACTGCTTCGACTCCAATCAGGAATGACCAGTGATGAGGTATGCACTCTTTGTCAATGCCTACAAGGAGAGGAAGGATGCCCGCAAGCACTCTCATTGCTGACAACGACCCTCATCGAATTCAAAGCTCTCTCAAGCCTAGTACCTCCCTCCGCAAGCCCTTGGGAGTGACCTTTGCAAGGGGAACCCCCTAACTAGTGATTTTCGGGTTCTTTCACACAGATGAGTATACAGTGATGTTAAAAGGCAGGTCCATTATACACAGAGAACGTATTACAACCTGGTTTTGGGACCTTCTCGAATTTTACTGACAGCCCATTTTTGTTTACATGTTTATCTATTTTTAAAACCAAAATTTCAAAATTTTCTCAGATTTTTGTAGAAAGGTTAGGAAATTTGGAAAACTGTTTAATATTCACAAATTTGAAATATAGTAATTTAAAAATGTTCCTTTTTAAAAAATCGCAAATTTGAAAACATGTTTGCGTTTTCAATAAATGTTCCAAATTCGGAAACAATGATCATGTTTTAAAAAATGTTTGAAAAATTAAAAAAAATGCGTTTTAAAAATGTAACCAAATTTGTAAAAGTGTTCACATTTTAAAAAATGTTTCATGTTGGTAAAATGTTCGCATTTCAAAGAAAAGTGCAAAATTAATAAAACCATGGATGAAAATGTCGGAAAAATGTTCACATTCTCAAGAAAAGCGTGTTTTTTAAAAAACAAGAGGTAAACAAAAAACAAATACTAGAAAAACGGGCCAGTAACCCGAGTCGCTACAGGACCCGGTAACAAGACGTTAAATGGGCCCGCCCAGCCGGAAGGCCCGAGTGAGTCCGCCGCCTATTTGTGTGTATTTAGCGCTCGCTAAGCCATGCCCCATTTAATTTCGCTCGGTCATTCATTATCTTGCTCGCCAGACCGCACACAGAGGATATTTGTGCTCGTTCTTTTGATGCATGCTCGCTCGGAAAAAAATAGATGTCATTTGTTTTTGTTAGTGTTAAATTTTTGGGTAATATTAGAACATTAGGAAGTTTAAAATGATTGTGAATTTGGAACAAATGTTCACGGATCTTAAATTATTTTGTGTTTTTTCTAAAAATGTTATTTTTTGAAAATGATCATGAATTTGATAAATTGTGTAGGAATTGAAAAATATACGAATTTAAAAAATGTTCAAGATTTTTTTAAAACAAATTGTAGTTTCATAAAAGTTTATTGATTTTTAAAAAATGAGATATTCAAATATAATTTCAAAAGGTTAAAAGAATCTTCGTGTATTTTGAAAGAATTCAAAGTTTTTAAAAAATCTGGCGTAATATAATTTTTTGTGATATTTTAGAATAGAAATGCATTGTTAAATTCATGTGGCAAAACTTAGTGCATGCACATCCCTTGTCTTTTCCCCAAGGAGTGACCCTGGGTTTCTTAGTGCATGCATTGTTAAATTAGTGACCCATGAGATGATGTGCACTCTGACAAGAGTATGAGAAGTTATTGTTATCGAATTATTATATTCCAGATTCTCAAACCAGACTTTAACAACCTTATATTGAGCTTGGAGAAAGGATCCCGACTGTTGTCATAGGGGGTCGTTTCTCCTTCTTCTCCTTGTGCTAGACCTTCGTAATGCAAGCGGGGAACAAGGAGTAACGCCCATCGCCGTGAAATACCAGTGAGGGGGAGTCCACCATTTATACCACCACTTGAGAGATGCGAGATGTTTTGAGACGAGCATATTGTCTGTTGTTGTATGGGGTCGTTGTATTGCTTCTTATCCTTTGAGACACTGGTAAAGGAGGGGAACTAAAACAATGACCATCACCAGCAGTCAAAGCACCAGTTAGGGAGTGCCCACAATATATGTAAACCACCAGTTGAGAGATGAGAGTTGTTGAAGGGAGCCTCGATGAACCAAAAGTCAAACCACATGACGAATAAACTATCCTTCTAAATTGAATTATATTTCCTTCGTGACACATTTTTCTTTAATGAATTGTTAGGTGTTAGCGCCGACCTCACGGACATGGCGCCGCCCGAGGATTCCATCCCCTTTAGGGTCCCTAGGAGAGGAGGATGTGGACCGCATGGCGCATGTCATGGCCGAGCATGCCAGTGAAGACTACACGGCCATGCTCATTAAGGTGAACCCATAGCTCCTCACCGAGGAACATGCGGTCTACAAATCCATTCTATATGAGCGAAAGGCCGAGGGCATTCGTCAGATGATGGTCCACATCCATGCCAAGCAACCGAAGTTTTTTAACGACTCCGCCAAGAAAGAAGCGAGGCCTGAGGAGAGCGATGACCTGATCCCATCCAGCCCGTAGACCACCAATGTCAAGGATGCTGAATCTTCCAATAGGGGAAGATGCCCACCTGCTCCGACTCCACGATCACCGGCTTCATGACTACCAGTCTGAGTAGAGCTCCATTTTTGGAGTAGTCTTAGTTAGATAGTTTGATGTTGATGCACTGAATGTAGTTGCTGATGTTGACTTGGAGTAGAACTTGTGAAGATGCTTTTGGGTATATGTATCATTAATGCTTACGTTGCTTATGTTCCATGTGTTACTCTAACACTAGTACAGAACCCCCTCATTAGCAGCATCCGAAAGTGATCTGTAGTAGAGTTTCAGCGGAGCGCTGCTACTACTGTGCCAATGGTAGTTAACAACCAGCAGCATTTGCCTCAAGCGGTGCTAATCAGTGGCACTCCAACAACGTTCGAACCTAGACGCCGCTAGTAGCATCGCACCCTGCAACGTGCAAGCAACATAAGCACTCCTAATAATGTAGTAGTGGTCCTCTAGACCTACACGCTGCTGGTGTAAAATGCCTGAAATAATTAAATGCATTTATTTTGTGTAGCAGGATGTTCTACCACACAATTTGCTACCATGGCAGTATTTAATTAGGCTATCAAAACCAAATGTAGCAATTGTGATTATTGGATCATAAACTAAACATATGAAATTTTCAACACAATTAACTAGCATCACATAGTACCTAGTTAGCAATTCTGGAAAATTTCACTTAATGGTACAGCCACAAAAATTACTCAACACAAGTGCAATCATAATCGATGTAAATAGACATGCATGCATGTTGGACTTTCCGAAGACACCTACTCATCAGCAGTCATCTTAGCAATGGTATGCATGAAGAGGATGGGCTTGCATGTCCTACGTGGATGACACTGATTATCTTGTCTCCAACCTCAGTGAAGTCATAGATGCCATAGATTTCCTGTCATCTATTGATGATGAGGCATCCATCTTCTAATGACGTCGAGTAGGTCCATGGTATGTTTGTCTCGTCAGACACAACAAGTTGCATGCCACCACTATTCTGAGCCTGCATTTGCAAAGGCACCACATATCTTGGGAGTTTCTGTTGCAACACACAATGAGTAATTGACACCAACTGTGACTTTTTAACATTGGGAGTTTCTGTTATAACATTAATAATTCAAATGATATGGATGCTTGTTATTGCATACAATTCATACCAGCAATGAATTTTCGACATTGCTCTTATTCAAGGTGTGCACAAATGGCACAAATGCCCTATCATATGGTCCAACATCGTACTCCTCAACAAATTCCACAATGCTTTCCACAAATTCTACGACCACGTCCAACTCTTGCCAAGAAAGTGTCGTGCCGGCAATGACATGCCTCTTGTCCACAATGTTTTGAACTTCATCAGACGCCATGAAGTAAGTTGTCCAAATTATATGTAATCGAGAGAATACTTTCAGAAGGTAATATAATAAAAAAGGTTACTCATTAAATATATAAATGGTCATGAAAACTTACACGGGGGAAGCACTGGAGCACTACAAATGCGCAAAATGATGTCAAGTTTGGGTTTGCCGAGAATGTACATCTCGATCTTCATCCCCACATCAAGCATGTATGCCATGGCGAGTCCTCTCCAACTAGGGCAACCGAAAAAGATATTTCCCCCCTAATTTTTGGAAGTTAAATCCAAGTCTTGTTACAAGGTGGGCCTCAACCATCATTTGCTGATGCATTGGAACCTGCAGAATATTCAGGACTTCACGCCTTGCAAAGCAAGGGATGATCTAAACAAAGCTATGAAGTGAAATAAAATTAGATCACAATTCTTTGTTGGCCACATGTATGCATGTATTGGTTTAAGAATACATCTTCCAAACATACCGTCTTCCCCCTAAAGTCCTCTCCAAGAACAATGGAGAAGCCACTAGTGCAAAACCGGGCATTAGCACCAGTTCGTAAGGCCCTATAGTGCCGGTTACATAACCGGCACTAATTAGTGGTCACTAAAGCCCCCCCCCCCTTTAGCACCGGTTCAGCACGAACCGGTGCTAAAAAGCATTACCACGTGGCACGAGCCAGCTCCGGGGACCTGGAGCCCTTTAGTACTGGTTTGTAAGACCAACCGGTACTATAAGGTTTGGAGGGTTTTTAGTTTTATGATTTCTTTTTCATTTAATTTTGTGTTTTCATTTTAATTCTTTTTCGTTTGCTGGTATTTTACGATACTACACATTGTACACGTTATATATATATATATATATATATATATATATATATATATATATAGGAAAATGCATCCTACTACCGGGTGTAGCTACACCCATTTCTCATATACTACTATGTGGTAGTATATATACTACTTTATCATTTTTACTATGTTCATATACTATATCTAAGATACTCCAAAGCGAGTTATGTGAAAAAATTGCATGTGAGCCCATGTTTTTATCATATTTGTGAAAATACGTACATATTTATGCGTAAAAAGAAGTATGCTAAAATATACTACATACTACCTAAAAATAGTATATATACCACCTAAATATTCTTACATACTACATACTACGCATACATACACTGCGGTGCACGGTAGATAGTACCTAAAAGCGTATAAAATAAAAATGGGTGTAACTACACCGGTAGTATAAAAAATATATATATATATATATATATATATATATATATATATATATATATATATATATATATATATAATTTCTAGTAGAACCAATCATGCATATATATATCACATCAATGTCTCACAAATTAAACCACCATATTAATTAATTCACACATACACACATGTACAGATATATACAATTTCTCCTACATATGAATGTTGCCTTCGGAGCCAGTCTAATTGGTGCCTTCGGAGCACGATGACAATTGAAAGTGGTTTTCATTGGGGCGGTAGCGGGTAATAGAATTCTCCATTCGGATTTATGACCTGGTCGAGCAAAAATCCCGCTATTTCCTCTTGAATTGCTTCTACGCGCTCCGTTTCTATGAGCTTCTCCCGCACCTCTTTGAACTATTAAGAAGGAGATTAATATGCATGTGTATTAGTTGTGTGACTAGCTAGATATCGATAATGGTGTAAAAATTGTGAATAGTGTTCTGACAAGCGTACCCATTGCTGTCTTTGAGATCTGCTCCTTTCGGACGCCATCATGCGAATATTCTCGCAAACGCAGAATGCACACAGATCAGTCCCCGCTACCGCTTGAGGCCTTTACGAGAATGGAATTTGATCAGATAAAAATTAATCAAGCATGATAATTAAAGAGATGGCAGCTAGCTAGCTAGCTAGCTAGTACTACTTAATTACTTACATTGGGTCGAAACCATTCAAGCTTTTGTTTCCATTCACCGGGCGTGACGCTGATGAATCTTGCCCAAGCCCTGCCCGCCGACAAAGAAAATGAATAAAGGGGTTATTAAATAGTTCATATCATGAAATGACGAACTAAATAGGCCGAGATATATAGTTAATAATGATTGAAATTACCTGTTGACTATCCCATACAAGATGTTAAAGTCAGTGTTTTTTGAGACTAGTGGGTCCAGTACTTCAACTGTTCCGGCGTCAACTTTAATGATACACAAGACCCAGTGAAATCTGCATGCACACACGTTTACATGTCTTAATTAAGCGGGCATATGTTAGCAAAAACATGTAGCTAGCTAGTAGGCAAAAACAGAGAATTTGTAGTACAAGACAGTGTGACTCACCCAAAGTGGTAAGGAAGTAGTATATCTTCATTGTATTTGAGGCGCTTCAAGAACTCTAGCATGCTGCTTTCTACTTTCTTTGCATGATGTTCATTTATCTTCCATGTGAATTCATTAACGGTGTTTGGGTCAATGAACCCAATGCCATAGCGTCCACCTTTTCTCATTTCATATATCTTCATCCTGCATAATACCATAGAAAAGAATATATATAGTGAGGATAATTACATGTAATAATGATTGATCTCAAAAGGATCACTACAGCTAGCTTGAGACTTAAATTATAGAAAGAAATCACTTACAGACAATAGCAACTGACGATAGATTTGTCGAGTGCTTCCTTATTGTATAACTGAAACAGTTCTAAATATTCAACGGACCCAACTTTCTCATGGTAGTAATGGTCCTCCTTGACATTCACCATGAGGGACACTCGATCTGAAATCTTGGTAATGTTCATGTACCATTGATGCAATTCATACATTCTCGTTGGGAGGTTCTTGACCTTGTCTGGCGCGACCAAAGGTTGGCCCCGGACATATTGCCGTTTTACTTCATCCTCTCTAAGCAAAAGCATGGGCTCGATCTCGAGGAGTTGTCCAACAGTGATGTTGAGAACTTCAGCCTGCATTATTTGCTCCTCCGTTATTACCACATTACCCACCTCGGGAACATGCACTGTTTGCCCACAATAATATTGGGGGCGCGTACTATCACTGTTGTTGGCACAACAAGCGAGGGATCGATTATACTACTGTTCTCCCAGTTGGGAATGGTTTTCCGCATTTTTGGCAGCTGCTTCTTGTTTGCTCGATCCCGATGTAGGCGTGCTCGCCTCCCTTTGTAGGCGTGCTCGATTTAACTTCGATGTGGCGCTCATAGTCTGTGTCAACAGGCTTGGAAGCTGGTGGTTGAGCCATACGAATGAAGTGGTCAATCGTTTCCTCAGGCACTTTCTCCCTTAGCGGCGGTGGTGGTTTCGGTGCAAAATGGGCTTCCACCTCGGCCTTCGATATGGCTGTGATTTCCTCCTCGGACTTGTCATAAGACCTCTGCGGAAGAGGCTTGAGCTTGGACCATATTTATACCGCTTGCCTCCTTTGTACTTCCAGCTGTACTACCTCGACTCAGACGGCTACGCACTGAGCTGCGGGGTGTCTCTGCGATTCGAGGCGGCGGAGATGGCTGACGGACTGAGTTGGACGAGGAGGAGTGGCCTGAGGTTGTGCGGACTTGGAGGAGGAGTGGACGTCGGCTGTGGCGGACTTGGAGGAGGAGGATTGTCCCGACACTTTGCGGACTTGGAGGAGGAGGATTGTCCCGACACTTTGCGGACTTGGAGGAGCGGGAGTCTGCTGACTCGGTGGCGGACTTCGACGAGGACTCAGGTGATGCGGTGTGGGTGGCCTTGGAAAGATGATGCAATCCTTTTTCCATAGGATGATACGATATTTGGCCTCTTCGAGAAAGCGCTCGCCGTCACCTCCAGCAATGTCAAGCTGTAGCCCCGAATATGGGTCCAGCACCTCATCAACCACGACACGAGCATAGCCCGCTGGAATCGGGTTGCAATGGAAGGTTGCCTCGGGGGGATTTGTGAAAGCACAGCCGTCCGCCACCTTCATGGATATGTTCTTCATTTTGTAGTGTAGCTCGCAGTTAGTGTTCTCCGTGATGTCATCCACGGGGTACCTACCCAGCATTGGGTCGTCCGGGACGGAACTCACGCTGCTTCTCGGCATGGATGGGCCGGTGCTATCCAATGCTGGATCATCCGCTAGCTGCTGCAGCTGCTGAGACCCCCTTTGATGGGTAAGTGAGTCGATCTGCTCCTGCTGCCGCTGGAATTTGACTGCCAATTCCGCTTGACTTGCTTCTAGGCCTTGAAGGCGTTCATAGTCCCGCTTCCTCTGCTCCTCCTCCATCTTCCTCTTCTTCTCCTCCGCAATCTTCTTTCTCGCACGGGTTCTGTAGTCGGTGTTCCAGTATGAAAACCCCTCATACCACGGAATAGCGCCCTTGCCTCGTGTTCTTCCCGGGTGTTCAGGATTTCCCAGGGCACGTGTAAGCTCGTCGTTCTCTCTGTTGGGCTGGAACACCCCCGTTCGTGCCTCTTCTATTGCAACAAGTATCGCATCGTCGGCTCCCTTCAGACTTGCCCTCGTCGAAACATTTCCTGTCTCCCGGTCCAACTCCCCCCATGCGCATAGAACCAAGTCCTGACCCTGGCGGGCCAGCTCTTAGTAGCCGGAGTGACACCTGCATCCTCCATCTCTTTCTCAGACTTATCCCACTTAGGCATTGCCACCGCATAGCCACCGCCCCACTTATGGAACTTATCCTTTTTTCCGGCATTCTTCTTGTTTATTCTCGACCGTTCCTTAGCTAATTCCGAATCCTTGAATTTCACGAAATCGGCCCAATGATCACGTTGGTTCTCCAGTGTTCCCTTGAATACTGGAGTCTTCCTTCCTCCGCTGAAGTACTTGTTCCATTCACCATTCTTGTAGTTCTTGAATGCGTCGCCATCATCTTAAGAGCAGCCTCTTTGACTTTACGCACATCTGCTTCGTGAAATGATCCGGTAGGGTGAAATGTTCCATGAGAGTATCCCAAAGCAGATCTTTTTATTCTTGTCGACATAAGTAACATCTGGGCGTGGCTTTTTGGCGCTCTCCATTCTTGAAGTTTGATCGGAGTTGGTCCTTCACAAGAACTCCATGACCGAGCGAACAAACTTGTCCGCAATCTTCTTAGGCGCTATTGGTTTGCCAGTAGGGCCGCATGCCTCGATATTGTACTTTACGCCTGGCTTCAACTTTTTGTTCGGGCCTCGTTTCGTCCTTTTTTCTGAAGATTTGCTCGATCCGGATGGCTGAAAGAACAAAGATCGATCCGTTAATATATCTTCAAGTCATTTAAAACATGTGATGATCACTAGATGCCTGCTTATATAAATATATATACCTCGTCGGTGTTTGTTGTTTCAGGATCATGTTCTTCGTCATCGTCATAATCATTCATGACTTCGTCGTGATCGAATATCATATCACCCTCTCCGGTGTTGTTTAGAAATTCGGAGCCGTCATAATGTTCTTCATTTTGATTATCATCTGCCCCGCGTATCATATCGAACATGGTCTGTTTCTCCTCTCTCGTCGGTATTATGCGCCATAGCTTTTGTTTAACTAATCCAAAAGAAATATAAAACAATTTAGTATTCAAATCTCGAATAATAGATATAATCTCGAATACAACGTCCGAATAATAGATATAATCTCGAATACATCGTCCGAATAATAGATATAATCTCGAATACATCGCCCGAATAATAGATATAATCTCGAATACATCGTCGAATAATAGATATAATCTCGAATACGCGTCTCGAATAATATATAATATTGAATAGTACATCACTGGCTATTAGCTAATAAAGATCGAATACTACAGAAGAATCTAGGACACTCGCGGTTCCTCCGGCAGGCGGTGGACACCCAAAGAGAAGGAACCCTCACGGGATCATAGTTGAAGTGAGATCCCGAAGATATCGCCACGTATTGGAGAACCTGCCGCCTCTAACGCAACCATGTAGCGATGGGCGTGCTCGTCCTCCTCCACGACACGGCGACGTACCACCTCCGGCGGGGCCGGGTCCTCCGCACCAAATCGCCCACGTGAACGCCACCAAACGAGATCGGTCGATGATGGACCCGCGGCTGGGTTCCTCGTCAGCGGTGCGCCCTCAAGCAGCACCTCCCAGTGCCAGCCAGTGAGCCAGTCCGGACATGGGTCGGCTGGACGTCGTCATGAGACGGTCGACGGCGAGGATGCGGGCGGGCATCGTCGAGAACAAATACTAGCTATATGCCCGCAAAAAGTAACATTTTTTAATGATTGGATTTTGATAACTAAAATTTCTAACATTTCTATATATATAACTAATATTTCTATAACATTTCTAACAATGCTATATATAACTAACATTTCTATAACATTTCTAATATTTTAGAACTAAAAACAGAAAAAAATTATAACATTTCTATATATATAACTAACATTTTTATAACTATTTCTATAACTAAAAAGCAGAAAAATTTCTAACAATTCTAACTTTTTTATAACTATATATTTCTATAACTAAAAAACAGAAAAATTTCTACAATTTCAAACATTTCTAACAAATCTAACAATTCCAACATGTCTAACTATTTCTAAAAAACAGAAAAATGTCTAACAATGTATGTGTGTGTGTGTGCGTGCTCACCGGCCGGCTAGGCGAGAGGCGACGGGGGGGCGCGCGGCGACGGGGACGGCGACGGGCGCGGCGACGACGGGCGGCGGAACGAGGGGGACGGGACTGGGCAGGCGGCGATGGGCGGCGATGGGGGTGGCGACGGGACGGGCGGCGAGCGCGGCAGCGGGCGGCGACGCGGAAGGGCAGCGGGACGGGCGGCAGGCGGCGGCAGCGGGGGCGACGACGGGACAGGGGCGACGGCGGCGGAGAAGCGGACGCGGGGCGGGCGGTGACGGCAAGCGGCGGCAAGCGGCGGCGCGAGCGGGACGAAGCGGCGGCAAGCGGCGGCAGTGCGAGAGGAGAAGAAGCAGAGGAGATGAGAAGCGATGAAATTTTGAAGTGTTTAGTTATATAGAAGCACCTTTAGTACCGATTGGAGCCACCAACCGGTACTAAAGGTCTGTTTTGCCAGGCCAAGCGGCGGAAGCGACCCCTATAGTACCGGGTGGTGGCACAAACCGGTACTAAAGCCCCCTTTAGTACCGGTTTGTGCCACGACCGGAACTAAAGAAGTCTTATTGCTTGCAGCTTGATCTGGAAGTTTAGTCCCACCTCGCTAGTCGAGGGGCTACCAGACCTGGTTTGTAAGCCCAGTCAGGCGGTAGCTCTCTCGAGCTCCTCTCCTAGTCAGGCCTACTGGGCCTACCTGTCCTCCTCGCCTTGTGGGCCTACTGGGCCTTCGCGGGCCTGCATCCTGGCCCAATGAAAGGTTGTGTCGCTGGTCGTATGCAGGCCGCTTTGGCCCTGTAGGCGGGCTTTTTTTGCTTTATTTTTTTTGTTTTATTTATTTTTGAGTTGTTTTTTGTTATATTTAGAGTTTCCTTGTGAATATTTTTGCATTAGGTACAAAAAATTACAACCTTTCTCTTAGTGCCGGTAGATTTCAAATTTGAATAGTTTAAATTTTGAATTATTTGAAATTTGTGTGAATCACTAGTTTGTGAATAACTTAACTTTGAAAAGAGTTTTTCCAGTGATTCTTTATTCTTATGTTCAATATTAGTGTGTTTTATCATTATATTCAATTTAGTAATGCTTAGGTTATTTAAAAAATGAAATGCCTTTGTAACAGTTCAGTTTTCGTCGGAAATCCTGATACTTTGAAAGAGATTGTCCATTTTGTACACGAAGTGCATCCAGTTTTTGTCGTAACCCTCTCTACTTTCTTGCACATGCTATTTTTTATGAAATTATGATACCATGCCAACTTTCAACCTTTTCTGAGTTCATTTGAATTGCTTTTCAATTTCAGGGTCATTTAGCTGGAAAAAAATCAATAAATGCATGAAAAGAATTTTTTTGCACATAAAATTTCTTCGCGTTTCAAATGCCAAAACACATAACTACCCTAACTATTACAGACATTCCCTCCTGGGTGTGAAACACGAAGAAAGTGATGATAGTGAAGCCGATCACATCCCAGATCTTTGGGTGTGAAACTTTTTCTTCGCGTGTGTCCCTTTGCGCCGTAACCATGGAAAATCTTCATCATTTAACGGGATGCTCGGGTCAATATTCACTTGTGAATGGAGCAATTTCATCAAACTTTTCATAATCTTCGACTTGTGCATCTCGGTCATCTACTCCCACGATGTTTCTCTTCCCAGAAAGAACTATGTGCCACTTTGGCTCATCGTACGATGCATTCGCTTCCTTATCTTTCTTTTTCTTGGCTTGGTAGACATGTCCTTCACATAGAAAACCTGTGCCACATCATTGGCTAGGACGAATGGTTCGTCTGCATATGCAAGATTGTTGAGATCCTTGTTGTCATTCCGTACTGCGGGTCTTCCGTTACCCCGCCTCGTGTCATATTGACCCATTTGCACCGAAACAAAGGGACCTTTAAACCACGTCGATAGTCAAGTTCCCATATGTCCTGTATATAACCATAATATGTTTCCTTTCCCGTCTTGGTTTCTGCATCAAAGCGGACACCACTGTTTTGGTTGGTGCTCTTCTTATCTTGGGCAATCGTGTAAAATGTATTACCATTTATCTCGTACCCTTTGAAAGTCATTATATTGAAGATGGTAGCTCGGGACAGCAAGTACAGGTCATCTTCAATAGAGGTGGCATGCATGGTACGTGTCTGCAACCAGTTGGCGAAACTCCTGGTTTGTTCACGTGTAATCCACTCATCAGACCGCTCCGGGTGTTTGGAGCATAGCAAATTCTTGTGTTCATCCATATACGGAGCCACCAAGGTGGAATTCAGTAGAACGTGTAGTGTGCTTGGTGAGAGAATGTCCGTCCATACATATTATTTGTTCCCCTCCTAGCGTGCCTTTTCCATCGATCTGCCCTTATGCGCGATTCAGAACACCAATCGGCTTAAGGTCAGGAATAAAGTCAATACAAAACTCAATGACCTCCTC
The DNA here is from genome assembly GCA_021437245.1 of Aegilops speltoides. Lineage (NCBI taxonomy): Eukaryota > Viridiplantae > Streptophyta > Magnoliopsida > Poales > Poaceae > Aegilops > Aegilops speltoides. The sequence goes on from CM038147.1 coordinate 22,238,720, forward strand.
ATTTTGATGGCCCTTGGAGATGCTTCCTTCGGCCTAGCATGGTTATGAACATATTTCTTTAAGACTCCATGAACCTTTCAAAGGGAACATATTGTGTAGAAATACAGGACCCAAAACGTTAATCTCTTCAAGATAGGTGAACTAGGGCGTGCGTCATGATGTTGAAGAAGGATGGTGGGAACACCAACTCGAAACCGACAAGACATTGCACCAAATCATTACGTAACCTTGGTATGATTTCGGATCGATTACCTTCGAGAGATTGCATTGAGAAATGCACATAGCTTCACAATGGCTAATCGAGCGTTTTCGGTAGAAGCCCCTCAATGCAACCGGAAGCGATTGCGTCATAATCACGTGGCAGTCATGAGACTTTAGGTTCGGAACTTTTTCTCTGCCATGTTTATTATTCCCTTTATATTCGACGAAGCCGATGGTACCTTAATATCGGCGGGCATTCAAAGAAGATTTCCTTCTCTTCTTTGGTAAGGCGTAGCTTGCATGACCCGATGTATGCCATCTTCTCCGTGCATACGTTGCTGGTCCTCCGTGCCTCGGTGTATCTTTTGTCTTCCCATACACGCCCAAGAAGCCAAGCAGGTCACGCAAAGATTCTTCGTGGCGTGCATCACGTCGATTGCGGAGCGGACCTCTAGGTCTTTCCAATATGGCAGGTCCCAAAATATAGATTTCTTCTTCCACATGGGTGCGCGTTCGTCCGCGTCCTTCGGAACAGGTTGTCCGCCAGGACCCTTTCCAAATACCACCTTCAAATCCTTGACCATATCATGTACATCAGCACCAAAGACGATGGCGAGGCTTCGTCCGGTGATCCGCCTCACCTTTGAAATGCTTGCCTTTCTTTCTTACGGGATGCCTGCTCGGAAGAAATCGGCGATGTCCTGTACACATTCTTCTTACAACTATTCAAATATATCTCGTCGGTATCATCCAAACAGTGCGTGCATCCGCGGTATCCCTTGTTTGTCTGTCACGAAGGTTCTTGAGAGCAGGCCAATCATTGATGGTCACGAACAGCAACACCTTGAGGTCAAATTCTTCCCCATGTGCTCATCCCACGCACGTACACTGTTCCATTCCATAGCTGTAAGAGTTCTTCAACTAATGGCCTTAGGTACACATCAATGTCGTTGCCGGGTTGCTTAGGGCCTTGGATGAGCACCGGCATCATAATGAACTTCCGCTTCATGCACAACCAAGGAGGAAGGTTATACAAACATAGAGTCACGGCCAGGTGCTATGGTTGCTGCTCTGCTCCCCAAAAGGATTAATGCCATCTGCGCTTAGACCAAACCATACGCTCCTTGCGTCATCCGCAAACTCCTTCCCGTACTTTCTTTCGATTTTTCTCCACTGCGACCCGTCGTGGTACTCTCAACTTTCCGCCTTTCTTACGGTCTTCTGTGCCATCTCATCGCCTTGGCATGCTCTTTGTTTTGAACAAGCGTTTCAACCGTGGTATTATAGGAGAATACCACATCACCTTGGCAGGAATCTTCTTCTGGGCGCTCGCCCTCGACATCACCAGAGCTCATCGCGGCTGATCTTATAGCGCAATGCACCACATACCGGCAGCGTTCAAATCCTCGTACTCACCATGATGCAGGATGCAATCATTAGGGCATGCATGTATCTTTTGCACCTCTAACCCTAGAGGGCAGACAGCCTTCTTTGCTTCGTACGTACTCTCGGGCAATTCGTTGTCCTTTGGAAGCATATCCTTTATCATTACCAGCAACTTTCCAAATCACTTGTCAGATACACCATTCTCTGCCTTCCATTGCAGCAATTCCGATGTGGTGCCCAGCTTTTCTTGTCACCCACGCAATTCGGGTACAACAATTTTTTGTGATCCTCTAACATGCGCTGCAACTTCTTCTTCTCCAAATCACTTGCGCAGTTTCTCTTTGCATCGGCAATGGCCCGACCTAGATCATCAACGGGCTCATCTGATGCCTCTTCTTCAGCTTCTTCCCGCATTGCCGGCTCAGTTTCTTCCCCCATTGTTGTATCAACGTATTCAGGGAACCCATGGCCAGGATAGCTGTCGTCGTCCTCTTCTTCTTCATTGTCTTCCATCATAACCCCTCTTTCTCCATGCTTGGTCCAAACATTATAGTGGGGCATGAAACCGGACTCAAACAGTGGGCGTGAATGGTTCTTGGCGAGAGTAATTGTGACCATTTTTACAGACACCACATGGACAAGGCATAAAACCATCCGCCCGCTTGTTTTCCTCACCATAAGCGAGAAAAGTATGCACGCCCTCAACGAACTGGGGTGAGCATCGGTCATCGTACATCCATTGCGGCTCATCTTCATTACACAACACCGAATAGACCAAATTAATACAAGTTCATACATAAAGTTCATACAACACTTAAATGCAACAAACAAATAACTCTCTAGCTAAAGCATTTAAATGCAACAACAAATGCGATCAAGATCGCAACTAAGGTAACAATTGATCCAACAGCATAATGATACCAAGCCTCACTATCGATGGCATATTTTCTAATCTTTCTATTCTTCAAGCGCATTTTCTCCATCTTGATCTTGTGATCATCGGCGACATCGGCAACATGCAACTCCAATTCCATCTTCTCCCCTCAATTCTTTTCAATTTTTCTTTCAAGTACTCGTTTTCTCTTTCAACTAAATTTAACCTCTCGACAATAGGGTCGGTTGGAATTTCGGTTCACATACCTCCTAGATAAAAATATCTATGTCAACTTGATGGGCATAATTTGTCATAAACACGAAATGCAACTAATAGTTTTAAAAGAGAATATACCACATCCGAATCATAACAAGGACGAGGGCCGGCGGGACGGATATCAAAACCATGGCACTATGTATAACAAACAACGTCGGGTAAGATAATTATTACATGATTAACTATATATCCAAATCACACAAACATCAATTTTTATATAAAATTACATGAACAAGAGGCTCACCACAAGGTGGTGCCGTGACGGACGGTGTGGGCGATCGGCGGTGGTTTCTGACGGAGATTTAGAAGGCACTAAGTAAACCACACCTACATATGCAAACTAAGTGTTATTTTTGACCTCAAATTGCATATAAATCAAATACTAGCACATATATATATTTCCTCCCAAATTACTAAACTCACAAATTAGTAACTATATAAAGCATTGCAAGAGCTAATCTAGCAATGAGAGATGAAAGGACAAAGTTGCTAACCTTTATGATCATTTGAATGGATGGGGGCCTTCAAATCTTGACAAATTTTGGGCAAATTTTGTGGTGAGCTCGAGGGGAAGAGGAAGAACAGAGAGGAGAGGAGAGGGGAAAGGGGGAAGAACAGAGCAAGCTGGACAATGGGTTTATATGCAGGAGGACCTATAGTACCGGTTCGTGGCACGAACCGGTACTAAAGGTGCTGGAGGGGGCCCAGACTGACAACATCCTGCCACCACCCTCATTAGTACCGGTTCGTGGCACGAACCGGTGCTAAAGGTTAGCCATGAACCGGTACTAATGAGAGCGGCCCGGCTAGCCGTTGGAACCGGCACTAATGTATACATTAGTGCCGGCTCTAATACAAACCGGCACTAATGTGCTTCACGTTTGACCCTTTTTCTACTAGTGAGCGATTGTTCTTCATCCAAGTCATGCCCAATTGAACCACCTTGTTGAACCTTCCGCCACAGCTATCACCACACTTGGGGCACACCGTGTCCATTGTTGTGTGCACAACCGTTAGAATCTTCAAATAGTAGATAAAGTATAAAGAAGAACTTTAAGTCAATCAATCTATAAACCGCTTCCATCTCTTCTTTTTCTATCTTGGTCTCTCTTCTCTCTTCTATTATGCTTTTTCTCTCTTTACTTTGTAGTATTTCATACTCCCGTCTCTCTTATTTCTATTCTCTCTTTTTCTTTGATCTCTTATCTCTTCTATTCATTTCCACTTTTACTCTCTTCTCTTTTCTTCTATATTCTATCTTATATCTCTCTCTCTCTCTCTCTCTCTCTCTCTCTATATATATATATATATATATATATATATATATATATATATATATATATATATATATAAGACACACTCATGGTCTTTGCTCAATACTCCCTGTTCTTGAAAATTTTCAGATTGAGGGCTTTAGAATTCATACAGTTCATTGTTATTAACGTTCTCCCTATATGTTTTGGTGTGTCAAGTTTTTATCTCAGCTATAGATGGAAGCCTGGGCATGTTCTTTGTTACTTCTTGAGCTCTCTCTGTACTATGTGTTGTTCTTGGCTTTTTATTTGTTTGCAGATCTCTAGAATTTGATGCTATAACGCGAAGCTGGAGTACATCAGTTTCTTATTTTGTAGGGTTTTCATCTTGGTTGCAGATGTACTTTGTTGTTTCTACAGGTCAGCTTAAACTGGTGTATGTCTGGGAGATCGAATGCTGGGATGCAATCTCTACTGTAGTAGTAATGCTCCAATCTACTTACCTACAGGACCTTGATCTGCTTGCTTCAAGAAATACGGTCAATCAATAGTGAATTAAAAGGCAACATATGTTCCTAGTTTCAGATTCAGAGTGTTCCTCTGCTTGTTCTGACCATGTTGATCATGGTGTAGTGGTTATTCTACTTTGCCTCATATAGGGTCTTTCTTCAGCTCTCTTTTCTAGATACTGCTACTCCCCCTCTCTGTATCTTCAGCGGATCTATGTAATTCTCTTTGTAATTTCTCTATGAGCTGAATGAATTTGGCACTTCAGTGCCTTTACTTGTTCAAAAAAAACACAAGGCGACATTGGCCATTTGGCAGCCTGCACGAAGACACACACGTCTACTGGGAGGGAAAACACTAGCGAGGTTGTAATCAAGCATCATCTTTATCACTCCACCATGAGCCAACAACTTCATCTTCACCATTTTGTTTGCAGGGCAACTTCAACTTCACCATTGAACACCACTAATGTCTCCATCGCTGGAACAGATGTCAGAACCAATGCCGCCAATGCCAAACGGTTGAACACCCGTGCTTCCGACAAGATAGTTCTTACTTAGGTGACGAACCTTCCAGGAAAAATCCGGTGAGCATGTGTCAACCATGCCAGCGACACTGAACACCCATCACGTGACATTGTCACCGTCAAGGCGCGTCCTTAGCATCTCTGACTCAACGAAGAAATGGTCAGGCACGAGGGCCCCTCAAACATGTTGGGTAACACCGAATACCATATCCTAGCCATCACCCAACTACGCCCAAAGTTGCCATTGTTTGTTAACAAGAAGACACACTACTTTGATCTAGCGTCACTGCCCTAGCACCCTGTAGCAGGCAACACGGAGCCCGTAAAACAAGAAGACACATGGACAATGCCTTTCGGAAGGATTGTGAGAAGATGCGCCGCTAATTGCTAGTTAATTAACAACTCACACAAGGCAACATTGGCCATTCTGGCAGCCTGCACGAAGACACACACGTCTACTCGGAGGAAAAACATTATTGAGGTTGTAATCAAACATCATCTTTATCACTCTACCATGAGCCAACAACTTCATCTTAACCATTTTGTTTGCAGGGCAACTTCAGGTTCACCATTTAACATGACTAGTGTATCCGTCGCCGGAACATATGTCGGAACCAATGTCGCCAATGCCAAACAGTCGACCACCCGCGCTTCCGACAAGATAGTTCGAACATAGGTGACGAACCTTCCAGGAAAAAGCCGTTAAGCATGTGTCAACCATGCCAGTGACACTAAACACCAATCTCGTTACATTGTCACCATCAAGGCACGTCCTTAGCATCTCTAACTCAACGAAGAAATGGTGATGCACGAGGGCCCCTCAATAATGTCGGATAACATCGAATACCATATGCTAGCCATCACCCAACTATGCCCAAAGCTACCATTGTTTCCTAACAAGAAGACACACTACTTTGATCTAGCGTCAGTGCCCTAGTACCCCTGTAGTAGGCAATGCTGAACCCCTAAAACAAGATGACACGGGGGCAATGCCTTCAGGAAGGATTGTGACAGAAGATGTGCCGCTAATTGGTAGTTAATTAATAACTCACACAAGGCAACATTGGCCATTCTAGTAGCCTGCACGAAGACACACACATCTACTGGGAGGGAAAAAATATTATCGAGGATGTAATCAAACATCATCTTTATCACCCCACCATGAGCCAACAACTTCATCTTCACCATTTTGTTTGCAGGGCAACTTCAACTTCACCATTGAACACCACTAGTGTATCTGTTGCCGGAACAAATGTCGGAACCAATGCCAAACAGTCGACCATCCATGCTTCTGACCAGATAGTTCGAACTTAGGTGATGAACCTTCCAGGAAAAGTCGTTGAGCATGTTTCAACCATGTCAGTGACACTAAACACCCATCTCGTGAAATTGCCACCGTCAAGGCACGTCCTTAGCATCTCTGACTCAACAAAGAAATGGTCAGGCATGAGGGCCCCTCAAACATGTTGGGTAACACCGAATACCATATCCTAGCCATCACCCAACTACGCCCAAAGCCTCCACTGTTTCCTAACAAGAAGACATACTACTTTGATCTAGCATCACTGCCCTAGCACCCCTGTAGTAGGCAACGTTGAACCCGTAAAACAAGATGACACGGGGACTGTTGGGGATATAACTACTGAGCGTAAACCGGCCAGGAGGGCCCGGTTCACCCTCAACTATATTGAAGCCCATGAAGACCCAGAAGATGGCGTTTTACTAATGAAACTTAGAGGCCCGAAGCCCAAAGGCGGATTAGGGCCCATAGTGGTAAACCGCCATGGTTATGTAACTTGTATTGTAAGTTAGGAAAGGAGAGACCGAGCCGGACACTTGTATGAGTCGGCCTCGGGACTCTGTAGACCGGCTGGGCGTCAACCTATGTATATAAAGGGACGACCCGGCGGCGGTTCAGGGACAAGAAACAACAACTCGAGACCCAGGAAAGGCGTATTTGCTCCCTAGTCATCGAACCCAATCAATCCCATCACAACTAGACGTAGGCTTTTACCTTCATCGAAGGGGCCGAACTAGTATAAAACTCCCGTGTCCCTTGTCCGGTTTAACCCCTTCAAGCTAACCCATCCCGATGGCTCTACGACTAAGTCCTTCCATGAGGACATCTGACGTATTAATTCCATGACAGTTGGCGCCCACCGTGGGGCTCTGGCACGATGGTTTCGATTTCTTGAAGGGCAGCTCTGAAGGACTCAAGGGGTACGTGGTTGGCCGGATGAGTCGTCACGGCAAGCTCTACATCGACGACGAAGGGTGGGGCCCCGAGGCCGGCTCAATCGAGTACGGAGACCGGGTCCCCTTTGGCGGAATTCATGTCTTCATCGGCATGATTGGCAAACCGGGCCCTGAGCCGGACATCTGCACCGACCTCGTCGAGACGGCTTAGCGTACGAGTCCTGCCCGGGTTAAGCCCGCCATGAAGCGTGCGTTTGTAGGATGTGTCCATGGGATCGGATCTAAATCGGTGTCTGAAGGCGAGGCGGGTGTTTATTCCGACGGTGAGTCATTCACTGGCGAAACCGAGTCCCTATACCAAATTCATGATGGTGGTTCGAAGGACATTCCGATGGCAACAGTATTTCGGACCTCCTTGAACCGCCAAGTTGGGTTGCTGTTTTCATGGCTGGAACACAGCCCACTTTGCAGTCTTCATCCACAGCGGCAATGAATACCGGATCAGTAGCCGCGGCAGGGGGCCCGGCGCGACGACCGGCTCAAGTCCTCTCCGGTTTGATGGATGCCTGGGCGACCTTGTTAACCACGACAGTTACCCCGGAGACGCGGGATCAGCACAATGCGGACATTGCGAAGCTGAAGGACCAGATAACGCAGGCTCAGGAGGACCTGGCAATTGAGGATGCTAGGATGGATGAAGAACGGGCCGCTTTGGATGCCCAGTCACAGCAGATACAGGCCCATAATTACCGACTCATGTTGGATCAGAATGCATCAAACGACGTAATGTGAAGGAAGTACCGATCGTGTATGCAGCCGGTCTTCGAAGGATTGAATCTCTTTAATACACCGGGGGCTGGGCCGAGTAATCCGGCAGCTGCAAACCGGATCGACGCGCCTAGGGCAGCGCCGGATCAACCACGGATGACGGAACCACCTCGACAAACGGATAACCCGCCGCAATACGTGTTCACACCACCGGGTCACTTCTCGAGCCCTTTGGATAACATGATTGCCGCAGCATCTCGCCTGGCAGCCATTCCGATGGAGGGCGATTCACTGGCGGCGATTGAAACGCGGCGGGCCAGGGACCTTCTTCAAACCGCCGTGGTGCAGCAGCAGGCTTATTCCTATAGCCGAGATTATGAGGCCGGTTTGGTAAATCTGATGAAGGAACGCTATGAGGTAATCTTCCAAACACTTTCATCCTTATTCTATACATTTACTGTATTGTAGCTCCCAAGTGCCGGTTTGTCTCGTGAAGACAAACCGAGACTTTTATATTCCATACTGTACTTTCTTGACTTTCCTTGTGTATATGGTTGTTAACTTCATCAATGATTGGACCGATTTACAAGCACCAGAGGACAAACTGGATAATACATACTGGACTATTCACTTTGATGGATCCAGGCAATTGGAAGGCTCGGGGGCTGGAGTTGTTCTTACTTCCCCTCGAGGTGATAAAATTTGTTATGTTCTCCGCTTAATGTTTCCTTGTACTAACAATGCAGCTGAGTACGAGGCCTTACTCCACGGTCTTCGTGTGGCTAACGAAATGAACTTAAGCCGGGTTCGCTATTTTGAAGATTCTGATCTGGTGGCTCAGCAAGTTTCTGGTACTTGGGATTCTAAGGATCCACTCATGGCGGCTTATAGACGCGAGGTGGATATTGTGGCAGGTCACTTTAAGGGTTATCAGGTTGAGCACATTGACCGGCGCAAAAATGAAGCAGCAGATGCTTTAAGCAGGCTGGGATCTCAGCGTAAACCGGTACCACCCAATACCTTTTTAGATATCTTGCATAACTCGTCTGTTAAGTTGCCTACAGAGGAGGATTTAGCTGTTCCTGATCCAGAGGCCCAATTGGTGGCCGCTTTACATGTTGGGGAACGTTGCAGAAAATTAAAATTTTTCCTACGGCTTCACCAAGATCCATCTATGAGTTCATCTAAGCAACGAGTAACGGGAGAGAGATAGCATCTACATACCACTTGTAGATCGCGTGCGGAAGCTTGCAAGGTGATGATGGAGTCGTGCTCGAGCGTGATTCAGATCACCGATGCCAAGTGCTGAGCGGACAGCACCTCCGCGTTCAACACACGTGCGGGACGAGCGACGTCTCCTCCTTCTTGATCCAGCAAGGGGAAGGAGAGGTTGAGAAGACAGCTCCACCGGCAAAGACGACAGGCGTGGTGATGGTGGAGAAGCAAGATCTCGGCGAGGCTTCGCCGAGCTCTTACAGTGGAGGAGATGTGTTGGGAGGGAGGGCTGCGCCTTGGGAGTTGGTACAGCAGCCCCCTCCTCCCCCTTTATATAGGCCCCTGAAGTGGCGGCCCTGGAGATCCAATCTCCGGGGGCGGACCAAGGGGTGGAGTGCCCCCAAGCGGTGGGCGCCCCACCCCTAGGGTTTCAACCCCTAGGCGCAGGGGGTGGGCCTAGGGGGGCGCACCAGCCCCCTGTGGGCTGGTTCCCTTCCCCTCGGCCCATGGGGCCCTCCGGGATAGGTGGCCCCACCCGGTGGACCCCCGGGACCCTTCCGGTGGTCCCGGTACTTTACCGGTAGACCCCGAAACTTTCCCGATGGCCGAATCACCACTTCCTATATATTATTCTTTACCTCCGGACCCTTCCGGAACTCCTCGTGACGTCCGGGATCTCATCCGGGACTCCGAACAACATTCGGTGGTCACATACTTGACTTCCTACTAACCCTAGCGTCACCGAACCTTAAGTGTGTAGACCCTACGGGTTGGAGACACTTGAGACATGACCGAGACAACTCTCGGGCAATAACCAACAGCGGGTCGGATATCCATGTTGGCTCCACATGCTCCTCGATGATTTCATCGGTTGAACCACGATGTCGAGGATTCGATCAAACCCTATATACAATTCCCTTTGTCAATCGGTACGTTACTTGCCCGAGACTCGATCGTCGGTATCCCAATACCTTGTTCAGTCTCGTTACCTGGCAAGTCACTTTACTCGTACCATAATGCATGATCCCGTGGCCAACACCTTGGTCACATTGAGCTCATTATGATGATGCATTACCGAGTGGGCCCAGAGATACCTCTCCGTCATACGGAGTGACAAATCCCAGTCTCGATCCGTGTCAACCCAACAGATACTTTCGGAGATACCTGTAATGCACCTTTATAGTCACCCAATTAACGTTGTGACGTTTGATACACCCAAGGCACTCCTACGGTAACCGGAGTTACACGATCTCATGGTCGAAGGAATAGATACTTGACATTGGCAAAGCTTCTAGCAAGCGAACTATACGATCTTTTATGCTATGCTTATGATTGGGTCTTGTCCATCACATCATTCTCCTAATGATGTGATCCGTTATCAACGACATCCAATGTCCATAGTCGAAACCATGACTATCTATTGATCAACGAGCTAGTCAACTAGAGGCTCACTAGGGACTCATTGGGTCTAAGTGTTCACACGTGTATTACGATTTCCGGATAATACAGTTATAGCATGAACAAAAGACAATTATCATGAACATTGAAATATAATAATCCTTTTATTATTGCCTCTAGGGCATATTTCCAACATTACATACCACTCCGGATTGGACGGTTCCATATTTGGCGTATATGAACCGGGGCAAGTTACCAGATGATGAGGTCTTCGCCAGACAGATAATCCAGCGGTCCAAGTCCATGGTTATTCACAATGGCGAGTTACACCGTTGTAGTGTTTCAGGCGTATTCCAATGTTGTATTTCTCCTGAAGAAGGACAAGAGATTCTACGTGAAATCCATGAAGGGGATTGTGGTCGCCATGCCGGTTCAAAGTCCCTGGTGGCTAAAGCTTTTCATCATGGGTTCTATTGGTTGACAGCTCATGCTGATGCAGAGGATCTGGTAAAGCGGTATGACGCTTGTCAGAAATTTTCACGTCGAGCTCATGTTCTGGCTCAGGAGCTACGGATGATTCCTATCACTTGGCCGTTTGCCACTTGGGGGCTTGATATGGTGGGACCTTTTAAGCGCTCCCAGGATAAGAAGACCCACCTGTTGGTGGCGGTTGACAAGTTCACTAAATGGGTTGAAGCGGAGCCCGTAAGCAAGTGTGATGCAGCCACAGCGGTTCAATTTCTCAAAAAGATCATTTTCCGTTTTGGTTTTCCAAACAGCATAATTACAGATAATGGCATGAACCTTTCTAAAGGTGAGATGGAGGAGTTTTGTCAACGAGAGCACATCCGGCTTGATGTAGCATCCGTGGCTCATCCCCAATCCAATGGTCAAGCTGAGAGGGCGAATCAAGAAATCCTGAAGGGTATCAAGCCCCGGCTCATGGTTCCTTTGAAACGGACGCCGGGTTGTTGGGTGGAAGAATTACCATCTGTGTTATGGAGTATAAACACCACCCCAAACCGATCTATGGGTTATACATCTTTCTTCATGGTTTATGGGGCTGAGGCTGTTCTCCCAAGTGATATTCGTCATGATTCGCCCCGGGTTGCCAATTATGTTGAAGCGGATAATGAGCAAGCATGCCAAGAGGCGCTGGACCTGTTAGATGAGAAACGGGACATGGCTTTGGCTCGATCAGCGGTTTATCAACAAGACCTGCGGCGTTATCACAGCAGCCGGGTTAAGACACGAACCTTTCAAGAATGCGACTTAGTGCTCCGACTCATCCAGGATGAGACCGATATGCACAAGTTATCCCCACCTTGGGAAGGACCCTTTGTGGTCAGCAAAAATTTGCAAAACGGATCATACTACCTCACTGACGTTCGAGAAGACTCACGCAGTTATGAGGAGGAGACCCGGCGGCCGTGGAAGATAGCTCTCCCACTACTAGGAAAAGGGCTATAGATAGAACTGATTCTAATGGCGCACCAGGTAAGTAGTGCGCCACTACTATATACTAATGGCGCACCGGTTGCTCGTGCACCATTAGTGTGGAAGACACTAATGGCGCACCGTGCTCACGGTGAGCCACTACTATTGATTTTTTCCCCATTTTTCCATACAAACTAATGGCGCAGGGATGGCAAAGTGCGCCATTACTAGTTAGAACTAGTAATGGCGCACAACCTAGACAGTGCGCCATTAGTATATAATTTTTTTTTACTTTTTTGCAAACCTACTAATGGCGCACTATGCCAAAGCCCAGTCGTGTTTATACCCGAAGCCAAATCCAAGACCGTGGGCGCAAACGTCACCGCGAAAAATGAGCCATGGGTACAGGCTTCCCAAGTGGACCAATGCTTCTTCATTACCGACCCGCCAAAGCCCAGTCGTGTTGTCGTGAGGAGAGGCAAAAGGAAGATCATCGGAATGGATGGAGTAGCCAATGAGCAAGACTTCGACAAGTACGGCGACCCGAAGATCGAACATGACGGCGACGATGAAGTAGCAGCACACACCACAAGAAGAAGCAGGACCACCCTACCTAAAGGACGACCGTTCCACAGAAGAACTCCATTTGCAAAAAAGAATGGCAAGAAGATTGTGAACAGATAGCTAGCTAAGATCGATTGTATTTAAATCGTAGTCTTCATTTCTCGATTGTATTTCATGGGCACTTTTTGATATCATGAATATTTTTAAATTTCATGGGCACTTTTTGAATTTATGAGGACACTTGATCTCGATCCCCCTCCATCTCGATCTCGATTCCCCTCCATCTCGATCTCGATCCCGCACCTCCCGCTCCACCGCCACCGATGACATTTTCAAGTAAGAAATTTGAACATGTTTTTTAAAAAATTATTACTGTTTTTATAAAAAAAATATTACTGTTATGATTTAAACAAGCTTGAACATATTTAAACACAAATAAATATAAAAAATAGCATTTAAAATGCATAAAAAAATATTGGGGAGCACAGGAATTGAACCCGGGACCTCCTGTGTGTGTGTCTTTGTGTCTTGACCGGTCAAGGCTAGTGGGTGGGTTCTGTTGTAGATAGGGTTAGGTTGTAGATATGGTTAGTGGGCTAGATTAAAACAAAATTCTAATGGCGCACCGAGTGGTGGTGCGCCATTAGAATAGTCATACTTATGGCGCACGACTGGACGGTGCGCCATTAGAACCCTCCCCTAGCTATCCTCTCTCCCTCTCGCCAGATCCCCTTCGACACTCTCTCCCTTGCCCCCAGATGCACCCGCGCGCTGCCCCGACCCACGCCGCCGCCGGCCCCGCGTCTCCGTCTCCGTCGCCGCCCCCAGTCAGCCCCTGCCCTGTCCCCCATCGCCGTCCGCTCCCAATCCACCCCCTCCCTCGCCTTCACCGCACCCACCCACCCCCTCCCTCGCCTTCCCAGCCCTCTAGCTCCACCGTGCGAGGCGACAGGCAAGGCGGCGGGCAGAATCTGCTTCAACACCGGGCCGGCGAGCCGCGGAACCAGGGCGCGACGGCGCTCGACCCCTCCACCCCCTCCACCTCTTCTTCCTCGGGTCGCCGCTGTCTTCCTCAACTTCGGCCACCTCTGTTCCTACTAAGCTGTCGCAGGGCCTCCTTGCGCCTCCCCGGTGAGCTCCGCCTCCTCTCCCCTCTTCCTTCTCGCGTGCCAAGAAATGCATTGCAATTATTTGCTTCACTTAGTCATTGATGGTCATTCAGTATGAAATTACAACCTGCAGGTATTGGTTGGAATGTGTAACTACAATTTACAGGGGAAATGTTTGCAGTTAAGTTATGTGGTTGGAAAGATCATGTGTCATTAGAAACTTGGAAGCTAAAAACATTGCGATCCTCACCATAAGGATGATTATATCTTCCATGCCTAAATAGCTCTGCCTAAATAATAAATAGATAAAGGTAAAACTAAACCATGCTCAGCGATGAGTGATGTCAACTGACAACCAAAGCAAACTTGTTCATCATTACAAAAGCAAACTTGTTCAACATAACAAAAACAAACTTGTTCAACATAACAAAAGCAAACTTGTTCAAGCACATAACTACAAACTGAGACACTGTAGTAGGGGTCATCCCAATACCACAAACAACTCAATATCCCCAGTAGTAGGGGTCATCTCAATGATCCTCCGCCTCTTGCCAGAGCTCCAAACCTTCTTTGGTGATTTCGATTTTCTTCCATGCCACGTAGGTGACGTACGCATCTTTCGCGGCGTACTCGATGAGGTTGTTTGGCAGTGGGCTGTCCCCCCATAGTAGGTGGTCCGATTTCTGTCGATCTTCGCTTCATTTCCTTGTAGGATGGGTGGATGAGGCTGGCTGCAAACTCAGCCAAAGGCGCCACTTCTTTCCATTGTTTGGAACTCTCCATTTGTGCTGCAAGTCGGCGTACTTGTCGGGTTGATCTCTAAACCGAGACAACTTCAACTTCTCCTTATCGCCTCCAATGCGAAGCCAACAAAGGTGTACTGCTTCTTCTCCTGCGGAGAGCAGGCGGAGTTCCTTGGGCCTGCATCAAATTAATCTGGTGCATCAAATTCATCTACTTCAAAAACTTCAGAAACTACAGAATTAAAATGGGTTCAGTTGAAGCAAAATTCAGTTAAAATAGCATCTTCAGTTCTGACCAAAAGTCAGTTAAAACAGTATGATCACAACAACTACTAAATGATCACAACAACTACAAGACAACATTCTGTATGATCAAAACAGCAAGCATAACATCTCAATGATGTATTATTTTATTTTGCAATCTTTTGCATTACAAGACAACATTCATAACAGCTACTAAATGATCACAAAAACTTCTAGACAACATTCTGTATGATCACCAAAAAACTACTAATTAGACAAAAACTTCATAACTTCAGAACTAGTATTGCATCTACTTCAGAACTTCATCACTATTGCATCTAATTCAGAAACTACTAATTAGACAGAAACTTCAGAACTGGATGTTTTTACCATTTGGTTGCCGCGGTGATGTGGTATACCAGGACGAGATCCTCCACGCATAACTACAGAACTGCAGCAATTTGTGGAGGTTTGTCTTCCCTGGTATACTCGACATCAACGCCGATATTCCGAGGAAGCATGCTGCCGAGCCTCCTCCTCATCTTGCGGATCATCTTGTCGGCTTCGTCTGGATTGCTGGTGCATACGACATCCAGCGGCTCCTTCAGGTGGATATCAACCTTGAGCGGCACGGTGTAGTCCCGCTTCTACCCGGGGACCGGAACGTCGTCGCCGACCACCAGCGGCTCCTTGCCAGACGCCTCACCACGGTGATGCTTGGCAGACGGAGGGGAGTTGCTCCACGATGCCTCCGCCATTCTCTTGACAGACGGAGGGGAGTTGCTCCACGATTCCTCCGCCATTGCCCTCCTGGCCAGCGATGGTGGAGGCAGAGGGGAGTTGCTTGATGCTGGAGGTAGAGGGAGGTAGAGGGAGGAAGATGGAGCGGCAATGGAATGAGGAGGGACGCAGAGGGAGGAAGATGGAGCGGCAATGGAATAGGAGGGGAGTTACCTGGACGTGGGAAGAAAATCCCCTCTGCGTCGTGGGGAGTTGCCAGTGGAGGGGAGACGTGGGGAGTTGCCTCGAAAACTCAAACGTCCTGCCCTTTGGAGGGGAGACATGGGCCCGCGAAAACTCTGGAGGGGAGAGGTGGGCCCTCCTGTTTCTGAAACGTCCAGGAGGGGAGACGTGGTAAAATTCAGTTATAATGTGTTTGTCCCGCGTTCAACTTCGCAGCTTTTCTGCTCTCTATTTCTCTTCTTATTCAGCGATTACACAGCTAACAGAAAACGAGAAACTAGGCCACTTCCGGGTCGTGAGCACTGCCATCCCAGCGCTCCCCGCGCGTCACCCGCGATGCAGCCATGACCGTCTAGTTCGTGCCATCCCATGGTCGGGTCAGGGCTGCGGAGAAACCTAACAAACTACGACCGAGGCGCAGCTCGGATTATTTGAAACTGAAAGCAAACTTCTCTGATGAAACTGACAAAGACTGAAAACTACACCTATATCTGACGAAACTGAAGGTGTTCTTCAGCAGCTAATTAAAATTCAGTTAACAACAACATCAGTAAAATTCAGTTAATTAACTGAAGAAGAGAAGAGAGAAAGTAGAGAGCAAGAGGAGTACTTGCATTAACTGAAACGTTTTACTTTAAACTTGCATGCATTCTTTGCTTATTTATATTCATTCTTGTAAACTAAACATGCTCATCTATCTATCTATCTATCTATCTACCTGCTTAAGTATGTATGTATGCATTGTATTTTTATTTCCTGAAGAAAAACTTTATATATATTCATACTGATGTTGACTCTATAAATCATACTTATTGGACATGTTTTATGTGTTGATCCATCAATTGATCACATTGAGAAAGACCATCGTGTCTCCGACCATTTTGCAAAGGTCATGTCTCCGACCATCGTGTCGTGATGAATTTCTGAGTACCCGAGAGGCCCTTGAGTTTGTCGGAATGTTGATTAACTTCCGTTCCGCAAATTGGTACTCCATATGTCCTATTTTCAGCAAAGGTCATGCTGAAATTTTACGTGAATTTTAGCATGACTTTGCTAAAAATAGGACATATGGGGTACTTGCAACTAATGCATGGGCCGGGGTATCTTAGTACTTAGTTAAGTAGGATCAACTGCCCCGCCATTCTTGCTGCATTAAACCATAGGTGGCAATAGAGCCAAGTGATTAGGCCCAACTTAGAATTCTCCTTAGCATCGATAAACCCTAGATGATAAACCCAACATAGGTGGCAATAGAGCCAAGTGATTAGTGCCAAGTGATTAGGCCCAACCTAGGGTGCCTCGGCATCGATAAACCCTAAATGATGAAAACTTAACTTGGCTGCCCCGGATGCCTCGGTGTCGATGAGAACCTAAATGATGTACGCTTAGGCTTTTAGGGTGCCTCGGCGTTGACAAACCCTAAATGATGAAAGCTTAGGCTTTTAGGGTGCCTCGGTGTCGACAAACCCTAAATGATGAGACCATGATCTTGTTCCTTGACAATAACCAACTTTTGACCAAACTTTTTCCTATTTAGAGCGAAACATGGCCCACAACAATGAGGCCGGTGGTTGGGCGACAAGAAATTCAGGAGCTGTCCCGGAGATGGAGGAACAACCTCACGCTATGAGGGCGCGCGGAAGACACCGATCCTGATTACACAACCCCTAGTGGCGTCGGGGATGACACCACTGATGGTGCCGCCGAGGATGCCGCCACTGATGATGGCGGCGCACACACAGATGGCAGCCAATCGAAGAAGCAAAGGAAGGACCGGCGTCCGAATGCGCTCCGCACCGTCAAGGAGGAACTCAAGTACAAGGGTAAGGTTCCCAGAGTCTACGACGACTGGGAGGTGTGTCGGAGACAGGTTCACCGTTTCAGCAGTAACAGTTACAAAGGGTACACTACTAGGGCGGAGGCCGAATCTAGATATGCCCGCTATCTAGCGGGAGAGAGGTGGGAGCGTTGGAGGAACCGGATGAGGACCAGTTTGATCGCGATGATGCTCATCGTGATGACCACAACTCTCTTTTATGTGATGGTAGTTTAGATGATCGATATCGACTTGTAATGTGAAGACAAACTCGATACTCGCGGTCTTGAGACTTGTAATGTTTTATCTTTGTTTGGTCTTTTGAATTCGGAGACTAATCTGATGAATTGTATTCGGAGACTAATCTTCTATTGTATTCGATGAATCTGATGTTGCTATGTGCTGCTATCTATATTCTGTCCAATAATATATTTTGTAACCTGTGCAAAAATTAGAAAAGCAAAAAAAACAAATATTTATACTAATGGCGCATCAAGGCAGAGTGCACCATTAGTATGCCAAAGGATACTAATGGCGCATCAAGGCAGAGTGCGCCATTAGCGTGACAAAGCACATGGTTACATATGGCCCCCCGGGAGGCATACTAATGGCGCATGGAGTTACATACTAATGGCGCACTGCCTGGTGCGCCATTAGTATACCAGATACTAATGGCGCACCGGTGGTGCGCCATTAGTAAAAAATTCTAATGGCGTGCTACTAATGGCGCACCGGTAGTGCGCCATTAGTAGGCAAAACCGGTGCGCCATTAGTAGGCCTTTTCCTAGTAGCGTCCTTCGGCCTTACTACACTTGAGCCATAGGCTTTTCTTATGTACATATTTCAACAATGTATATATTATGATCAATATAATAAACCGGCATCCTTGCTATAAGCAGGGCCTCTGCCATTTTTTCTTCAAATCTCTTTGTTTACATGGGGGCTTCAGCTGACAAAGCGAAGTACTACCTGTTAAATCGGCTATCATGCCACAAAACAGCTTGGGAGCTTCACACCCAAGGGGGCCAAAGAGAGTCTGGATGTTATGCACGGCTCAAACAAAGGCACCCATTGAGCACCGCTCACAAAGTTACTTGGGGGCTCTTTGTGCAAAGCAACAAAGAGTTTGAAAGGACCCTTGTAATTGGGTATCGACCCACGGCTTGGAAGCCTGGTGTATTCGCCTAAAAACCCGGGTTAACCTGCCTTCATCAAGTAAGCCACTCCTATCCGTAATCACAGCACGACCATGAGCGTTTGACAAGTCAATCTTATACAGACCACGAACTTGTCAAAGTTAAAACTACGATTGGTTAGTTGGAGGCCCATCTTAAAAGGCTTTGCAAAATGGTTTAACTCAGTGGCCTGGCAGCCCATGAAAAGCCTCGAATTTGGGCCTGGCAGCCCTTGAAATGCCTTGATTACATGGTTTCTTGTTTGCTTTTTTGCCAAGTTTTCACCTTTTGATGAATTTATCTTGAACCGGTGTCCATTGACCCGGTGTGGCTTTTCAGTCATCATATTAACCCGTTGTTTGTTAACCCGGCTTGCCTTTCAGCTATAAGTTGTTAGACCATCTTATCAAATTGGTGTTTACAAAACCCGGCCTGGCTTTGACTATATGTCGCCAGTTTGATCATCTGGTGTTCATTGTAACCCGGCATGACTTATTCATAACATCATTATAGGGTAAGGGTTATAACAGCTCAAGATTTGGGTTTTCACCCTTACTAAATGATTTCATATCACAGGTATGAGTTATTTCATATTTATTCCGCTTTGGCTATTAGCCAGGCTTTATCTTGGGCATTATGACCCGTCCGGCGATCAACCGCTAGGACAATTCTTTTTATGCAGATATCAGAATCGCATGAAAATAATCAAAGTGTAATCAAGCATAGTAAATATCATGACGGATCAACAACGTTATGCATCAGTGCCACGGAGCGAAGTATTTCAACTAGCCTATTACAAGGCACTTTAAAGCCCAAAATAAGGGATTGTTCTTCCCACAGAACAAAGTTTATGAAACATCAAACCAATTGCCGGATCAATACTCATCACCATGTTGACGTGAAGTTGATGGATCATCTAGCATCGGTTCAGCCTCCTCCTCCCCATCCAGTGGCTGGAAGTCAACGGTGGTCCAGTCAATCCGAGTTAAAGCTTGAAAGACAACCTCCTCACTTATAAGTTCGGACGGATCAACGTCAGGGGCGTAAGTGTGCTTACGGATTGGCGGGATAAGATTTTGCACTTCTTCCACCGCAGTGTTAATCCGTTGGTTGTTGGCATCGTAGAAGGACCGATGAACAGTCAAGTTAGCCTCCGCCGCCAATTGACTTGCCATAGGACGCATCTCCCTTGTCACAACTTTGAGGGCTTTGTTATCAAACTCTGCCTCGTTTTCTTGTTCACTAGGAAAGCCCTTAGCAATATCAACCGGATCCAAGTCCGTTATCCATGCTTTGGCTCGGGTAAGTGCCAACAAAGTGCCAGCCCTGACAGCGGATCGCTTCATCTCTTCTATCTGCGCTGGCGTCATGAATAACCTTGCTAGAGTATCCTTGATCAATGTTGGGGTCGGATTGTTGTATGAGGCTGCACAGATAACCCGTTGGGCACTGGTGTATAGTTGTTCAATCAGAGTATATGCTGCCTTCAGCTTCATCCGCATGTCAGAGCCTAGATGAGCAATGCGGCCACCTACAACGGTTTAAGAATTTCATGTTAAACCGGCAAATTACAAAGATGGTCATTCAAGAAGCCTTGGCAAAAGAGTACTTAGCAAATATTGCAGAGGTCATGGCATTCACTTGGCTTTTCAACCCAGTTAGCTCTTCCGCCACCGGTTTAAGAGCCGACTCAGCGTCTTCAGCCCGCTTCAACAATGCATTCTTTTCCGTCTCCCAATTGGAACGATCAGTCTTGAACCCTTCTTTAAGCTGTTCCATGGCTGCCAAAGCGGTTTTTAGCTCCTCTTTAGCTTTGGATGTCTCTGCTTGTTGGGATTTGATATTTTCTTGAAGGTTAGCAATTTGAGAGCCTTGGTGATTTATATCAGCCTGCCACAGTTAGAGGAGCATGTAAATATTTTATCAAAAGTCCTAAGCATATAACCAGTTATACACTTGGCACTTGGGGGGCTAATGTGGATTGCTTCTTTACTACTGATTGTTTGAAGTCCCAAGGATCAATACAAGTTTTAATCTTGGCACTTGGGGGCTAATGCAGATTGCTTCTTTACTACTGATTGTTTGAAGTCCCAAGGATCAATACAAGTTTTAATCTTGTGTCACATCCCTGGTCCTGGTATGCAGTAGGCTAGCTCTTCATGTGTGCATCATGTTTAACTTTTCAAATGAATTTGAAATGGGGATTGTTTCAAACCCTAGCATTAAAGGAATTCAATAGGTTCAACTAAAAAAAATATTTTTAGTGAACCCAAAATGGCTTTCAAAAATGTTCATCATTTTTGGAAAATTCTGGAAACAGTAACCAGAGATGCTGCACATTTTTCCATGACATTTTGGATTTTTGAAAAAACACATATGGTATTTGAATTGGAGCAAATATATGTTATATATATCTTTAATGCTTCAATAATTCTGATATTTTGTGGGGGGCTCTAGATTATTCCTTTAAGCCCCTGAAAAAATTATTGGAAGAAACAAAAATGGTTTAGTATTGTTATTAAATCAAAACAGAGCAAAATAAATAGAAAACAGAAAGAAAAATAGGGAGAGAGAGAAGGACTACCTGGCGCCTACCTGTGCGGCCTGCTGCTGAAGCCGGCCCAGCCCATCTCCACCCCCGCTGTCGTCTTCCTCCTTTTGCCAGGAGGACGAAGGTGAAGGAAATATGCCCTAGAGGCAATAATAAATTTATTATTTATTTCCTTATATCATGATAAATGTTTATTATTCATGCTAGAATTGTATTAACCGGAAACATAATACATGTGTGAATATATAGACAAACAGAGTGTCACTAGTATGCCTCTACTTGACTAGCTTGTTAATCAAAGATGGTTATGTTTCCTAACCATGGACAAAGAGTTGTTATTTGATTAACGGGATCACATCATTAGTTGAATGATCTGATTGACATGACCCATTCCGTTAGCTTAGCACCCGATCGTTTAGTATGTTGCTATTGCTTTCTTCATGACTTATACATGTTCCTATGACTATGAGATTATGCAACTCCGTTTACGGAGGAACACTTTGTGTGCTACCAAGCGTCACAAGCGTAATCGGGTGATTATAAAGGTGCTCTACAGGTGTCTCCAAAGGTACTTGTTGGGTTGGCGTATTTCGAGATTAGGATTTGTCACTCCGAATGTCGGAGAGGTATCTCTGGGTCCTCTCGGTAATGCACATCACTTTTGCAAGCATTGCAACTAATGAGTTAGTTGCGAGGCGATGTATTATGGAGCAGTAAAGAGACTTGCGTAACGAGATTGAACTAGGTATTGGATACCGACGATCGAATCTCGGGCAAGTAACATACCGATGACAAAGGGAACACCGTATGTTGTTATGCGGTCGACCGATAAAGATCTTCGTAGAATATGTAGGAACCAATATGGGCATCCAGATCCGCTATTGGTTATTGACCGAGACGATGTCTCGGTCATGTCTACATTGTTCTCGAACCGTAGGGTCCCTGCACGCTTAAGGTTTCGATGGCGAGTTATATTATGAGTTTATGAGTTTTGAAGTACCAAGGAGTTGAGTCCGGATGAGATCGGGGACATGACGAGGAGTCTCGAAATGGTTGAGGCGTAAAGATCAATATATTGGACGACTATATTCGGAGTTCGGAAAGGTTCGAGTGATTCGGTATTTATCGAGTCTGGGAGAGTTACGGAATTCGCGGGGAGAGGTATTGGGCCTTATTGGGCCATATGGGAAGAGAGAGGGCTGCCTAGGGCAGGCGCGCCCCATGGCCTAGTCCGAATTGGACTAGGGGAGGGCGCACCCTCCTTCCTTCCCTTCTCTCTTCCCTTCCTTGTCTCCTACTCCTACTACTTGGAAGGTCTCCTAGTTGGACTAGGAAGGGGAATCCTACTCGGTGGGAGTAGGACTCCCCTAGGCGCGCATATAGAGGGCGGCCCTCCCTCCTCCACTCCTTTATATACAGGGGCAGGGGGCACCCCATGGACACACAAGTTGATCATTGAGATCGTTCCTTAGCCGTGTGCGGTGCCCCCCTCCACGATATTACACCTCGGTCATATTGTAGCGGTGCTTAGGCGAAGCCCTACAACAGGAGAACATCAAGATCTTCACCACGCCGTCGTGCTGACGGAACTCCTCCCCGCGCCTCTGCTGGATCGGAGATTGGGTGCGTCATCGAGTTGTATGTGTGTCAAGAACTCGGAGGTGCCGGAGTAACGGTGCTTGGATCGGTTGGACCGGGAGGACATACGACTACTTCCTCTATGTTGCGTCAACGCTTCGCTTGGTCTCACGAGTGCGTGAGACAACACTCTCCCCTCTCGTTGCTATGCATCACCATGATCTTGCGTGTGCGTAGGAAATTTTTTGAAATTACTACGTTCCCCAACAGAAGGGCGTGTGGCCACCGCGCGCCGGCACGCGCCGGAGCCACCTCCTGCCTCCGCCGCTTCTGGAGCCAGCCCCGAGCGCCACGTAACCCCCTGGCCTCTCTCACTTTCCCCAGTGCTCATCCCCTCCTCTGCCGCTCTCTATCTCCCGAGACCGAACGCCCCCATCGCCGCCGCTCGTCGTTGTCGTAGCCACAACCATCGCCTCGCGCCGCAGACGTGCTCCACCTCTCCGTCGTCAACCACCGCTTCGCCACGCTGAAGAAACCGATCTCGGACGCCCCGAATCGACCGCCTCGACTCCATCTTCAAGCTTCGGTCGTCCGAGTCGCCGCCGCCTGTACGTCGCCGTCCGGCCTTCTCCGAGCCCGCGTCGACGCCCTCTGCAACCACTGTGAGCTCCCGCGTTGAAAACCCCTCTCCCGAGCTCGTTCGCATATGCAGCGTCGCCCCTAGCCGAACGATTCGCGCCGCCGCCTGAGCTCCTCGCCGCCGTGGCCAGAGGCCGTGTTTGTCGCTCCTGGGCACGTGAACGTGCTCCAGACCTCGCCAAGAACCCAACCCGCACCCCAACTCGCTCTCTCAAGCGCTGCAGCCGCGTTCCCGCACCCGGCCGAACTCCGGCCGCCGCTCCGCCCGTTGCCGCCGCCGCTACACTACACCCCGGCACCTCCCGCTGCCTCCTTTAGATGCGCCGCACTGCCCACGCTCACCATAGCCGCAAACCACGCGCTAAACGGTGCTCGTTAGCGCCGTTCCGAGCAACTCCGGCGATCCTCCGCCGTTGGGTTTGGTCGCCGGCGTCCAACTCCGGTGGCTGGTGTCGTGGCACTGTCATTAGCACCTAACTAACCCCCCTAGGGTCACTGACAGTGGGACCCGCATGTTTAACTCAGCGGGCTAACTTTTCTGGTTAAGATTAGTTTATTAACCCGGCAGACCCACGTGCGAGTTGGCCGTCTTGACTTGGCGGTTGACCAACCCCACACGTCGAGGTTTGACTCTGGTCAACCCTGTTGACTTGATGACGTCACGCGAGGCGTCATCTTGATGATAAAGTATTTCGGAATTAAAATAAATCAGGAAATGATTTATAAATTTGAAAATACCCCAAACTTCTAAAAATCATAGAAATTCAACCGTAGCTCCAAATGAAATAATTTATATATGAAAATGATCAGAAAAATCCAATCTATCCATCTGTACCATTTTCATGCATGTTTGAACAACCTAAGGTTGCTGTATATGGCAATTTGCATAGTTGGCATTTAAATAAGCACATATGGAGTTTGAATTTGAACCCTTGGTTCAAACCAACTTCATTTAATCTGTTCTAAGTTGCATTAGCCAAAACACACTCATTTTGCCATGTCATGATCATGCATCATATTGTGCATTGCATTGATTGTGCTTCTTCTTTGTTTGTCGGTGCTTGTTCCTCTCGATGAGCAGCGTTCCGCAATGTGATCGATGACACCGATGAAGAACTATACTATCTTGAAGTGCCGTGCAAGCAAAACCCCTTGTTCATTCGATACAATCCCACTCTCTCGCTCCTGCTCTCTTTTCTGCATTAGGACAACAACGATACATACGCTACTTGCTGCGGTAGTTGAACCCCTTTATCCTTTGCATGACTGTCATTGCCACGATAAATAGATGAAACCCACTAGCATGAGTAGGAGTTGTTTGAGCCCTGATGTGCCTACTCATTCATGCTTGTTTGTCATGCCTGCTATTGCTTAGAGTTGTGTCGGTATGATTCATCGGGGATGAATTGGAGGTGTGTGAACATGTCCTCTTGTTGAGAGCTAAGTGTGTGAACATGATTTGGTAAAGGTAGCGGTGAGAGGCCATGTAGGAGTACATGGTGGGTTGTCTCATTGTAGCCGTCCTCGGGAACCGAGTTACGTGTTTGTGATCCATGAGCAGTTACTACCACGCATTGGAATGCTTAAGTGCCCTCTCGACTTATTAACCAACCCGATCTCGTCCGGGAGTTGCAACTAGTTTACGGTGTTTGTAGGTAGTGTTAGTAGTCTACCAAGTGGCACCGATGCAGTGGGCTTGGGACAGACTAGGCCTGATGGCCGGTGTACCAAGTGCCACCGGATGGTGGGCTTGGGAACCCTGCACACATTATTCGGGGCGTGGCGACACCCGGCGGATCTCCTTGCGGATGGAACCCGAATAGGCGATAAACCTGGACTAGAGACTTGTGTGGTTAGTCGGTCGTGGCCGACTCCTCGCCGAGTTTCCGCTTGAAGGTTGCCGAGATACACGAGGTGTACATGGCGGTAAGTGGCGAGGCGTGTTTGAAGAAGTACACCCCTGCAGGGTTAATATGATCTATTCGAATAGCCGTGTCCGCGGTAAAGGACTTCTGGGTTGCCTGTACAGTTCATAGACAAGCGAAAGTGGATACTCTAAAATGCGCTAGATAAGCGTGAGTGCTATGGATGGCGTTCTCGTAGGGAGACGGGAGCGGATCCATAGTGGGGTATTGATATGGTGAATATGTGGACTCGTGTGCGCCACCTCAAAAGAGTTACTTGCAGCCGTA
The DNA here is from genome assembly GCA_021437245.1 of Aegilops speltoides. Taxonomy (NCBI): domain Eukaryota; kingdom Viridiplantae; phylum Streptophyta; class Magnoliopsida; order Poales; family Poaceae; genus Aegilops; species Aegilops speltoides. The sequence continues at coordinate 22,264,330 of CM038147.1, forward strand.
GTTTAGGATAGCCACCCAGTCAAAGCTGGCTTGCTAAACTCCACAACCCCCTTTGTTGATAATGATGCATATGTAGTTAGTTCTGATGTAAGTCTTGCTAGGTACATTTGTATTCACGTTTGCCTATTTTATGTTTTTGCAGAGAGACTTCAGTCTCGCTAGTAGTTCCGTTTGGACTTCGACGTTTAGCTTGTTACCTCAGCTACGATCTTGTGCCCTCGGCAGGATCTGGTAGTTAGTCAGGCTTCTCAGCCTTTTTCATTTATAGTTGTTTGTACCCAGACATGTTAAGCTTCCACTTGTGCTGTGATTTGTGTGCTCTGAATGTCGGGTCATGAGACCCATGGTTGTAATATCTCGCTCCGTGGAGCCTATTGAATAAAATACTTGAGTCGTAGAGTCATGTTGTGATGCCATGTTGTATTTGCACATATCGAGCATATTGTGTGTATGTTATTGAAATGCTTGGTATGTGTGGGATCTGACTATCTAGTTGTTTAGCCTCTCTTACCGGGAAATGTCTCCTAGTGCTTCCACTGAGCCATGGTAGCTTGCTACTGCTCCGGAACACTTAGGCTGGCCGGCATGTGTCCTTCTTCGTTCTGTATGCATCCCTTCGGGAAATGTCACGCGATGAATACCGGAGTCATGTTAGCCCGCTACAGCCGGTTCACGAGTCTGCTAGCCTAGTGCTACAGCACTGGATTCACTTGCGATGACCGACACGTTCGATCTTTGAGTCATGGATGCTGTCCTGTAATTTGTGCCACTTTGGGTTTACGACTAGCCATGTCGGCCGGGATCCTTATCATATGGATGCTAGCGACACTATCATATCGTGTGCCAAAAGGCATAAGCGGTCCCGGCAAAGGTAAGGCGACACCGTGGGAATACCGTGCGTGAGGCGCAAAGTGATATGATGTGTTACATGCTAGATCGATGTGGCATTGAGTCGGGTCTGACAATTGTGGTATCCGAGCTTGATTGTCAGGATTACCAAGCCAAACTGGTCGAAGTTGAGTCTAGAAATGCTTTAGTTATATAAGGGAATTGATTGTGGGATGGAACGTAAAGCTCTTTTTACTCCTTTACCTAATGTCCTTCTGATCTGAGTGACCCTCTTCTTCTCTACGGGGTTAAGGAACTAGGCCTTCTCATCTATCTATTAGGATGACGTGTTACTAATCCATAGACTTATAAATTGATAGTTTCAAGCCTCAGTTCAGTTTCTACTACTTTTAGTATGTTCTCAGTTGATCTCAAAACCTTGTTGTTATGATGTTGATTGGTTATGCCACCATTTTGCAAGATGTCTTAAATCATTTTAAGCATTTGCAGCCGTTATGCTGTCCGAGTCATCCCAGGTTTCTAAACAATCTGATGCATTTGCAAAATCCTTTCTCTCTGGTTTCGATGTTCCTTTAGGCTAGGTCAATCACACTAATTGTTGAGTTGAAGTATTCTATTGCATCGACATATATGTTGGAATTGTTATTATGACCCTAGGTGTTTTAGGGGATCATCTAGTAATCTAGCCATGTTTTGTGTTCCCAGTGTGATGATTCTGGCCATTATTCTCGAAAGCAACCTGTGATGCCATTTAGTTAGTAGGTATTCTACTTCTGGGTTTTGAACCCGAGATTCACCCTACCTACCTCGTGTTGATAGTGTTTGCTAGTTCCTTTAGGATATTAGCAACCTTTGCGATAGTCCTCGGGGTCCGTGGTATATCGTTCTTCCAAATACCATGAACCATTCTTGGCAGGAGTTCTTTGAACCAAAAGATCGCAACTAGAGTGCTCTTGACGAGTTCTCGATTCTATGCTGTGACTTTGCTAGTTCTACCTTCTCCGCATGGGTTATCCGGAAGAAATATGCTGAATTTGTTCGGCATACTAATCCATGCATCCACAACTCAGAAAAACATATGTTCCTTTGAGTTGTCCCTCTTTAGTTGTTTTCTGGCCCTCGTCTATCAATTGATAGTCAGGAGTAGTTATGCATTCGTGTTCATCGATGCCACTACTTTTGTGGTCCGTCAAGCCATTCTATTCCGGAATGACTAGGTGAAACAAACTCCAGTACCTCATCCATATCCAGGATTGGGTCAAAGCCGTTGTGTTCCGCGGATCAAAATGCTAATCTAGCTCTTGTTCTGCTCTACCTTGGAGTATTACCATCTTTTATATCAAGAATGTCACGGGAATTGCACACCATCCTATGAACTCTTGACAAAGTGATACTTCTCGCCATCATTATTCATTCCTCGGTTTCGTGTTGTCGCAACCGGAATGCCGACAAGTGAATCGTGATGTGTGAAATCTATACACCTAGCAACTTCGTTGCTTGGTAGTAAATGGACAATATTCTCACTCTTAGCGTGTTGGTTATCGAATCATCATTCTAAGATAGATTGTGCTTCCTAGTCCATTTTCCTAGTGCACTCTTCGATTGATGAGTTAGGATTATTTCAAATCCTCGCTCTTTTGATCATATCATCTTGCCCTGAGAAGCAAGATTGTTCTCGAGCTTAGTAACATACCGGTGGTTCGTGATTTTCCGTATATCTTCTCGAAAGTATTACCAGGTTGTCACCTGACCGCTATGTTGAGCTCGTGATCAAGTTGGTTTCTTGTAAACCACCCCTTCTCCAAGAATTCGTGTTGGATACCCCTGAGCTAGTTGGTTAAGCTATACATCAACTTGGAGAGTTGGAAGATAAAAGCTTGTCCGACTTAGTTCATGTTAAGGGATATCTTGTATGTGTGTTGAAGAAAGTTGATATTTTCATCGTCTGACCCTCGTGATCAGTTAATGGACCTATCATTTTATCCAACCTTTGATTTGAGTGTGGGCCATCGTCAAATCAAGTTAGAACCAACGATATTCGTAATGTTGTCTTACTCATGGTTAATTCCTCGAGCATACACCATTACATCTTTTGGTCTGACCGATACTATCACATTGTTCACATAATGGTGGAATCCCAGTGATATGGGAAATTCTGATGAGTTGCTGTTGAGCCCATCAGCGGCATTTTTTCTCCACCATGATTCGTGTTGAACATCCAGCTGGTGTTGGAAACTTCTATAAGCATTATCTTCATGTTCCGTTCATGAAGCATATGTTGGATGGAAGAAGTGACTTCCTCGAATTCATGTGCATTTGGTGCAAGTTGCCGCCATGAGTTCGAGAAAGATTGTTTTGTTTCCTTTGGTACCATCCCAAGTCAGTCATGAATGTGCAAGGTATACTATGGTTTGGTAGATTAATTACCTCCACTCCACCTGTATTCCGTAGCACACCAAGCCACTAACTGATTTGTTCAAGGACAAGAAGTTCCTTCATAAGAGCTAATCATGACTTATGTTAGGACTTCGTTATCCTCGATGATGGTTCCCCACCTGAACTCGGTAGTGTTTTATTTATAAGACTACTATGTGGTCATGCTTGCCTTGGACAGCGTGTTCACAGGTTTGTAGCAGAACCAGCTAAGTTTTGGAACATGCTATCGTAGTTCATTTTCCTGAGAATCTCGCAACGTCATCTCTTCGGTTTGTGTTGCAAATTTTCTTTTCCAGACATGTTGTCTGAAATGTCCTGTTACCAACCAGATCTGAATCTCAGGCAGATATGATGGTTGGAACATTCCCAAGATCTATGATGTAGGTCCCGAAAAGGTTGATGTTCTGGCCGACACACCTAGCCGGAAGATCTATTATTATAGTATCTTGAATGAGCAATTCGACCATTTTCTCCATGAGGATTTGGTATGACTTATTCCACAAGTTGTTCCTTATGGATTTTTGTGCTTCTGAAGTCTGACCTTTACTTGATGGCCATGTTGATGTTTTAAGCATTTACCATGGTACCTAGTACATCAAGGAGAACATTAGAAGTGGAGTGCTAAATGTCTCTCGGTCGATCATCAAGATTTGCTTCTTTGGCATTGCTAAGGAAAAATCTGAGAAATTGATGTCCTCCTTTGCACCGGCATCCTCCATCACCGTTCTTCATGGTAGTATGATGTGTTGCCAGGATCCTTGGCACGGATGTTGGTAAAACCTTGATGAATATGGAAATGCTCAAGTTCTTGACAGCACGCTCAGCCACTAGGTTATATCCTTGTTGTCAATTGGAATGTGCCTTACATTTGCCGAATTGCCCTATAACCATAGTTTCCTTTCCAAGCTGAGTATGCCATTTCTTCGAATTCCTTCAAACGATCGTTCGTGAATTGCCATTAGCCTGGAATGAAGAGCTTCAATAATCCTTTTCGATAGAGTTTCTTTCTGTCGTCGTCGTGTTAGATGAAGATCTCGAAAGCAAAGATGTCAAGATCAATTTGGAGCAATGAGTCAATATCAACGTTCATTTGAAGTGCAACATGGATCGTGAATATTGCGTTAGTTGCGTTTCCCCTTCATTCCACCCTATGCTTGAATCTCGGGACGAGATTCTTGTTTAGTGGGGGCGAGTTGTCACATCCCTGGTCCTGGTATGCAGTAGGCTAGTTCTTCATGTGTGCATCATGTTTAACTTTTCAAATGAATTTGAAATGGGGATTGTTTCAAACCCTAGCATCAAAGGAATTCAATAGGTTCAACTAAAAAATATATATTTAGTGAACCCAAAATGGCTTTCAAAAATGTTCATCATTTTTGGAAAATTCTGGAAACAGTAACCAGAGATGATGCACATTTTTCCATGACATTTTGGATTTTTGAAATAACACATATTGTATTTGAATTGGAGAAAATATATGTTATATATATCCTTAATGCTTCAATAATTCTGATATTTTATGGGGGGCTCTAGATTATTCCTTTAAGCCCCTGAAAAAATTATTGGAAGAAACAAAAATGGTTTAGTATTGTTACAAAATCAAAACAGAGCAAAATAAATAGAAAACAGAAAGAAAAATAGGGAGAGAGAGAAGGACTACGTGGCGCCTACATGCGGCCTCTTCTTTGAAGCCGCCCAGCCCATCTCCACCCCCCTGTCGTCTTCCTCCTTTTGCCAGGAGGACGAAGGGCGTGTGGCCACCGCGCGCCGGCATGCGCCGGAGCCACCTCCTGCTTCCGCCGCTTCTGGAGCCAGCCCCGAGCGCCACGTAACCCCCCTGGCCTCTCTCACTTTCCCCAGTGCTCATCCCCTCCTCTGCCGCTCTCTATTTCCCGAGACCGAACGCCCCCATCGCCGCCGCTCGTCGTTGTCGTAGCCACAGCCATCGCCTCGCGCCGCAGACGTGCTCCACCTCTCCGTCGTCGACCACCGCTTCGCCACGCTGAAGAAACCAATCTCGGATGCCCCGAATCGACCGCCTCGACTCCATCTTCAAGCTTCGGTCGTCTGAGATCGCCGCCGCCTGTACGTCGCCGTCCGGCCTTCTCTGAGCCCGCGTCGACGCCCTCTGCAACCACTGTGAGCTCCCGCGTCGAAAACCCCTCTCCCCCGAGCTCGTTACGCCCTGTAGCCGTCGCCCCCTAGCCGACCGATTTGCGAAGCCGCTTGAGCTCCTCGCCGCCGTGGCCAGAGGCCGTGTTCGTCGCTCCTGGGCACGTGAACGTGCTCCAGACCTCGCCAGGAACCCAACCCGCTTTTAACTCGCTCTCGAAGGCCGCAGCGTTCCCTTTGGCGAACTCGGCGCCGCTCCGCCCGTCGCCGCCGCTGCTACACTGCACCCCGGCACCTCCCGCTGCCTCCTTTAGATGCGCCGCACCACCAGCTTGCCATAGCCGAAAACCACGCGCGAAACGGTGCTCGTTAGCGCCACTCCGAGCAACTCCGGCGATCCTCCGCTGTTGGGTTTGGTCGCCGGCGTCCAACTCCGGTGGCTGGTGACGTGGCACCGTCATTAGCACCTAACTAACCCCCCCTAGGGTCACTGACAGTGGGACCCGCATGTTTAACTCAGCGGGCTAACTTTTCTGGTTAAGATTAGTTTATTAACCCAGCAGGACCCACGTGCCAGAGTTGACCGTGCTGACTTGGCAGTTGACCAACCCCACACGTCAGGTTTGACTCTGGTCAACCCTGTTGACTTGATGGCGTCACGCAGGCGTCATGCTGACGCAGTAAAGTATTTCTGGAATTAAAATAAATCAAGAAATGATTTATAAATTTCAGAAAATACCCCAAACTTCTAAAAATCATAGAAATTCAACCGTAGCTCCAAATGAAATAATTTATATATGAAAAATGATCAGAAAAATCCAATCTATCCATCTGTACCATTTTCATGCATGTTTGAACAACCTAAGGTTGCTGTATATGGCAATTTGCATAGTTGGCATTTAAATAAGCACATATGGAGTTTGAATTTGAACCCTTGGTTCAAACCAACTTCATTTAATCTGTTCTAAGTTGCATTAGCCAAAACACACTCATTTTGCCATGTCATGATCATGCATCATATTGTGCATTGCATTGATTGTGCTTCTTCTTTGTTTGTCGGTTCTTGTTCCTCTCGATGAGCAGCGTTCCTTGATGTGATCGATGACACCGATGAAGAACTATACTATCTTCAGAAGTGCCAGGCAAGCAAAACCCCCTTGTTCATTCCGATACAATCCCACTCTCTCGCTCCTGCTCTCTTTTACTGCATTAGGACAACAACGATACATCTGCTACTTGCTGCGGTAGTTGAACCCTTTATCCTTTGCATGACTGTCATTGCCACGATAAATAGATGAAACCCACTAGCATGAGTAGGAGTTGTTTGAGCCCTGATGTGCCTACTCATTCATGCTTGTTTGGCATGCCTGCTATTGCTTAGAGTTGTGTCAGGTATGATTCATCGGGGATGAATTGGAGGTGTGTGAACATGTTATTTTTCCTACTGTTGAGAGCTAAGTGTGTGAACATGATTTGGTAAAGGTAGCGGTGAGAGGCCATGTAGGAGTACATGGTGGGTTGTCTCATTGTAGCCGTCCTCAGGAACCGAGTTCTGTGTTTGTGATCCATGAACAGTTACTACCACGCATTGGAATGCTTAAGTGCCCCTCTCGACTTATTAACCAACCCGATCTCTGTCTAGGAGTTGCAACTAGTTTCTGGTGTTTGTAGGTAGTGTTAGTAGTCTACCAAGTGGCACCCGGTACAGGTGGGCTTGGGACAGACTAGGCCTGATGGCCGGTGTACCAAGTGGTACCGGATGGTGGGCTTGGGAACCTGCACACATCGTTTGGGGCCGTGGCGACACCCGGCGGATCTCCTTGCGGATGGAACCCGAATAGGCGATAAACCTGGACTAGAGACTTGTGTGGTTAGTCAGGTCGTGGCCGACTCCCTCGCCAGGTTTCCGCTTGAAGGTTGCCGAGATACACAAGGTGTACATGGCGGTAAGTGGCGAGAGCGTGTGTGAAGAAGTACACCCCTGCACGGTTAATATGATCTATTCGAATAGCCGTGTCATGGTAAGGACTTCGGGTTGCTGTGACAGTTCATAGACAAGCGAAAGTGGATACTCTAAAATGCGCAAGATAAGCGTGAGTGCTATGGATGGCGTTCTCATAGGGAGACGGGAGCGGATCCATAGTGGGGTATTGATATGGTGAATATGTGGACTCGTGTGCGCCACCTCAAAAGAGTTACTTGCAGTCGTTGTTTAGGATAGCCACCAAGTCAAAGCTGGCTTGCTGCAGTTAAACTCCACCACCCCCTTTGTTGATAATGATGCATATGTAGTTAGTTCTGATGTAAATCTTGCTGGGTACATTTGTATTCACGTTTTCCTATTTTATGTTTTTGTAGAGAGACTTCAGTCTCGCTAGTAGTTCCATTTGGACTTCGACGTTTAGCTTGTTACCTCAGCTACGATCTTGTGCCCTCGGCAGGATCTGGTAGTTAGTCAGGCTTCTCAGCCTTTTTCATTTATAGTTGTCTGTACCCAGACATGTTAAGCTTCCGCTTGTGCTATGATTCGTGTGCTCTAAATGTTGGTCATGAGACCCATGTTTGTAATATCTCGCTCCGTGGAGCCTATTGAATAAAATACTTGAGTCGTAGAGTCATGTTGTGATGCCATGTTGTATTTGCACATATTGAGCATATTGTGTGTATGTTATTGAAATGCTTGGTATGTGTGGGATCTGACTATCTAGTTGTTTATCCTTAGTAGCCTCTCTTACGGAAATGTCTCCTAGTGCTTCCTTTGAGCCATGGTAGCTTGCTCTTGCTCCGGAACACTTAGGCTGGCGAGCATGTGTCCTTCTTCGTTCTGTATGCATCCCTTCGGGAAATGTCACGCGATGAATACCGGAGTCTGTTAGCCCGCTACAGCCAGTTCACCGAGTCCTACTAGCCCAGTGCTACAGCACTGGATTCACTTGTCGATGACCGACACGTTCGATCTTTGGGTCATGGATGCTGTCCTGTAAGTTTGTGCCACTTTGGGTTTCGACTAGCCATGTCAGCCGGGCTCCTTATCATATGGATGTTAGCGACACTATCATATCGTGTGCCAAAAGGCATAAGCGGTCCGGGAAAAGGTAAGGCGACACCCGTGGGAATACCGTGCGTGAGGCCGCAAAGTGATATGAGGTGTTACATGCTAGATCGATGTGGCATTGAGTCGGGGTCCTGACATCTTGGCACTTGGGGGCTAATGCGGATTGCTTCTTTACTACTGATTGTTTGAAGTCCCAAGGATCAATACAACTTTTAATCTTGGCACTTGGGGGCTAATGTGTGTTTGATCACGAATATACACAAGGAAAGTCAACAAAGTACAGTATGGAATATAAAAGTCCCGGTTTGTCTTCACGAGACAAACTGGCAGTTGGGAGCTACAATACAGTAAATGTATAGAATAAGGATGAAAGTGTTTGGAAGATTACCTCATAGCGTTCCTTCATCAGATTTACCAAACCGGCCTCATAATCTCGGCTTGTGTAAAGCCGGTTCAAGAATCCGGAATGAAGATCCTGAGCAGAAAGATTAGCATAGCTTGATAAATCGGCCTTCCCCTTCCCCTTGCCCATAACAGCAAATTCGTCCTTGGTAGTATGTTTCGATAAAGCAACTGGATTTCCTGGGGCGGTATAAGCAGTGCCAGTGATAATAACATCATCGCCACCTTTTGACGGACTTGACGGATTAATGGTATCTCTGGCTGGGCTCGGCGGATTAGCAGCTGGGCTTGGCGGATTGGCAGCTGGGCTCGGCGGATCAGCAGATGGGTTTGGAGGTGTAGCATGCGGACTTGATGGATCAACATGTGTGGCCGGGTCAGCTTCCGGCGGATTGGCATTAGTGGCTGGGTCTTGCGGGGCGGAGTCATCCATGACAACATCAGTATCTTCACCAGCATTTTCTGGGGTCTTCTCCGGTTCAACATCGTTAGTGGGGCCGCTGGTCTTGGCTTTCTTGCTCAATCGGGCCTTGGCACTACAACATCAAAATAAAGATTAGTATGATAAACCGATGTATGAAGAAACAAACCGAAAAGCAGTACGCTTACCCAGCGACGGTTTTAAGGGGAGGCAGCTGAGTGGTTGATGAACCGACAGATGAATTGGAAGACACCTGATAATTCGGATCAGACGGATTGAGTGGGTATCGGAAGAAACCTTTCAAAGGATAAAGTTTTTCAGAAGAACAAGTAACCTCCGAACGACGCTTCTGGGTTGGTGTGTCCAGTAAACCAGAAGAGGTGACTTGCTGGCCACTGTGTCGGGTTGTGCGACGCCCTTCAGGTTGATGTTTCTTTAAAGAAAATTTTGGATCCAAATAAGCAAGAGGGTGAGAGTACTTTACTTTCCGAACTGCATGGCGAAATCTTTGAACTGGCACAAGATCTGAATCGGAGGAAAGAGAGATTACCTCAACATGGTCCGCACGGCTGACCTCCGCATCATCCTGATAATAGTCATTGTTAATAAGATGTATGAAAAGGGAGCCAACGGAGTCAAGTTCTACCTCTTGATCCGAATCTTCAACATCTTCGGGCGGATCAGCAGTTTCGCCGGTCTTTTTCTTGGCTGCTCTCTTTATAACTTTGCTCTTGGCACGAGGAGCCCTTGCCGGTTTATCTGAAGCCTTCCTTTTCCAGAAGGAGCTATTTGCCTGTAAAAATTAAACAAAGGTTTATTAGAGCAATGTTAAAACGGAGGCAGATCAAGAAAGCACAAGGTTACAATCTTTACCGCTCGCGGTTTGTTGGCGGTGTAAAAGGGGGCCAGCCCAGTTTGACTGCATGCAGCGATCGGTTCGTCTAGCATCTTCTTCACAGATTATGTGACTTCATCATCAGTCATTTCTATTTCATTAAACCGTTGAGGGTCCTTGGCGTCGCCGGTATACTCATGCATTAATCCGGAGCGGCGACTTAAGGGCAGGATGTGCCATTTAACCCAACAGCGAACGAGATCAACACCAGTCATACCGTTGGCTAAGAGAGCCTAGAGTTTGGCGAGTTGAGGTGCATAAGTTTGTCGTTCTTTGGCAGTTAATCGTTGAGGTAACGGGTGGCCATTGCTAAGCCAGTGAGGGCGGTAACCCGGCAAGGGATTTTCTCCAGCAGGGGCAGTGTTCTGACAATAAAACCAAGTTTGGTTCTAGTCTTTGGGATGACTGTGGTGTTTTGCATGTGGGAAATCAACTTCCTTCCTCTTCTGGATTGATACCCCGCCAAGTTCCGTGTTAGGACCATCAGAAAATTCATTTTGGCGGTTTAGATGGAAAAAGTCCCGGAAGAGCTCAACAGATGGTTCTTCTTGAAGGTAAACTTCACAAAATACTTGAAGGTTGCATATATTTGATATGGAATTTGGTCCAATATCTTGTGGATGGAGTTGAAAGCTAGCAAGGACATCCTGGAATTTTTTTGATCCGGGAGGGCTGAAGCCCCGGTCTAGGTGCTGCATAAAAACAATAACTTCTCCATCTTGAGGCTCAGGAGGGCACTCAGGGCCAGGAACTCGCCAGTGAAGGACATTTTTTGAGGCTAAAGCGCCGGTTACAACGTATCCATTGATCTGCGTTTCGGTAATCCGGGAAGGAACCCAGTTGCAAGCGGCGAATTACTTGGTCATCTTGGAAACAAACTGTAAAAGTAAAAATGAAGGCCGGTTTACGATGGATGGTTGATGTGTACTGATTAGTGTTAAACTGAGGAATTTGGTGAAGGCATATATGTGAGTTAAACCGGAGTTTTTCTACTCAAGATAAGGTGGCGGTTTAAGTGAGGGCTAATGATATATGGCAGATTACCAACTACTAAAAGGTTTAAACTGCCCTTAGGTGGAGGAGCCAGAGATGAAAATCTACTAAGTGTTGACAGAAACAGGGTTCACACAATGATGAAATTAATTTGGATCTACCATGCTTCAGTAAGAAAAAAATTCTGCGACCAATAAAGGCGTTAAGCAGGACAGAGAAGTTCGTGCGTTCTACTAAGGATTCTGTACAAAGAAGGAAGATCTACTAGTGCTAAAACTGGATGCGGAGCAACTACATACGAGATCTATGCTACAGATTAGATCAAAGAAACTATGGCAGAAGCAAATACGAAGAACTGAGATGAACACTTATGAACACGGATGAATGCAGAAACCCTAAATACAGATCTAGGGTTGAGAGGAGGAAACTTACCAGATGTGCAGGGATAGTGGAGAAGAGCCGCAGGTTTTTGGTACGATCAGGTTGACGCAGCGGCCTTTTATCGATGCAGTGCTCGAAGGTTGAGGGCGGCGGCGGAGCTTCAGAGCTTGAGCATCGCGAGGAGGAAGAAGAGGCACGGAAGGGGAAGAAAGAAAGGACCCCCGAGCCTATTTATAAGGCAAATGGATAAGTGGCAGGCACGAGAATTGAGGAGCCTGAAGAGGCAAAAGTGGGTGCGGCTGTCGCCTCAATCTTCGGGATACCATTAATGAAGGGAATCTTTTTAATCTTTTTATACAGAGATGATGTCATGATGATCCATTGCTGTGTACAGAGGATGACATCACGGCGGTTTAACAAAGTTTACAGGAGAAGACATCATGGCGGTTTACGAGAATATAAGGAGATGTTCATAGAATTTCTTTAAGTATTGAAGATTGACATGAACAGGTTCAAATCAATCTGGGGCCTAATGTTGGGGATATAACTACTGAGCGTAAACCGGCCAGGAGGGCCCGGTTCACCCTCAACTATATTGAAGCCCACGAAGACCCAGAAGATGGCGTTTTCCTAATGAAACTTAGAGGCCTGGAGCCCAAAGGCGGATTAGGGCCCATAGTGGTAAACCGCCATGGTTATGTAACTTGTATTGTAAGTTAGGAAAGGAGAGACCAAGCCGGACACTTGTATGAGTCGGCCTCGGGACTCTGTAGACCGGCCGGGCGTCAACCTATGTATATAAAGGGACGAACCGGCGGCAGTTCAGGGACAAGAAACAACAACTCGAGACCCAGGCAAGGCGTATTTGCTCCCTGGTCATCAAAACCCAATCAATCCCATCACAACTAGACATAGGCTTTTACCTTCATCGAAGGGGCCGAACTAGTATAAAACTCCTGTGTCCTTTGTCCAGTTTAACCCCTTCAAGCTAACCCCTCGCGATGGCTCTACGACTAAGTCCTTCCATGAGGACATCTGACGTGTTAATTCCACGACATGGACAATGCCTTCGGGAAGGATTGCGACTGAAGATGTGCCGCTAATTGCTAGTTAATTAGCAACTAACACAAGGCAACATCGGCCATTCTGGCAGCCTGCACAAAGACACACACGTCTACTGGGAGGAAAAAACATTATCGAGGTTGTAATCAAACATCATCTTTATCATTCCACCATGAGCCAACAACTTCATCTTCACCATTTTGTTTGCAGGGTAACTTGAACTTCCACATTCACATCACTACTTCACTAGTGTATCCGTCGCCAGAACTGATGTCGGAACCAATGCCAAACAGTCGACCACACGCGCTTCCGACAAGATAGTTCCGACTTAGGTGACGAACCTTTTAGGAAAAAGCCGTTGAGCATGTGCCAACCATGCCAGTGACATTGAACACCAATCTCGTGACATTGTCACCGTCAAGGCACGTCCTTAGCATCTCTGACTCAACAAAGAAATGGTCAGGCATGAGGGCCCATCAAACATGTTGGGTAACATCGAATACGATATCCTAGCCATCACCCAACTAACGCCAAAAGCTGTCATTGTTTCCTAAAAAGAAGACACACTACTTTGATCCAGCGTCACTGCCCTAGCACCTCTGTAGCAGGCAACGCTAAACCCGTAAAACAAGATGAGACGGGGACAACGCCTTCGAGAAGGATTGCGGCAGAAGATGTGCCGCTAATGCCCATACCAGTAAGACCCGGTCAAGCGTTTGCCATAGAGCCTAAAAAAGGAGGGCAGATGCCCTTGAATAACAACAACTCTAAGACGGTTAACGGGCTTGAAATTGTCACCGTAGTCATCTCAGACCGAGCTGGAAGAAAGCCTTTTGCTCCAAGTAGCGAAAAACAACCCCCCCCCTCGATCCGGTTCATGAGGACCACCACCCACTTGAACCTCATCCGACCGCACCAAATAGAGTTAGGGAATTTAATTTATTATTTATTATGTTAGCGGTGTCTTGTACTTCTGATGAACTTTTATAATAGATCTGGGTATTTCACAAAAACCGATTTAAGCAAGAAAATCAGAGTTATGTTCCACATAAAGTGTACCGTTGAAAACGCATTTAGAATAAAATCTAATGGTACACTTTTGGAGATATAACTCATATTTTCTTGGAGTTCAATGAGTGGTCATAAGTCTCAATATACGATAGGACCTTGTATACCAATCTAGAGGGATTAGGTACTAAAGACATGAGCGAAGGCATTAAATAAAGTAGGGTTTTAGGTTGCCACGCCTGGACTGTTAGTTAAGATGAAAAGCTCATTACCTCACTGCTGAGATCAACGTACAATCTTGTTTACAGTTTTTAAATTGGAAGCTTGGTCAACATAGATCTATGTCATTGTTTTTCTTACTCTTTTATTTTGATTCCTTGTCAAGCCCATTTTCTTCATCCTATAGGAAACCATTAAGTGAAGTTGGAAACCTTCGTTGGGTTGTTTCCCAAGAATCGAAATGATATTGAAAATATGCAAAAGTTAAAGTTCATATGTTGTGTCGTTTGAGAGAAACAAAAAAGACAAATGTGTCTGCACGGATCTTGATGCATAAATGGATGGCAAAGATAAGGGGTACCGTGTAGCCTGAGCTACAGAAAACCACACTCGTGTGCTTTCTGGGTAGCAGTATTTCCTAGACACATTTACATGTATGACACATTGATTCACCTTGAGAAAATCACACATGATTCAAGTCGTCACCACTAACCTCAGACACAATAACAGGTTAATCTCAACATGATATGGTGCGTCATGATACACCAATTCAATGGGATGTGCTTTTGGGAAATTGCAAACGAGTTGACGACTGGTCATTTCAATCATCTGTGTCGCAATCTCAACCACACTCACGTATCACAAACACATTTGTGCCTACCGGACTCGCGTATTTCAACGCTAGGCTTGGAAAGTTGTACCTGTATTTCATTTTATTTAATTCATTGGCGACTGGTCATCTGGGTTACTCAGTCTCCAAACCACATCCACATCAACTCACATAAACATACTTAGTTTGACCAGATGTTTTTTTTAGAAAAGGGGGTTTTCCCCGGCCTCTGCATCAGATCGATGCATACGGCCTCTCTTATTAATGAAATAAAGATGTTCAGAACATAAGTCTTACAAACAAATGAAAAAAAGGTAGCGCGTAGCTCACACAGAGCAACGACTGAAAGACACAAATGGGATAAGCCACAAACCGGCTGGCATAATATGAGGTAGGTAAACTAGATGCCTATCCTATTACATGATCGCCATCCAAACCGGTTGAAGATATCCCGCGCAACCGTCTCCCACCGGACAGATCCAGTAACCAAACGCTCCCTGGCCTCCGTCGGAGTGAGTAAGGACCAAGTACGGATCAGCGCCGTAGCCCGGAACAACACCTGCAAAAAATGAGTATTTGATGTCCTGTTAAAAACCAAGTCATTCCTGCAGTTCCAAATTGCCCATAATAACGCACATACTCCTACACGAATTTGTCTGGCTGTTTCGGGCTCCGTCCTGAGCAACCACGCCCCAAAAAGCGTGTTTACCGATCTCGGTGGAGTAATATTAAAGGCAATTTGCACGGTGCGCCACAACCCTTGTGCCAACGGGCAATCAAAAAATAAATGTTTGATAGACTCATCCCGATCACAGAAGCTACACCTAGTAGATCCTGTCCAGTTGCGCTTAACTAGATTGTCCTTTGTAAGAATTACCTGTTTATGCACAAACCACATAAACACTTTAATCTTCAAAGGAACCTTAACGTTCCAGACTACCTTGGACGTAGGTATCACGGATGAATTAATGATATCAAGATACATAGACTTGACCGTGAACACCCCAGTTCTAGTTAGCTTCCAATACAACTGGTCGGGCTGAGGATTTAGCTGCACCTCCATCAGCCTACGGACCAAGTGAAGCCATGCTTCCCATCTCGGTCCAGCAAGCACTCTTCTAAACTGGATGTTAAGGGAATCGTCTGCATTATTGTGGCCACAAGGGCATCCCTACGCTGAACAATACGATACAGCGCTGGATCTTTGAGAAGCGAGGCGTGTCACCCAGCCACGTATCCTCCCGAATCGCGTATCAGCTCCATTACCAACAATACATTTAGTTACTGTTAAAGAAAGCGGATTTAGCCCTCATTAGCCCTTTCGAGCAGCGAGTCTGTAGGTCTCATAGTGACTTGGGATAAAGTCTTTGAGTACAGATATTTACTCCGTAAAATCTGCGCCCAAGTTGCCTCTGTCTCGAAGACAACAAACAGCCACTTACTCAGGAGGCACTTATTTTTGACTTCAAGATTTTCAATGCCAAGTCCTCCTTGGTCCTTTGGTCTGCAAATAATATCCCATTTGGCCAATCTATACTTCCTCTTAGATTCATCACTCTGCCAGAAGAAGCGAGAACGATAAAAGTCTAGTCTCTTCCTCACCCCAACTGGTACTTCGAAGAAAGATAGCGAAACATAGGTAAACTTCGTGAGCACCGAGTTAATGAGAATCAACCGGCCTCCATAAGACATGAGTTTTCCTTTCCAACAACTTAGTTTCTTCTCAAATCTATCCTCGATGCTCTTCCACTCAGCATTCGTTAACTTACGATGGTGTATTGGAATACCGAGATAAGAGAAAGGAAGAGACCCACTCTCACATCCGAACAATTGTGTATAAGCTTCCTGTTCGTCTTTGGCTCTACCAAAACAGAACAACTCACTTTTATGGAAATTAATCTTCAGCCCAGACAATTGTTCAAAAAGGCATAATACTAGTTTCATGTTCCTCGCCTTGGCCAAATCATGTTCCATAAAAATGATTGTATCGTCAGCGTATTGCAGGATGGATAAACCACCATCAACCAGATGAGGCACCACTCCCTCCACCTGACCAGCCTCTTTGGCCCTCCCAATCAAGATCGCTAACATATCAACCACAATATTGAACAGAATAGGTGACATAGGATCGCCCTGTCGCAAACCCTTGTGTGTTCGGAAATAGTGGCCTATGTCATCATTGACCTTAATGCCAACGCTACCTTTTTGCGTGAACGTTTCCACTTGATGCCTCCAGCGCTCATCAAAACCCTTCATTCTTAAAGCTTGCTGGAGGAACGGCCATTTGACTTTATCATAAGCCTTCTCGAAATCCACTTTGAAAATAACCCCATCTAGTTTTTTCGTATGAATTTCATGAAGCGTTTCATGTAGGACCACAACCCCCTCTAGGATGTTCCTATCCGGCATGAAAGCCGTTTGCGAAGGTTGAACAACAGCGTGCGCTATCTGAGTCAGCCTTATCGTACCAACCTTGGTAAAAATTTTGAAGCTGACATTGAGCAGGCAGATCGGCCGAAATTGTTCAATTTTGACGGCATCAGTTTTCTTAGGCAACAACGTTATCGTACCAAAATTCAGTTGGAACAGCTGCAAGTGTCCCGAGAACAAATCATGGAACATTGGCATCAGGTCCCCTTTGATAATATGCCAACACTTCTTGTAAAACTCAGCCGGGAAACCATCCGGCCCCGGCGCCTTATTACATTTCATCTTGGCAATAGCCTCGAAAACTTCCTTTTCCGAGAAAGGGGCTGTTAACACATCGTTCTCCACTGAAGAAAGTTGAGGGATATCGCTGACCCTAGACTCATCCAGGGATACACTACTCTCGTCTGGTGGATTTGGCCAGATGTTGTTCTACCTCCCCAAGATCTAGTTTAATAAGTAGAGCATCCATATCAGCCGTCTCCTTGTGGTTGGCACACCAGAATTGTGATAGTGTCGATGAGAAAACATGTGAGTAGGAGGCCAAAGAGCTGTTTCTTAAACAAACAAGGACCTAGATACAAATAAATTCAGATAGGCATTGTTTTGTTATTCTATGATACTTTATCATACTAGCGATCGGGGGAGTGGTCCACATACTTTGGCTTGATATATACTTCTTCAGAAAAGAAAAATCAAGGAGCCAGTTTACTTGCGAAGATCAGTGATAACCGCCCTTAGGGGTTACAGTGTCGCGAGCGTGAGTGCCTCTACAAAGGCTCATGTGGCTACTCACCCATAAAAGTCGGACTATTGTGTTAAAAGTTGACTCTGAAGTTACTCCCTCCGGTCCTTTTTACTCTGTACATTGGTTTTGCCGAAAGTCAAACTTTGCTAAGTTTGATCAAATTTATATTAAAAATTATTAGCATCTATAATATTTAATAAATATAATATGAAAATATATTCCAAGATGAATCTAATGATATTGGTGTTGTTATGTGAATGTCTATAATTTTTTATATAAACTTGGTCAAAGTTGGATGAGATTGACTTCAGACAAACCTAATATGCAGAGTAAAAAGGACCGGAGGGAGTACTATATAAGCCACCACCGTGAAAAGCTAACGGCACTTCGTCGAATCCTTTGACCGAGAAGATGACCACAAGCAGCAGGCCTTGGTTTATTGTTGTGTTGCTACTGCTAGTGTTCCTCCAACTCATCATTGTGCTCCAAGCTCGGAATTCTCCGGTCCCCTGTAAGTAAACCACTCAAGTGCATGACTCCACTACAATGTTTGTATATGTTGATGTCGTCGGCCCAAATTTTATGAATACTCTATCTGTTTCAAAATATAGTGCATATAGATTTTACCATAAGTTAAATTTTCCAAAGCTTGATCAGATTACTATAAACTTGGTCAAACTCCATAAAAATTTACTTCAAACAAAATCTTTATGCGCTATTTTTTTGAATTGAGGTGAGTACTTCATGATTAAATGTGTTAGCTATTAAAGTTGTATTATTTCTGGTGGAGTAAAGTTTACCTCGCTGCTGAAGAGATCAGCATAAATTCTTATTCTTTTTGAAGGCAGGTTGGTCGACGCACGTAGATATATGCCACTGTCTTATTCTGTTTGATCTATGTGCAGGCGACTATCGTCTTCCAGAAACCTGTGGCCGTATATAAATCATGAACTGAAGTTCGAGAAATGTGTGCATGCTTGCTTCATTGGGTTAACTATAGATTATCAGCATATAGGTTACTCAGTTTCCAAAGAAATAAAATGAAGTTGGACGCCGGGAATCAAGGTTTAGCCAGTTCACTGGGAGCAAGCTCAAGACAGGATGTACGGCTAAAATTTGTAATCAATGTTGCTCACCGATCACAATGTTTCATGTCTCCTTTAAGATGCATCTTGAATGAACCATAGATAGAATTTGCCATAATCTTTCAATACTATTACAATAATCTTGCCAAATAAAAATGGCCGACTTTTTTAGTAATTTGTGCAGCCGTTTTTTCCGGCTCGCTTTGGCTCTTTTATAACAAGTCAGCTGTATTTTCTTGGCTCGAACGGAAACCACTGTTTCTAGGATGCAACGATTCGGCTCCCGAGCATAAACAGTAAAATCAAAAGAAATAACAAAAAAATTGGCATGCAAGATGCTGAGTGTGTGATGTTCAGTAACCTTTAGCAAAAAAATAATATTCGGGCATGTGAGAAAGTTTGAACCTCGAGCTCCTCAGATGTCCAAACACCACCAAATTTTGCCCGGACATCACGCATTTGAGTATCGGGCTTGACAAAATATTATAATTTAAAAAAAAATTACTGAGGAGCCTACGCTCGGAATTGAATATTCGTTTTTTCTATATACTGGCCACTGGAGCCCACCGAAGGCCCGCGCGTTGTCCCCGTCCGAGAGAGCATGGACATCGGCATCGTCCACGTGCGCCATGTCACTGCCGCCTACACTTCCGCATGCACGGATGAGCTGCACAGGGCTCCCGCCTCCTCCACGCGCACGCGTCTGCATCGCACTCTCCGTCGGGTTGTGGTGGACGGCCTCGCTCTCCAGTCTCCATGGCGTTGGGTTGTGGTAGTCCTCATCGCCCTCCACGGTGGCGGAGACTGGTTGTGGAGGTCGGCCTCGGCGGAGGCGGTGAGGATCACTGTGCTGAGCGGCTCCATGGCGGAAACGACGAGTGCTCTAGCAGCGGGTGCGGCACGGTGGGCGGCGTCGATCGGGTGCAGCGCCAGAATGCCAGTTCGGTTTGCTTCTGTAAAAAAACAGAGAAAATGAAAATAACATAACTGACACGTCCAATCAACATCAAAATTGGAAAAACACTCAATGAGGTAAAATGTGACATAAGTTTTCTTAAATGAGGTTCAAATTGTGATTTTTGGCTAAGTGGGTACTATCTGTGACAAACCCGAAACTTGAGGGTAAAAAGTGAAATTAACCCTTTGTTTGAAATGTGGATAAAATGTAAATAGAAATCTAACACGTAGTTGCCTTTTCCATTGTTTGGCCTCGCCATGCAGACAAACCACCATTTCTTTTACTGAAATACTAAAAATGTAACGTCAAACTTTTTGGCATGACAAATTGAACTTACCTGGTCTATCATGTAGATGCTGGAGGACAGAGACCTTTTTATGACGGCGTCTACATGGCTGGAGCATATTTTTCTCACTCCATGGATGGCGATGTAACCTTCGGATAGGATCTACCCCCCACCATAGGCCGGATTGATTTATTTTTACTGTAAAACGATGTTATTTTTTGTTGTGCTGGACTTGTTGGTGTGCATCGTCCTAGGAAGAGGCTGGGAATTCTTTTAATACGGTTGGATCACCTCGATATATCAATTCAGTGAAATGTGCTTTATCGAAAACGGCGGACAGTTAGCAAAGTTGAAAAGTTCATTACCTCACTGCTGAGGAGATCAACGTAGACTATTTTCTTTTTATTGTTTTCTCGACAAGAAGGTTGAGATCAACTTAGATCTATGTCACTGTATGTCTCCTCTTTTCTTTTGGATCCTTGTTTAGGCCATTTTCTTCGTCCTATAAGAAACCATGAAGTGAAGTTGAAAACTTTTGTTGGGTTGTTTCCCAAGAAATGAAAATGATATTGAAAATATGCGTCCTGTCATGAATCAACGGTTGGGCTAGTTTGTGGTGCAATAAGCTCCAAGCGAAGGATACACTAGTCTGTATGTAAAGTCTCCCCACTTAGGGAGACTAGACTAACTACTGTGCACGGGAGGTCCCGTGCACGTCCAACCATTGATTGCTACGCCGTGATTCGTGCTAGACAGTGCAACTCAAAGATTGTATCAGTTTTATCTTTTGAACACGAAGTCAGATTTATCACCTGGTTGCACATTTGTGTTTCTCATAATGAAGCCTTCCAAACAAAAGCAATCTTGAATATATTTTGACAAAATTTAAAATTTAGGTTCTAAAACATGATCAAACTGGTAAAAAAATCGTGATTTTTTAGAAATTTAGGAAAAGCCAAAAATCTTCTGTAAATAATTTGCGTACTCGTATAAAACTTACGAAAAATAACTCCTGTAAATAATTTGAGTGAAAAAGAAATTCCAGGACAATATAGAGTAAATAGTAACTCTAATTTAGGTTCTAATATAATAGGCCCTCCCTGTTCCAGTTGATTCCAGATCGGCAGCGCATTATGCCTCCATGTATATCTATATGTTTTCCAGATTCTTTTGAAATTTAAAAATATGAATTTTGATTATTTTTTTCAAAAACTGGCCTCCAAATGGGATTTCCGGACACAGGTGCCTTTTTCCTAGTTTCGCCCCAGCTACTCCGGTAAACCAGCATTCCTTTTAAACTGAAAGCTGGGACCTTGATTTTCTTAAACAATATACTTCTGCTGGATCGGAATACAAGGACCCATCATACATTGTGTCTAGCTTTGAAACCAATTTAACCAAGAAAATCATAGTCATGTTCCGCAGAAAGTATACCGTTAAAAACATCCTTCGAATCAAATCTGATGGTACACTTATTTTGGATATAACTCTTTTCTTTGAGTTAAATCGGTGGTCATAAGTTAGGCTCAAAATACGATAAGACATTGTATACCGATCTACAGGGAGTAGGTATATGAGCGAAGGCATTAAATAAAGTAGGGTTTTAGATTTCCCCACGGACAGTTAGTTAAGCTTAGAAGTTCATTGCCTCACCGTGGAGTGGATCAACGTAGACTCTTTGTTATTGTTTTTCAAAAGGATGGTTGATCAACGTAGATCTTTTCCTCTGGATTCTTGTGCAGGTTATTTTCTTCGTCCTCTAAGAAACAATGAAGAAAAGTTGGAAAGCTTTGTTGGGTTGTTTCCGAAGAAACGAAATGCTATAGAAAATATGCACTCCTGTGTCCGGAATCCACGGTTGGGCCAGTTTGTTGGCAGTAAGCTCAAAGCAAAGGATTTAGTATGGATATAAAGTCTCCCTAGGTGCGATTTGATGGGATTTCTGTTAGAAGGGAGAGAGAGTGATTGATGGAATTGTCGTTTATCGTTGTATTGCTTGAGCCTCGTGGGCATATAAATAGAAGTACAATCATCTACTTGGAGTACAAGACAAGCCAGAACAAATCCTAGTCTATCTCGTCTTTCCTAATAAACATTATACTCAACATCCCCCGCAGTCACAGCAGTAGCGACGCAGACGGTGAGGCGGAGAAGAATCGAAGGCAAGCCGCGGACACCCCCACAGTCGGAGCGGTCGACGCATCGCGGAGTCGTGGCTGGAGTGAAAACCGACGAGGTTGCTCAAGCAGGCGGTAGCCCTTTGTGTCGTTTGTCGATGTAGCCGAAAGCGTGTGTGGTGGAGCCGTGGACGAGGTAGACGTGCGAAGAATGCCGTGGTCGATGTCGAGTCAGGGTGGCCAGTGTCGAGGAAGTCGCCGTGGAGCCGCGGGCGCAAGGAGGCACCGAGTTAGCATGGGCGCATTGGTGTCGAAGTAGTGGTGCGCTGGGAAGAAGATGTTGTTGACGACGCGTTGCGGTGGGTTTGCCAAGCCCCGGGACACATCGTGGACGAAGGCACGCACCAGTGTTGCCAGCACCGGGCATGCGTAGACGGACGAAGACGAAGTTGACGAAGCGCCGACCAGGCTTGCCAGGCCCGAGGACACGTCGCATCGGAGTTGCCAGCACTGGGCATGCGTAGACGAGGGACCTGCATGAGCTGTACGCCATGTCGGAGAAGTCGGAGGGGCCAGCAGAGAAGAACTCGACGACGGTTGCGGCGCCAATCGGCGCGGGGCCAATGTCGCCCGCGGTTGTCGGAGTAGATGAAGCGGTCGGGGTAGATGACGGCGACGCTAGCGACGAGTTGGTACTGGACGAAGACGAAAAGGGTGGACGGGCGGCGGCGACAGCTACGAAGGTAGCGGCGGCGGCGGCCAAAGAAGAGCGGCAGCGGCGGCCTGAAGGCGGCGGCGGCTAGGTTAGGAGTGCGGCGGCGGTGCTCGAAGTAGGCGAAGAACCCTGGCAGCGTGACGAAGACCGGCGCGGACGGTGGCGTTCCCGCGCCAAGGGAGACGACGCGGCGCATACCACGGGAGGTCGGCGGGGACGGCGGAGGGACCGCGGGCAGCGCGCGCTACTGACCGAAGGGGCGACGCAGCGGAGGTAGGCGGGTCGGGCGGCGGCGGAAGACCTCTGGCGGCGGCGGGGACGCGGGCGCGACGTTGCGCCCAAAGGGACGACACAACGGCGGTTCGCGAAGTCGGTGCAACCGCGGGGACGGCCTTGGGACGGCGGCGTGGACTGCGTGCCACGCTTCGCTTCTACGGCCCGACGGGCGACGAACGGCAGCGCGAGGGTCGATGCAGCCAGGGACGGCCTAGAGCGAGCGCCCTGGCGGTGGGGACCGCGGGTTGCGGCACTACGCGAAGAAGGGGCGACGATGGTGACGCTGGTCGATGCTGCCGGAGAAGAACCACGGGCGGCGGCGCTGCGGTCCGGACGGGCGACAGCGGCAGCCCGATGCTCGATCGGTGGAGAGGCGCACTAAACTCGGGGCGATCTTCACGGGACTGCGGAAGCGCGCAGAACCGACGGGCAGGTCGGTCGCATGGCGTAGATGAGGCGGATCGCGGCGGCGAAGCGGTGATGAAGCGGCGGCGGCGGCGGCAGGCGGCTATGATTGGCAGCCGCATGGCGCGAGGCCGCTGGTCGGGTGATGCAGGAGTCCCGGTCGGAGCAGGCGGTGACGGCCGGCGTAGATCGACGGGCGGGCCGTCGCGCGAACGGCGGCGGTGAAGGGCCGCCACATGACGCGAGGTCGCCGGGTCGGGGCGACCGGCGGATCACGCCGGGGTTGGAATAGAGGCGCACGGGGTCGACGCGCTGCGGTGGGCGACGCAAACCGGATCACATAGACCGGAAAACCAAAAAGTAGACGCCGATCAAAGCGACCGGCGAGAGAGAAACCTGGATTAAAGGATCGGAAAAAAGACTCTCTAGGGCAGCCGGCCAACACGGCCGGCGGACGAACCCTAGTTACGGGCGGCGCGGCCCCCCGGCGGCGGTCATGAAGGCCGACCGCCCGCGGCGGCAAAATCTTGAAGCGGCGGCTAGGGTTTAGGATCGACTTGCGATAGATACCATGTTAGAAGGGAGAGAGAGGGATTGATGGAATTGTCGTTTTTCGTTGTATTGCTTGAGCCTCGTGGGCATATATATAGAAGTACAATCGTCTATTTGGAGTACAAGACAAGTCAGAGCAAATCCTAGTCTATCTTGTCTTTCCTAATAAACATTATACTCAACAATTTCAACATGATATGGTGTGTCATGATAAAATGATTCAACGGGATATGCTTTTGAAAATTCCAAATGACATGAAGCCTGGTCATTTCAATAATATGTGTCACAGTCTCAACTACACACTCAGCAACGCATTTGTGCCTACTGGACTTGCGTATTTCAACGCTCGCCTCTGGGAAGTTGTACTTGAATTGCATTTTTATTTGATTCATTGGTGGTTGGTCATTTCGGTTACCCAGTCTCCAAACCACATCCTGATCAACCCACATAAACATACTTAGTCTGACCAAATGTTGTTCCACCCCCTCCCCAGGGCCCCCAAGATGTTGTTTAACAAGTAGAGCATCTCCAATACTCCGTATCTGGCATCTCCTTGTGGTTGGCGCACAGATTTTTGATAATGTCGATGAGAGAATATGTAATGAGCAGGCCAAGGAGTTGTTTGTGGAACAACAAAAAAAAATATTTTTTGTTAATACAAAGGACTTGATTTTATTTTTTTTGTTAATACAAAGGACCTAGAAAAAAATCCATCTGAATTTATTTTTTTCGAAAAGGAGGCATACCCCCGGCCTCTGCATCTCTTGATGCACACAGCCAATCTGAAAATTGTTAACGTTTGGTATTTCTATGATACTTTATCATACTAGCATTCGGGGGAGTGGTCAAATACTTTGGCTTGATATATATTTTTTCAGAAAAGAAAAACCAAAGAACAGATTTACTTGCCAAGAAAGTGAATGGCGGAGCTTTGGGGCTACAGTGTCGAGCATGTGAAAGCCTCCGTGAAGGATCATGTGGCAAACTCATCCATAAAAGTCGGACTATTGTGTTAAAAGTTGACTCTGAAGCTACTATATAAGCCACAACCACGAGAAGCTATGGGCAGTTCGAATCCTTTGTTTGCCTCACTATATAGTTCTTGTGACTGGGAAGATGTCGACAAGCAGCAGGCCTTCGCTTATCGCTGCGTTGCTGCTACTGCTGGTGTTCCTCCAACTCATCATTGTGCTCCAAGCTGGGAGAACAGACCCCTGTAAGCAAACCTCTGAAGTGCATGACCTCACTACAATTTTGTGTATGTTCATATCGCCAGCCCAAATTTTGTCAATACTCTCTCGGTTTCAAATATAGTACGTACGTATCGATTTTACTGTAAGTTAAATTTTGCAAAGTTTGATCAGATTACTACAGACTTGGTCAAAATTCATAAAATTTCACTTCAAACGAAATCTATATGCACTATCTTTTGGAATGTTGACAGTAATTGCATAGTTCATGATTAAATGTATTAGGCCTATTAAGATTTTAATATTTCTGGTGGAGTAAAGTAGTTTATGCCACTGTCTTATTCTGTTCTTTGGATTTCTGTGCAGGTAATTATCGTTATCCAGAAACCTGTCGCCGTAAATAAATTAACTATGTACTGAAGTTCAAAAATCATGAGCATGCTTGCTTCGTTGGGGTAATTAGGGTATAATCATTTACTTAGGTTATTCAGTTTCCCAAGCAATGAAATGAAGCTGGAAAAGAGGGATCCGCCTTGCCTACTCCCTCCCCATGCTCCCATCCGTGCTCCCACTTCATCCTACGGCTGTCCTTTTTTCTTTTTCCTTTCTAATCTAATCATCTCCCCCCTGATTTTAAGGGGGTGGGGCTGAGCTTTATTTTGTTCCAATCAAATCAAGCCACGTACGCGGGAGCACGGATGGGAGCACGCGCAGGGAGCAGGCAAGTCTCGTCCGGAAAAGAGTGTACCAAGGTTTTGCCAGTTCGCTGGGCGTAAGCTCAAGACAAGGATGTACTGCACTAATTGTAATAAATGTTGGCTCATCGATCGGAAAGTTTATTTTCTCCTTTTAATTAGGTCATTTTGACAGAACTACAGCTGGAATTTGTAATCTTTCAACATTATTACCACGATTCTGCGCGAGTGGTTTTCCAAAATGCCTGAATATTTGGAGTCAATATTTCCTACAAACACTTACTTCTAGCGGACGATTTTGCGCAGCACGTTGATTCGATAAATGAATTTTTGAAAAACTGCACATGGTTTTAGACTTAAAATCTGACGCATAGTTATGAACTTGCGTCTATCAGTCGCCAAGCGGCATGGGGTTGCAGAGGGAGAGGCAAAGAGGAGATGAATTGCTGTGAAAGAGCCGCTCACGAGAGAAGGGGCAGACGGGGAATCCGCAATCAGTTCATCGACAGAGGAAGAGCCCAAGCGATCAAGTAGGAAGAGCAACCATAGCAGATTCCCTGAAGATGTAGCCTCTCTAAAACTGAAAAGATAGCTTCTGGGAAAAAAAAAACCTAAGAGCCAGTGTGCAAACTCAGCTTCCCTAATCTGCACCCTTTCTGATTTTCTCTCTCTCATTTCTCATACTCTCTCCGTTTCAAAATGTAGTGCGTATATTTCTGAAAAGTCAAACTTTGACCAAGTTTGTTGAGAAAACTATTTATATTTACAATACCAAAAATATAAATTATGAAACTATATCTTTATGATGAATCTATTGATATATGTTTGGCATTCTAGATGCAAATTTTTTTCTCCATAAACATGGTCAAAGTTTTTGAAGTTTGACTTTTCAAAAAATTCATATGCACTATATTATGGAATGGAGGGAGTATCAAACACTTGAACAACTGCAAACTCGACAGTTCATATGTATATTTGGGAAAAAATTTATCGATTATCGATACTGTACATAGGTAGTAGAATAAACTACATCCTTCTCTACTGAACTAGATAGATACCTAGTTGGGTGTTGGGGCCGTTCTGCTCATAGGTGGGCGCGGGCACATCCATGTCGTTCTTGTGGATGAGGTGCCATCCAAGGTCTAGGTCTATTTCAGAACTCTCTGTTTTGTTGCTTATGACATGGATGGGGCTTGTTCCAGGTGAAAGCTCATGATGATGACATTCAAGTTCATCCTTTTCCTTATTGAAAGCAGCATGAGAAAAAACATTTCCCTTCTAGGACTAATAACGGAAAATCGTTGTCTAGGTGCCGTCAACACCCATGGGCGTCGGTCTCTCCTTGGAGGACACCATCAATCTCACATTTCCCTTCTCGCGGCATGGGAAGCTTCAGGGTCAGGCTAGATCGAGGCGGACAGTGTAGTGCTTCACAATTTTGTCCTCAATGAACCATGTCCAACATCTTTGCCCCCCATCGCCGCCGGAACAACTATACATTGGGAAACAATGATTGCAGAAAGAATAGAGAAAAAAAACTTGGCACGTTGGATTGGAGATGGATGACACATTGTTTTGTAAGTTTTGTAACTTGCCGGTGGAAAATGTCTGCCACTCCCCCAATACATTTTTTTTTGAATTGCCCCCAATACATAAACTCTTATGAATATTTTTTATATGTGCATAAGTTTTATACCTATTGCCGGTGAAAATATCTATGCACATAGATCCCTCTCCACTTGAATCTATGTAGACCACTCTGCCTGAAATTCGGTATGCATAATCATTATTGTGGGAAACATTTTTACCCTTGTTTATTGAGGTTGCGGTGCTTTTTAGGGAAAGTTTTGGTTTTCTTTTTTTCAAGTAGAGAGAGAGAGTAAGTTGTGTTTTTCTTTGAATTTTTTGTTTTAGTTTTTCTGGGAAAATTTTGTTTATTTTAGTTTTTAGGGTTTTTTGTTTATTTTAGTGTGTGTGTGTGTGTGTGTGTGTCTCTCTCTCTCTCTCTCTATATATATATATATATTATATTATATATATATAGAGAGAGAAGGCCGCTGGGCCTGTTCCCTCATTCGAGTGTGGGCCTACTGCACCCCGTCGTCGTATACAGTTGGATGGGCCTTTCACGACCCGGGCAGCGTGGTTGGTTCAATGGAGGAAGTGAAGCGGCTCCACGCGCGCTTGCTCCGCCGCGGGGAGCGCCGCCTGCAGCCGCTCCTCCTCCGCGTCCTCGCTGCCGGCGACCTCCGCTACGCCGCGCTCCTCCTCGCCACCTCCTCGCCCCCCTCCGCGACGCTCCACGACCGCCTCCTCCAGGCGCTGGCCGCCTCGCGCAGCCCGCTCCTCCTCCGCTCCTTCTCCCGCGCCCACCGCCTCCGCCTCCTCACCCCTCTCTCCTTCACCTTCCTCCTCTCCGCCGCACCCCCCTCCTCCGCGCCCTTCTCGCTCTCCGCCCACGCCCTGCTGCTCAAGTCCGGCCACCTCGCGCCCGGCGACCCCTTCCTCGGCTCCGCGCTCGTCTCCTTCTACGCCAGGAACCGCCTCCTGCGCGACGCCAGGCGGGTGTTCGACGAAATGCCGCGCGGGGACACGGCCGTCAGCAACGCGCTACTCTCGGCCTACGCCAAGGCCGGCCTCCTCGACGCCGCGGAGAAGCTGTTCGGGGAAATGCCGGACCGGAACGTGGTCTCCTGGACCGCCATGGTGTCCGGCTACGCGCAGAACGGGCGGCACGAGGAGGCCGTGGGGGCGTTCCTGGAGATGTGGGAAGGGACAGGGGTGCAGCCGAATGAGCTGACGGTGAGCAGCGTGCTGCCCGCTTGCGCCGCTGTTGGGGCCATGGAGCTGGGGAGGAAGGTGGAGGAGTATGCGAGGCGCAAAGGCCACCTGGTGAATGTGTATGTGGCCAATGCACTTCTGGAGATGTATGCCAAGTGTGGCAGCATCCAGAGAGCTTGGCAGGTGTTTCAGGGGATCGGTCGTCGGCGAGATCTCTGTTCTTGGAACTCGATGATCATGGCATTTGCCTTGCATGGCTCCTGGAGGGAAGCGCTTTCCTTGTTCCATAAGTTGAGGGTGAGGATTTCTTCCTTGAATTGTATTGTACTCCTATGTGTTTGCACTAACGCAGGTTCACTTCCTTGTGATTTGCTTGCAAAGTTATTATTTGGTACTAGATTTAGTGATTGGTGACATTAGAATCACATAGCAAATTACGTCATTTCTCACTCTGGAACTTGAATCTTATTTTACTGAATCCAGATGACAGGGGTCAAACCAGATGGTATCACATTTGTTGGAGTCATTTTGGCTTGCACTCATGGAGGTTTGGTGGATGAAGGCAAGCTACTCTTTGACTCGATGGAAGCAGAATTTAGTCTTACTCCAAGAATCGAGCACTATGGTTGCATGGTTGATCTGCTAGGGCGTGCTGGTCTCCTAAATGAAGCCTACAGTATGATAGTAAGCATGCCAGTGGAGCCTGACGCTGTCATCTGGGGAGCCTTGCTCGGTGCCTGCAGCTTCCATGGAAACGTAGAACTAGCAGAAACAGCAGTAAACAAACTCATCTTTCTCGAGCCACAAAACACTGGAAATCTGGTCATCCTGTCAAACATATACGCGTCGTCTGGAAAGTGGGACGGTGTTGCCCAGGTATGGAAGTTACTCAAGGAGAAAGACCACAAGAAATCAGCTGGGTACAGCTTCATAGAGCTAGATGGCAGGATGCACAAGTTCCTTGTTGAGGATAAGTCACATCCAAGATTTGTGGAGGTGTACAGCACCCTTGACAGTGTCACAATGCTCATGAAACTTGTCAGTCTAGAAAATGAGGAAGAAGTGGAACAGCTGTTTATGTCAAATGTAGAGATCTAAATTCCCAGAGATGTGAAGAGACTGTGATCATAAAAGTGATCTGGGATTGCCTATGAACTGCTCTGCTCTGATCTTCCGGGTCAAATTGATGTGGAAAGGGATTCTTCAAAAAGGTGGCAACAGAAGGAATGCCAAATCAAGCGAGTGTGTTGCACCACCTGGGCGTCGACTCTTCTCTTCTTGCTGATATAAATCAAAATGGTCGTTCATGCTGTGCTTGCTATTAAGATGCACAGACCACCGAGAATTGCAGACGAAGCATATAATCCAAGATACAGCCCAACAAGGTACTGTTATTCTTGAGCAGAGGCGGAGCCAATCCTCTGTTCCCTTTTGGAGCTTTGGCATCTGGCAAGTTATAGCTGCAACCTGCGACGACGCCGAGGTGAGTTTTCCCAAAAGAACATCATTGCCAGTTGCTCGGAAGGTGCTGTTGCGTAGTGGAGAGGAGGTTGACCTGCAGAGCCTGGACCTCTCGGGGTCACCGGCGGTAGCGCCACCAGTGATCTTGAGAACCAGACTATAGTCCCAACAAGGTACATCTCGTTTCATGAATGAGGCGATCCCTGTAATAACACGTTCCCTCCTGATGTGTTCGATTGCAGTTTATTACTCAATTTGATTTATTATTGAGCTGGTAAAAGAAGTAGCAGATATAGAGAGTTTGTTTATAGCTCCCGTGCACATGCAGGATGCATCCATTATCTGGACTGGCCTTTTTTTTTGGTCAAGATCTATGTTGGAATCTTGGAATTTGTTTGCTCGTTTGGAGAACATAATAAAAATGGCTAGACAGGACTAGAAAAAAAAAGGCTAGAATTTTCTTTCCTGTTCGCCACAACATGTCAATTTCTAGTTATTTTTGGGGTTTTGCTAAATGTCATGTGGCTGAATTTTTTGCTGGCGTCAGTTGAATTCGGTCGAGGCCAATGATAGGGGCGACATGAGGAGCGCAGTGATGTTGACCCTGGCGTGGCCGAGCCAGGACCTCGCTGGAGACAGGACAATGCTGCGAAGGGCAGCAAGCTGTGGTGTCCAGGCTAAGGTGAGGAAGCAGGTTGACGGGTGCGGGTCAAGGAGGGGGGGGGGGGGTGCTTTGCAGGTGTCGCTGCAGATCAGTTGGGCATAGAGGCGTGGTCGCGGTGGCGAGAAGCAGCAGCGGTGGGGGGAGGGTATGGCGGCAAGGCGCCATGTGACAGTGCGTGCTGGCCGCGGGGGTGTAGTCAGTCGGATGCGGCGGGGTCGACGGTTTGACGGGAGGAAGAAGAAAGAGAGGTCCAGTGCGGCGCGGTCGTGGCTGTTGGATGGAGATCCAACGGCCCAATTGGTACGTTGAAAATATGGTGTTGGTAGAGTCGTACGTTGAAAATATTGGTGCACCTGCTATGAGAGCCCAGCAGCTTAGTTATGGATGGGAACATTAACTATTCGTTGAGAAGTGCACGTACGCGTCGATCCAGACCACGTTGGTACGCTCCTATGGATCCGCTGAACCTGGCCGGGAACGTGGCTGGCGATGGATGCTTCGTAGATCTCGACGCTCCAAAGTCCAAACCTTCCAAAACAGTACGATGCAGACGACAGCTGAGGCAGTAGAGAGGCCCACGACGGGCCAGGCAGATAACCATGGCGTCCTCCTCCCGCTCCCACCAAGAAGAAGAGGAGGAGGAGCATGGTCACCGCGGCGGCCATGGCGACCGGATCACCATCCCACTCCTCCGTAAGGCGCCTCCTCTCTGCTTAGCTCACCTCTGCTCTGCCAGCTGACCATTTCTCCTCTGCTCTTCTCATGGCGCAGCGAACCGGCCGTCAAAGTCGCGGAGCTCGCCGGACCACGACGACGACGGCCATGGCGTATCGTCGGAGAACTCGCCGATCGAGCAGGTGGCGCTGACGGTCCCCGTGGGCGACGACCCGGACACCCCCGTCCTCACCTTCCGGATGTGGGTGCTGGGCATGGCGTCCTGCGCCGTGCTCTCCTTCCTCAACCAGTTCTTCTGGTACCGCAAGGAGCCGCTCACCATCACCGCCATCTCCGCCCAGATCGCCGTCGTGCCGCTCGGCCGCCTCATGGCCGCGGCGCTCCCCGAGCGGGCCTTCCTCCGCGGCTCGCGCTGGGAGTTCACCCTCAACCCGGGGCCGTTCAACGTGAAGGAGCACGTGCTGATCACCATCTTCGCCAACGCCGGCGCCGGCACTGTGTACGCCATCCACGTGGTCACCGCCGTCCGCGTCTTCTACGGCAAGAACCTCACCTTCTTCGTCTCCCTCCTCGTGGTGCTCACCACGCAGGTGCTCGGGTTCGGGTGGGCGGGGATTTTCCGGCGGTACCTCGTGGAGCCGGCCGCCATGTGGTGGCCATCCAACCTCGTGCAGGTCTCCCTCTTCAGGTACATACGACTTCCACTGTCCGGCAAGAAACTTCATTTTCGAACTTTTCATTGCATTATTACATGGCCAAATATAATTTGCCGGTCAAGATGATGCACTGGCACCACACAAAACTCCAACTCGAAACTATCTTAACAATTTGATCATGAATTATTTTCCTAAAACTTACGTACAATTGCTGGTGTTTGATGCGTGCAAGCAATGTATATATGCCTCTGTTTAAACTGCCAAAGCGTCTTATATTTATGAACAGAGGGTGTACTTGCTGTATGCTTCCAAGTAGGAGATTTGAATTTTGAGCAAATTGGCATAAGCTATTGTTGATGTGGAGAAGTAGACACCTCATGTGGGTCATGACACGTCAGGCTGGCCCTGCTTAATTACATCCAAGAAAATTAGATGATTGCAACAGCTTAGCCACCAAAAGATTCTAAACACAATGATAAAACTCGAGATTAAGAGGGGGAAAAAACTCCGATCGAGGATTTAATTAGCATATGGCCCCTGTGAGTTGTTGGGGCCAGAGAGGTCATCCTACTTTTTCAAGTCAATGGCTTTCTTTTAGTTAACACCACTTGAGAGTAATATATAGCATAAGGTTCCTGCACTGATTCTGAAAACGACCACTGGATGGTATCATGCTGACATGCTCATGCCTTACTTTCATTGAAAAAACATGGACAAAATTAAATGAAATCCGGTGGCCATCCTAGGGAAATGCAGTGAGTTAATGAAGACACACAGAATAAGATTAGAACAAAAACATTTTTTTTGCTCGAGGATCAGAGAAATCAATGGTTTGAATAATATATACTGAAAATGCTTGAGCAAATTTTCCCTGAGAAGTGAGAAATCACGCTTTCAATGCATATTTTCACCAGGGCGCTCCACGACGATGAAAGGCGGCGAAAAGGGGGATTCACGCGCAACCAGTTCTTCTTGGTGGCGTTCGCCTGCAGCTTTGCGTACTACGCCTTCCCGGGCTACCTGTTCCAGATGCTCACCTCCCTCTCCTGGATCTGCTGGGTCTTCCCCAACTCCGTGCTCGCCCAGCAGCTCGGCTCAGGCCTCCACGGGCTCGGCATTGGCGCAATCGGCCTCGACTGGGCATCGGTTTCCAGCTACCTTGGGAGCCCTCTCGTCAGCCCCTGGTTCGCCACTGCAAATGTCGCTGCAGGCTTCTTCATCGTCATGTACATCATCGTGCCTATTGGGTACTGGTTCGATTTCTACAAGGCGCAGACCTTCCCCATCTTTTCTTCTGGTCTCTTTACCACGTCTGGGCAGAAGTACAACATTTCGGCTATCGTGGACGACCATTTCCATCTCGATACAGAGGCGTATGAGAAAAACGGTCCACTGTACCTCAGCACTCTCTTTGCTGTCACATATGGTATCGGTTTCGCGTCTCTTACTGCGACAATCGTTCATGTCCTCCTGTTTCACGGAAGGTAAAATCTTGTCAGTTTGTTTTCGACAATCACATGGTTGCGGCAACTAATTAAGAATCAAAATGCTTGTGTGCAGGGAAATTTTGCAGCTAAGCAGATCAGCTTTTCAAGGGAAAAGTGTGGACATACATACGAAGCTAATGAGGAGATATAAGCAGGTCCCTGAGTGGTGGTTCATCTGCATCCTTGTAGTTAACATTGCCGTCACTGTATTCGCTTGCGAATACTACATAGAGCAGCTCCAGCTGCCCTGGTGGGGTGTGTTACTTGCATGCGCCATTGCCTTTTTCTTCACCCTCCCAATCGGAATTATCACGGCAACAACAAACCAGGTAAGGATTCTATCAACTTCCATCACGGCATGCCATACAGATCTGGAGCAGTAGATCCACAATTCACATTCTTCCACTCTATGCAGACCCCAGGACTGAACATCATCACAGAGTACATCATCGGGTACTTGTACCCGGGACGACCCGTCGCAAATATGTGCTTCAAGGTATACGGGTATATCAGCATGCACCAAGCTCTGATGTTTCTGCAAGATTTTAAGTTGGGCCACTACATGAAGATTCCCCCAAGGACCATGTTTATGGCTCAGGTAAGCTCTATTTGGCCATCATAGTATATGTAACATTTCCACTGCATAAGCGCACAGAAGGCATTAAGCAGCAACGTTTTGGAACATGACAGGTGATCGGAACAACGATCGCGGCATTTGTGTACCTTGGGACAGCATGGTGGCTGATGGACACAATCCCCAACATCTGCGACACTGAGCTCCTCTCAGCAGGCAGCCCTTGGACCTGCCCCGGTGATCATGTGTTCTACGATGCGTCAGTCATATGGGGTCTTATTGGCCCGCGAAGAATATTCGGTGACCTGGGAACCTACGCGGCAGTGAACTGGTTCTTCTTGGGGGGAGCCGTCGCACCGCTCCTCGTGTGGTTAGCGCACAGGGCATTCCCAGGCCAGAACTGGATCGTACTCATCAACATGCCCGTGATGCTCGGTTCCATCTTCCAGATGCCGCCCGCCACTGCGGTCAACTACACCACATGGATACTGATCGGGTTTCTGTCAGGCTATGTGGTGTATAGATATCGGCGTGACTGGTGGGAGCGACACAATTACCTTCTCTCGGGTGCACTAGATGCAGGTCTGGCGTTCATGGCAGTTTTGATTTACTTGTGCCTGGGCTTGGAGAACATCAGTTTGAACTGGTGGGGCAATGACTTGGATGGATGTCCCCTGGCCTCTTGCCCCACCGCTAAAGGTGTAGTCGTCAAGGGCTGCCCAGTGTACAACTGAGCATCTTCTCTTGTGTGGCGGTTGGTCCCTGGAGAAACTGGAATTGTGAGCAAGCAGAGATCGATGTAAATAGCGAATGTTTGTTCGTACCTTTTAAAGATGAGAAATTGGTTTTATTTTATCCTATTTGTGCAAAGTAGCACAAAGATTAGATTGCCTGAAGAACAATCTTTAGTGCCAATAGGTTTTCACCGCCAAATGAACTGTTGTCCCAGCTAGTAAATAAGTGATTCTTTGATTGTTTGAAGTCCAGTAAAAGCAGGTAGCACGGGACTTGCAAGTTGCAGGTTCTTAACTGAATTTTTTTTCTGAATTTCTCACACACAATGTACCACAACTAGTAACTTTATGGCTGCAGATTCTTATTCTTTTTCAGAAAAACGGGGAGTGATCCCTGGTCCCATTAACCAGAATGAAACCACAGAGTAGCCTGACAAAGGTTCAAAGGTGCAAAGGTGCAAAGGAAGTACGCAAATTCTCTTTGTGCCTCGACTTGTCAGGTGTCATACATTATATGACTGCAATCTGTTAATCTATAGAGGGAAGGGAACGCTCAACTACTGCTCTAACATTAGCAGTCCAGCTTTCTCCCTTCCAATAATTGTAATTGAAACCAAGGTGTATTACGCCATTATATGGAAGGAATATCATGGCAATTTGACAGAGTAAGTACAGACTTGTTTCACAGTGGGAGACCAGTGCCAAGAATTTTCTTCAGAAAATACTCATGACAATTTGACAGAATAAGTTTTAAGCTTGTAGCCTTTCAGGCCTAGCCTGCACATCGCATTAACAAATACTCGTATTCACTGTAGAGTTTACTCTGAGCCTCTTACCAGAGTTGGCCGCCGACAACTTGCTCCACCGCCGCCCCCACGTCGGAAGATGACCGCACCTGTCCCTACTCCTCTCCATCATGACGACGCCGGTGGTCGGACTAGTCCACGTGCCGAGCTACGGGGAGGTCAGGGACTGGCAAAATTGAACTGGATTGGAGGGCTGGCCGGCGGCAAGGTATGGCTGCAATTTTGGGGCACCTCTATTTCTCGCTTTAAGCGAGCACAGGAGAAGCCTCGCGTCGGGGCACCCCAATATCGGCCGGCCCAGCAACGCTGGAGGCTACAGCCTTTTTGTTTGTTTGTTTTTCTGTTTTCTCTTCTTTTTATGTTTGATTTTTGTACTTTTCTTTATACATTAAAATATTCTACAAATATATACAGAAAACACTCTCCAAAAAGACATTTAAAAATGTTGAATAAGTATTAAAAATGTTGAACAAGTATTTAAAAAATATTGAATGAATATTTGAAAATGTTGAACATGTATTTGACAAATGTTAAACATATATTTGACAAATATTGACAAGTATTTGAAAAAATTTGAACAAGTATTTTAAAATGTTAAATAAGTATTAATTTTTGAATAAGTATTCTAAAATATTGAATAAGTATTACAAAATGTTGAATGAGTATTTGAAAAATGTCGAACATTTACTTAATTTTTTTGAATAAGTATAAAATGTTGAAAAATATTTGAAAATGCTGAATAAGTATTAAAAATATTGAATGAGTATTTGAAAAATATTGAACATGTATATGAAAAATATTTGAATAAGTATTAAAATGTTGAACAATTATTTGAAAAATGTTGAATATGTGTTCGGACAATGTTGAATGTGCATACAAAAAATGATGATCACTTATTCAAAAAATGTTTTGACATGTACGAAAATCTAGAGTGAAACAAAAACAAACATAAGAAAAAACAAAAAATGGAGAAGAAATGTTAGACGTGTATTTGAAAAATATTGTTGACATATATACAAAAAATAGAATAATAACTAAAAGAACAAACAGAAAGGAAAAAGAACAAAAAACAAAATGCAAAAAATAATGAAAAAACGGAGAAGAAGAAAAAGAATTGAAATAAAAGAAAGAAAAAGGAGAATAAAGAAAACCAAAGAAAGCAGAAAAGAAATAAAAAATCTGTGAAAGAAAACGAAAAAAACTGACTCAAATGGCTTAAAGACTGACGCGCCCCTAGTTCTAACCGTGAATGGAATCTGTTCGTATGGCTAGCAGCACCGTCTACTATCCTACGCGGTCAGGGATCGATGCCTGCTTCTCCACAAATAGTCGCCACGGCGATTTGGGGGATCGGTGCTGGAGACGACAAGGTCCAGGGACTGGTATATTCTACCCATTCTTCCTTGGGCTGGACCATATGAGGCCTAGGGCTCGATATAGCCACTTGGCGCGCTCTCAGCCATTCGCCATGTGTCGCGCTCTGGGCGCTTCCTCCGGATTTTATTTTATTTTATTTTTTTTGCGCGTTTTTGACTTTTTAAACAGTTTTTTTCGTTTTTTTACGTTTTGGTTTTCCACCGGTCTTCCCTAGCTTTTCGATCAAAAATTTTTTTTGCGCAAAAAGACACATTTTTTTTCCGCGAGAGTCACGGTTTTGTTTTGCGAGAGGCACGGTTGTGCTCTCGCGAGAGGCACGGCCGTGCCTCTTGGAAACGAAAAAAAACGTGTTTTCTATTTTTTTTCCTTTCGCGAGAGGCACGGTTTTGCTTCCGCGAGAGGCACGGTTGTGCTTTCGCGAGAGTCACGGCCGTGCCTCCTCGGAAACGAAAAAAAAATGCATTTTCTGTTTTTTTTTCTTTCGCGAGAGGCACGGTTTTGCTTCCGCCAGAGGCACGGTTGTGATTTCATCAGAGGTACGGGCGTGCCTCTTTCGAAAAGGGAAAAAACCCGTGCTCATAGTTCGGTTTATTCGTCCGGTTTTTTCTCTCTGTTTTTTTTGTGAAAAAAAGTTCGTAAAAACCTATCAACATGGGATCTAGTTTTGAAGACCTCGACGCGAGGAATCCGATGGCGAAAGCGGTTCAAGATTTGGACGCACGGTTTAAGAGATAAGACGTTTTGAATAAATGGATCTACGAAAAAAGGGAAAACTCCCAGGTTGCGACAAGTGGCGTACATGCAGCGCGCCACTTGTCGCAACCTGAGGAAGTTGGAATGATCTCCGCAAGGAGTACTCCTTAATTAGTGATTTCGGTTACGTTCTGTGTGTATCCTACCTGGGACTTGGGCTGGACTATTTTTTTATTGTTCTTGCTTTCCATTCTCTCCATCAATAGCATTTTGTTTTGCTAAAAAGAAAATGAGTAGCATGTTGTAGTTGGCTCATTAGTTTAGCAGCTCGAATGTCGACGCTTGCAATATAGCGAAATTATATTGTTCTTTTTTTGTCGTTGAGCTCTTTTTTTCTCTTTGAATTATTTCACAAGTGTGTGTTATAGATTTTTAATGTGATCGTTCCAACTAATAATCTTAAAAATTATTCAACAGAATTATTTACCTTTTATTTGCTGATGCGATATAGCATTTTTTTTATACTTATGGCCCCAAACTGCGACTTGAGTACTTTTCTTATATTGTGCTGCATTTAAAATTTTATTTTCACTCGCCATTGTGCATTATGCTATATGTATTTTTTTGTGTGATTGTTGTGAAATGTGATGCGGGCACTGTTCATTTGGTCATATC
Source organism: Aegilops speltoides (assembly GCA_021437245.1). NCBI lineage: Eukaryota > Viridiplantae > Streptophyta > Magnoliopsida > Poales > Poaceae > Aegilops > Aegilops speltoides. The sequence continues at coordinate 22,302,810 of CM038147.1, forward strand.
CGGCGCATTTAGGATGTGAATAGTCTTGTATGAACCTTTGTGCTATCTCGCTACAATCATACCAATGTTCCTTGAGGACTCGGTATTCCATTGACATTATATGAATTGTTCGTGAGAACTAAATTGTTGTTTCACATATCAATGGTTTTTATAGTCACTCAGAGTTGTTCGATTGGTGATCATGAATTGTTTGCGAGCACTAATTATTCATTTTGCGCTAGTAATAGTGAATTATTCCACAAGAACAAAAAATGTGTCCCACTAGTAATTGAGAATTGTTCCGGGTATACTAAAATTTTGTTCCAAGAGTAAACATAAATTATCCACTTGCGCTAAATTTGCGTTCAGCATGGTTGAACTCTTTTTGTAATAGTAATTAAATTTTTCCATGGCCACTAACCATTTCTTCCACTAATGTGCCAATGTGTGTCAGCCTCTCAGCATGACGTGACGCCGGTGATGAGCTATCGGCCTAATCGGCCAGCATCCCGCATCACAAAGTATCTTGAACAAAGGAGATCGTTTAAATTAAACACATTGATGTCATGTTAGAACAAGGTGTGCCAAAGAAAGCATGTCAAATCCATAAGTCATTCGTTGCCACTGCTTCAAGTATGATGGTGATTACTTTGATGTGACCTTGGTATTAACCACACAAATCTTTTGGGTAGTTCTTTCATTGTCAATGCATGCAATCAACTGAACATAGCATACATGGGAATCCTCTTGATGCTCTAGTTGCCAACAATATTTTTGTATGTCCTCCACAGTTGGCTCTCTCTGGTACTATGGTCCGAACACGGTCACCATAGTGCGTGCAAATTGCACTGTGGTGTTCAGGACTATGGTCTCTCCCATCCGGATTTCAGTATCAATTGCATCTGTGGCCTTACCATAAGCAAACATCCTAAGAGCAGATCTGCATTCTGTGGAGGAGAGAAAGAAAGTTTTCCCCAGCAATCCTTCCTCAGCTTGAAGTTGTCATCACCCCTCTTATTAGGGAAGTCACTGCGCATAAGAACAAACATCCGCTCATTCGAAGGCGACGTCGAAACAAACCTTCATGGTATGTTGAGTTCATGTGAAGTAGTCTGTGGATAGAAGCCGTGCACCAGCAATCCTATCCCGGGGAATAACTCTCCGTCCCCAATGTAACCCTTGAAGTTTAGTACGTGCTCCTCTGCCTTCTTCATTTCCTCTTGGATGCTCATCATCATGATGTAAGCATTTTCAGCTTCCAAATCCAACGAATCGATGAATTCATTGAATATGAATTTGTCAAGGTCCGTGTTTCCATAGCCATCATTCCTGGATGAATCCATCAGTGACCTAGAAATGACCAAAAGAATAGAAAACGTGCTGGGATATTTCATCGAACACATAGGGCGTGAGGTGTATAACCGGGAGAGTTGGACATACCGGGGCAGTGTCCGGTGACAACGACCTTGACTGGTTGCGGCAGGTTCGGCGGCGGTGTGGGTTATGATGCCAGCAAAACTATGCTGTGATGGGGGAGGGGGAGGGGAGGGGAGGGGACTTCTTCAAGTGAATTGGCAGGGCCCTTGCGGTCAGTCCTATATGGCGAATGCGTCTGGGCGTCCCCATATCCGCCGCAGATATGGGTCGTGTAGGAGGACTACCGGTCACCCTTGACATTTGGGTTGAATTTGTCTGGTCCGATTGGGTGGCACTTTTTGTTCTGTTTGTTTAGATAGACTGTCTGAATCTGAATATTTGAGGCGGATACGAGGGCTTCATTGCAAATGCTCTAACCAGCCATATATCCAGTGGCTCTCGTCGATTTGGATCTAGTAGCTTTGTCAATTCTGCGAGAAAAGGACCTTTAATTAAAGGAGGGCGTACGCTTGATGGGCACCCCACTCCCACTGATGTTGCAATGCAGACGATGCTGCTCCTCGGTGCATGCCTGGCTGAGATTTTCTTTGGCCCCGCTGGCAAAGCAGGAGCCGTACGACACCGCATATTCGTTACAAGCCGACATGATTATCTTGACGGTTTTTGTTTTCTGACGTTAAATGGGTGACACTGCTAGGCCACAAATTATAAATGGAATCTACGCTTATGTCTGCAAAGTTTGCTTTCGGTGTGGAGTTTATGTTTGGATTCTGCCATTTCTGTTTATGGTTTTGTTAGGGCGTACGCATCCTCGTACTGCTCGGTTGATTATATATGTGGGCGCGTGCATCGCGTGCAATGCAGAGCAATAAAACTACTACGAGATGGAACGACGACGTCGTCACAGGTCAAGAAGAATTACCGCGCGCGGAGGATCAACAAGAACGCCAGCCACGCAACAAAGGAGGCGGTACCCATGGCGTCCTCCTCCCGCTCCCACCAGGAAGCGGAGCTCCATGGCGACCACATCGCCGCCCCACTCCGTAAGCTCGTCGTCTCTGCTGTCTGCACGCGCCTGCTGCTGCTGCTGCTGCTGGCCATTTAACCGGTCTCTGCTCCCCATGCAGTGCCATCGTCGACGTCGCGCAGCTCGCCGGAGAGGGATGATGATGAGGAGGAGGGGGAGAACTCGCCGATCGAGCAGGTGGCGCTGACGGTCTCCGTGGGCGACGACCCGGACACGCCGGTGCTCACCTTCCGGATGTGGGTCCTCGGCGTCCTCTCCTGCGCCGTGCTCTCCTTCCTCAACCAGTTCTTCTGGTACCGCAAGGAGCCGCTCACAGTCACCGCCATCTCCGCCCAGGTCGCCGTCGTGCCGCTGGGCAGGCTCATGGCGGCCGCGCTGCCGGAGCGCGCCTTCTTCCGCGGCAGGCCGTACGAGTTCACCCTCAACCCGGGCCCCTTCAACGTGAAGGAGCACGTGCTGATCACCATCTTCGCCAACGCCGGCGCCGGCACTGTCTACGCCATCCACGTGGTCACCGCCGTCCGCGTCTTCTACGGCAAGGACCTCACCTTCCTCGTGTCCCTCCTCGTGGTGCTCACCACGCAGGTGCTCGGGTTCGGGTGGGCGGGGATTTTCCGGCGGTACCTCGTGGAGCCGGCGAGCATGTGGTGGCCGGCCAATCTCGTGCAGGTCTCCCTCTTCAGGTACACGCTCCCCATATCTCCGGCAAGCAACATGATTAGTTTTAACCGCTAATTAGTCATCACATTACACACACCTTAATACTACTACTTGGTCAGAGGGTTGACTTGTTGATGCTTGAGCTTAATTCACAAGCCATGATTATTTATTACTCCATCCGTTCCTAAATATTTGTCTTTTTAGGTATTTTAAATGGACTGCCATATACGAATGTATATACTACATTCACTTATTTTGTTTCGTATGTAGTCACTTGTTGAAATCTCTAGAAAGATAATTAAAATCTCTAAAAAGACAAATATTTAGGAACGGGGAGAGTATTATTTTTCTTAAACTACTGCAAGTATGTAAGAGTTTCTTTGATTTGGCTGAGCAAAGACCGGTAGCTGGCTAGCTACCTGTCATGGATCATGACACGTCAAAATTACGTCATGAACACGTGATCACTGCCGGTTCCAAGAAATTCAATAATTCGGTTAGATTGTCACAACACGTGAGGATTTTCCCGCCAGTCGCCGCATACGGCAATCAACACGTGAGGATTTACTCCCACGGACCACGTTGGAGGTGTCATTCGAGCAATTTAGGGCACGCTTGGATTGTCATTTCCACTCAAATACCTTTGTAGAAAATATACGGACCTCCGTCGGCCGTTTCATTTCCAGCGGAAACTCCTTCGCAGCTCGGTAAATTACACCTGTAAGTTAAATACCGGTGTGTTCAAATACACCCAATCCAAGCACGCCCTTAGGACGTGTATACCCGCAAAAGATAATTAAGGCATGTTTTTGTATCAAAATTCCTTCCGTGTGGTTAGTTGTTGTACCGCCAATGTAATTTACTCTAAAAAATCAACAGCTTCCTTGAGAAGAACTTTAATGCATTTTTCTCATCAGGGCGCTCCACGAGAAAGAAGGGCGCCAAAAAGGCGGCTTCACGCGCAACCAGTTCTTCCTCGTGGCATTCGTCTGCAGCTTCGTGTACTACGTCTTCCCGGGCTATCTGTTCCAGATGCTCACCTCCCTCTCATGGATCTGCTGGGTCTTCCCCCACTCCGTGCTTGCCCAGCAGCTCGGCTCAGGCCTCCACGGGCTCGGCATCGGTGCGATCGGCCTCGACTGGGCGTCCGTCTCCTCCTACCTTGGGAGCCCTCTCGTCAGCCCCTGGTTCGCTACCGTGAATGTCGCCGCGGGCTTCTTCTTCATCATGTACGTAATCACCCCTATCGGGTACTGGTTTAACTTCTACAAGGCACGGACCTTCCCTATCTTCTCTGCCGATCTCTTCACCTCGACCGGGCAGAAGTACAACATCTCGGCCATCGTGGACGACCATTTCCATTTCGACACGGAGGCCTGCGAGAGAAATGGGCCACTATATCTCAGCACTCTATTGGCAATCACATACGGTGTCAGCTTCGCATCGCTTACCGCGACGATCGTTCATGTTCTCCTGTTCCACGGAAGGTAAGAATTTGTGACTTTGTTGTGCAAAATCACATGGGCGCGGCAACTAAGGGTCATGATTCTTGTGTCCAGCGAAATTTTGCAGTTAAGTAGATCAACATTTCAAGGGAAAAATGTGGACATACATACCAAGCTAATGAGGAGATATAAGCAGGTCCCTGAGTGGTGGTTCATCTGCATCCTTATTGTTAGCATTGCTGCCACCGTATTTGCTTGCGAGTACTACATCGAGCAGCTCCAGCTGCCCTGGTGGGGAGTACTGCTTGCATGCGCCATTGCCTTTTCCTTCACCCTCCCAATTGGAATCATCACAGCGACAACAAACCAGGTAAGGATTCTAACAACTTGCATGATCTAGAGCACCGGATCCACAACTTACATTCTTCCACTATACGCAGACTCCAGGATTGAACATCGTCACAGAGTACATCATTGGGTACTTGTACCCTGGACGACCCGTCGCGAATATGTGCTTTAAGGTTTACGGTTATATCAGCATGCATCAAGCTCTGATGTTTCTGCAAGATTTTAAGTTGGGCCACTACATGAAGATTCCCCCAAGAACCATGTTTATGGCTCAAGTAAGCTCCTCTAAGCGATATACATTGTTTATATACCATTTTCACTCCATGAGGGCACAAAAGATCATGTTGTATTGTGACAATAAGCAACAACTTCTTTGAATAATGGCAGGTGGTAGGAACATGGATTGCGGCGTTTGTGTACCTTGGAACGGCATGGTGGCTGATGGACACAATCCCCAACATCTGCAACATTGAGCTTCTCTCAGCGGACAACCCTTGGACATGCCCCACTGATCACGTGTTCTATGATGCGTCGGTCATATGGGGTCTTATTGGCCCACGCAGAATATTCGGGGTCTTGGGAACTTACTCGGCAGTGAACTGGTTCTTCTTGGGAGGTGCTATTGCTCCTCTGTTAGTATGGTTTGCACACAAGGCATTCCCCAGCCAGAATTGGATCTTACTCATCAACATGCCCGTGATGATCGGTTGCACCGTCAAGATGCCGCCTGCCACCGCTGTAAACTACACCACATGGATACTTACTGGGTTTTTGTCAGGTTATGTGGTCTATAGATATCGACGTGACTGGTGGGAACGACACAATTATCTGCTCTCAGGTGCACTTGATGCAGGTTTGGCGTTCATGGCTGTCTTAATTTACTTGTGCCTAGGCTTGGAGAACATTAGTTTGAACTGGTGGGGCAATGACTTGGATGGATGTCCCCTGGCTTCTTGCCCCACTGCTGAAGGTATAGTTGTCAAGGGTTGCCCTGTGTACAACTGAATATTTTTCTCGCGTGTGGCGGCTCCTGAAGAAATTTCAGAAGTGAGCGAGCGTGCATTGATGTAAGTAACAAATGTTTGTTCAAGCTATTCACCGTGAGAAAAATGATGTTAACTATATTATTGAAAATATCAGAATGCTCAAAATTGGAACGTCCGTAGTAACCGCCTAAAGAACAATTTTTTGTGCCAATAGTTTTTTGCTGCCAAGTTAATTATTGTTCGAGCTTGTAAAAGTACCGATTCCTTAATTCTTTGAAACCTAGGAAAAGCAGTTTGCATTGAAATTTACCACCACTAGTAAAAAAATATTGATCACTTGGCATTTTGAAGTATTGAACTTCTATTATTTCCGTGAGGAGTATGGAACTAAACATTGATTTTTGGCTGCTAGCAAATTAGAACCACTTCACCACTCATGTGTCCCCCTAGTCTTCTCCTACTAACCGCGACCAAGAAGTGGTATGCTCGGACTAGTCCACGGTGGAGCTAATGGGGAGAGTCCGACCACTGAGAGAATTGAACTAGGTTGGAAGGGCTCGATGTGGATGTGGTTTGGAGGTGTGCTTGCCTTTGGTGATCCTTCAAGTGGTTTGGCTCACCAAACAATTTCCTTATCCTGGCGACCGCCTCTTTGGAGTATGTGGGTTCCTTCACCCATGAGATACTGCATGCTGGACCGGTCTAGTTCGCCATTTTTTTTCTTTCTCAACTTTGTCTTTTTGTTTCTATTTTCTTTGTTTGATTTTTTATTTCATTATTATGTTTACAAATTTTTCGTCTGTGTTTACAAATTGTCACCATATTTAAAAAGAAATAACAACATGTACTTACAGAATGTTCATTGTCTTTAAAAAGATCATCATGCATGACATTTATAGATACACAATGAACATTTTTAAATGCACTGACACAATTGTTAAATTCGCAATAAAAGTTTTTGAATTACACAATGACCATTTTTAAATACACCTTCTCCAAAAAACATAACGCGATGAACATTTTTTAGTACACATGATGACCATATTTAAAAAGTGTACACACATTTTAAAAATTGCTCAATAACTTAAAGAAGTGTGAACAGATTTTTCTAAAATGTTCATATAATTTCAAACAAGTATTCGTGCTTGTTAAAAATTGTTTATGTAATTTATAAAAAAAATCAATTTTTTAAATGTCCACATTTTATTGAAAAATATTTTTTAAGAATTTTTTTATACATATGCACACATAAGTGTTTATGTTTTAAAAAGATGTATTCGCAAGGTCAAGGACAGTGTTCACACACGTAAAATATTGAAAACAGAAAAAGAACAATGACGTAATAAATGGAGAAAACTGTCTACTATTTCGGTCACACAGGAGCAAAAGATAGCAAGAATGAAAAAAAATGATATCAATCAAGTAGGAGGGAATGAGAGAAAGAGCACATGTCGTGCGAGTCATGTGGAAAACACGATGTGAGCACTACTTGTTCTTGCATTAAAAATGGTGATCGCTACCATTAAAAGATGATGTGAGCGCTACCTGTTCTAGTAGGAGGAGGATGGTGATTCTACAATCTTTTTCATTTTGTGGTTATTTTATGGAAGTCTATTTTTTATATCTTTTCCTGTTCTCTTTTTCTTCTCATAGTTTTATTCCTTTTAAAAATGTTGATTTTTTTTAAAATTTTTCACCATTTAAGAATCTTTGTGCATAGTTTTTGAAAAAATCCAGAGTTTTCAACAAAATTGTGCACATTTCTCAACCAAAACTGTTTGCAGATTTTAAAACTATTCAGATTTTGATAAAAATATATTCACAAAGTATTTTTAAAATGCTTTCATATTTTAAAAAATATCATTTAATATATATATATATATATATATATTTAAAATACAGTTTTGTATTTTTTTTGATTTTAGGAAAAAACCCTGATATTTTTAAAGGCCTGTCATATATTTTAATAGTTTCAAAAAAATCCAGCTGACAGGTCTATTTAAAGTGAAATGATTTGAAAACCGTAGGAAAAAACAACCTTGAAAAAATGCTTGGGATGAGCTTCTAGGCAGCGCCGAAGTGCGCCAACCATAAATGAGCACTCTCTGATACGTCGTTTTAACGCACAATACGTCAAACAGGAGGTCCCGGTAGTTGATTCGATGATGAGAAGGAACTTTGTTGTCCCCTGGTCTGGATAATACGAGGGGTAGACCTCGAGGGTACTGTATAATTGGGCCGTTCGATTTCGAGTATACTAGCCCGCTCGAGCCTTTTCTTTGGTCTCTTCTTTTTAGCTGCTTTTCTTTCCTCTCTTTGTTTTTGTTCTCTCCAATCTCCACCAATGGCATTTTGTCACCACCTTTTAAATGCCACTGTTTGAACGAATAACTTCGAGTAATTTTTTAGATTTTTGATGTCATTACGGCCAAATCCACTCTTTTTTTTGCGGGGTACGGCCAAATCCAATTTGATTACCAGCTTTCCACGTTATCATGTCTCACCGCTAGTAAAGTAGCTTCTGCAGTTTGCATGCATCGATCTATTCCTCCTTTCATTTTTTATTTCCTCCATGTCGACCGACAGCAGGTCCCTATCGATCGGCCGACCTCTCAACAGCGACCTCTCACCCGTCACCCTTGCCACGACGGTTCGCCCACCCGGACAACCACTCCGCCTATATAAAAAGTTCACCCTGATCCAGAAGACAACAAAGAAAAGGAGAAGAAGAAGCTCAAGCTAGCTAGACAACACAAATCCAATATCCAAGAAAACCAACCACAAGGATCAACAACGAGATGCAGCAAGCCAAGGTGAAGGTGAAGGACGGCTCGAGCGCGCTGAGGGCCAAGGCGAAGATCGCGTGGGCCAAGCTGGCGGAGAAGGTGGAGGCGGCGACGTCCAGGTCGCACGACGAGCGGAAGCTGGCGCACGAGCGCGGGAGGGCCAAGGTCGCCGCCGCCGAGGCGCAGCTGCACCGGGAGAAGGTCGCGCACCGCGAGGCGGCCATGGAGCACCGCCTCCACAAGCACGCCGGCGTCGGCGGCCACAACCACAAGCACGACGCCGGTGGCGTGCACTGATGCGTGGCGCTGGCGCGTCTAGGGAGCCTGCAACCGTGTGATTTCCCCTATTCTTTTTACTGATGTATACTGTTAAATACGTGTGCCGTGGTTATTTGGTCAAGTTGTATCTGGAGTGCCATGTGAATTATTGACGTTATGGACGTTTTTTAGCTTTCTTGCTGTATTTTTTAAAAAAAATATTTGTCCATAATTCACTTCATCTCATGTCCGTGTTCTCGCTCCCCTACAAAGAAACTAGTTCCCTAGTTCAAGGGAGCTACGAATTATAATTTTGTAATCAAACCAGGAAAGACGGTTCATCTTGATCCCTAAAATCTCATATGGTGGTGATGACTGATGAAACTATTCAAAATCCAACTTCCAAAGTTTCAACAGAACTCTCACCTTTTTTGCAGTAAGAAGACTAGTACTATCTTGTGCTCAGTCCACATTGAACCATGCCACATCAATGGCTCCTTCGGTTCAATCTTTCTTTCTTCGGAACCTTGGACACCCCTACTATAGTACTATGTTTGATGACTCGTGTTCCTCCTCCTACCGTATCCGCGCATTCTGTCAGATCCTCCCCCATGGAGGGATCATCCCTTTGTTCCTCCGGTCCGACCGGTGTCGAGGATGGAGGTGGTGGATTTGAAGAGGATGTACCCAAGAGGACGGGAGAAGGATATGCCATGACGAAATCACTGATAGTAAGTCCTGGACACCGGCGAGGCGCACTGGGAGGACTCTCCCGGATATGTGGGCACCACTAGACAAGGGAAGCACGAGAAAGGAGACGTAGACGAGAGCGGGGAGGCCGAAATGTCGCTTTGTTTAGGACACCATTTCTCAGTCAGTCTTGACTGATCAAGACTGCGACATGGCAAACAAAGTCAGGGGCGCCTCGATTCCTCAGCCCACTGTCAGCGTCATGCGGCGCAAGATTCCCCTTCAACGATTTGCCCATTGGTGTTGTGGAGAACTGGAGATCGTGGGAATCTTTATCCCAAGACCCTCTGACCGGATGCTGCCCCCATGATTCAACCACTGAAATTCCTTCACGGGTAGCTTCCTGCCGAGCACGGAGAGACTTAGGGGCTGTTTGGTTCCCAGCCACAGTTTGCCAAGCCAAAATTTGGCAGCCACAGTTTGCCAAGCATGTGTTTGGTTGTTGCCATACTTTGGCTTGCCACACTTTATTGCCCCTATGGCCCACCTGTCAAAGAGACAATTTTTTTGCCAACTTTTGCCAAAGTTTGACGTCCAATTTCTTAGCCACACTTGTGTGGCTTGCCATACTTGTGTGGCTAGCCACACTTTGCCTTGGCCACACTAGTCTCCAACCAAACAGACCCTTAACAAGTCCCGTGTAACCTCCTGGCGGGAGGGTTGTGCGGCACTGGGGGGCTACTAATGAGGATGCAGTACACGGGTGCACCAACTAAAAAGGAAACTCAGCTGTAGGTCAAAGAAGGCATCAATTTGCAATCACTAACGGATAGCGTGTGCTTTCAGACTATTTGTGTGGTGGCATTGTACATGGACTTTTATGCATAAGTATGTGCACTGTAATCTCTGTTGCGGCGCCTTTGATCGTTGGACCGATCTTTTTGGCTTTTGTAACAATTAATAAGCACCTGTGGTAACAAACTAAGGGTGAGTTCATCAATCAACACAGGCCTATGTCGTGACACTAAAATGTATCCATTGTGCATATTATTAGATAGTTCATCCTTACTCCGATGTTCCATCCATTTTGTTCACTTTGTTGTGAAGTAGGAAGGTGCAACTCACACGAAGAGGTAGCCCTTGTCAATTTCGTAGACAAGCAACTCACACAAGGTTGAATGTCTACGTTGCCGCTCGGTTGTGGTACTTGTATCGCCTGGCGCAGGCGAGGAAGTACGCAAGGTTGAGTGTCCCCGAAGCTGCAAGCGTCCAGTAGACGTTGTCCAGCCTCCCGTGGTCTATGTTCTCCGGCAGCCACGCCGTGACCCGCGTCACCACGTCCATGAACATGGTGCTCAAGAAGAACCCCAGCGCGACGAGCATCGGCGCCATGGCCGTAGCCAGGCTCCGCAGCGTGTTGGGAAATTCCTGGTAGTAGAAAGCCATGCTCCCAGGGAAGTGCAGGGCCTCCCCGACCCCGACGATGCCCAGCGGGAACAGGAGCCACAGCACGGACATGGGCACGCCAGGTTGCGCAAGCCTCCGGCGCTCCACCAGTGCGGCAGCAACCATGGCAGTGACATTTAGAACGTGGCCAATGCCCGCGCGCTGCAGCGGTGTCGGTGGCGTGCCGCCGGTGATCCTGCGCCAGAGAGGAAATACAACACGGTCCAAGACCAGGGTGGCCAAGATGAACGAGACGCGACAGCTGACGGCGACCGACCCCGCCGGGATGCTGAAGTGTGGTCCAACGGAGCGGTCCATAGCGAGCGCCTGTAGGACGATCATGCCGATCATCACGCCGATCGACATGAACAACAGTATGCCGGATGACCACACCGGGATGATGCTGAGGAGGGCCTTGAGGTCCTCCACCTGCTGCACCGTGCACAGCCGCGACGCACCAGCTGATCCATCCCCGGATCTGGAGCTGTCGTCCCTTGCAGTGATCCTGGCGGCTCGATTCAGAAATCTACAAAAACAAGATCCAGTGAATGATTCACCAACCCGGTGTCCTGTTTGGAAAGCAGCTGCCGAATGCCGCCTACCTTAAGCTTTTGCTTGGTGCCCCGTCGCCGGCGGAGTCCACGACGGCGCCATCGCCCACGTTGTACTGCACACCGCCATGCGCGCCACTACCTTCGATGCCACCCTTTCGCACGGAAGCGACGATGACACGAGCCAGCTCTGTGTACGGGTTGCCCTTTGTTGCCGGCATCTGGTAGTAACGTACGCCCACAAGCAGCATGACGAGGCCCAATGCCGACGTGGCGAGGCAAACACCAAAGCCCACGGCCCATGACACGCTGTCTTGAATGTAGACGATGGCTGTGTCGCCGAGCATGAAGGAGGTGTAGAGGAAGACCATGTACCAGTTGAAGAAGGTGTCCTTGTCGCTCGTGCTTTCGAACTGGTCCGCACCCATCGTCGAGATGTTGAAACGTGTCCCGCCAGCGCCAATGGCGAGAAGGCAGATGGCACCGTACAACACGACGAGCTGCCCGGGTGATGCTTGCTGACACTCGGCCGACGGTGATGTGCAGTGTGGCGGCCTCAGGGATGGCAGCGCTGCGGTGAGCGTGAACAGCACAAAAGACTGCATAATACTCCAAAATATTAACACATTGTCGAAAATATTAACAAAATATGATATTTTGCCAAGGACTGCCTGGCTCAAGTGCTTCAATTCTTCTTTTGCGTAAATGGGCAGATACTGCGGAAAATAATTAAGGGCTCATTCCGTTTACATGATTTCCAAATGAAAGAATAGGAAAAAGATAAATAATTTGGATGCCCTATCCACTCAAATCCTTAGGAATTTTCCATGTGATCTCACGTAATGCTAATAATCCTTAGGTATTAGCGCAATATGGACAAAGTTCCATGTAATATTTTATTCATATGCAACGAATGAAATACATAGAAAAGGCTTCCTAAGGGTCAAAATTGCATAGGAATCCTCCAAAATCTTATAAACGGAGTAAGACCTAAGTGGATTAATTTATTGTGATAAGGGATTGCTGGCGTCGCGAGCATTTAAAGGTATAGTGCAGTCATGTTTCGTTATTGTCATGATTAGATCTCGACAATTGTAAGATTTAGTTTTCATGTTGCGAACATATAAACAAAATGTTGGCACCGTGAAAACTAATTTTGGCTAAGATTTAGTTATTTCTCACGCGGTTAAGTATTTACACATGTGTGTTTTCACCAGAGAAAAATGATGTGGCGATCACTATAAACAATCTGGAAATATTTTATTCACTTTTGGATATGAAATTAAGGATCATAATATGGATTGAGGTAGTTGAAATGAAGGGAGTTTTCTTTCCTTTATGTGGGGAGCACGAGATATGGTTGGTATTTCTATTATCGCCAAATAAGTGTAAAGTGATCATGCATGATAATTCATATGCTTATTTTGATACAGATCACGGAATGCTTTTCTCGACATTACATGATAGAACCATTTGAATAATGGTGCTATACATTAAACAATTTGTTACTTTTACTAGCGGGGAAAATAAGAGGAGAATCCTATGGCAAATTACTCAAACTAAAAAGTAATTATGCATAGGGACGTACTAGCACTAGTAGAAAACAAGGCTTTGGTTCTGGCCAGATCAGAGCAATAGTCCCGGTCGTATTACGAACCGGGACTAATGTGAGCATCAGTCCCGGTTCGAGCGGCTAGGACGCCGGCCGGGCCTCGCCAGGCATCAGTCCTGGTTCGGCTAGGACCTTTAGTCCCGGTTCCAGACACCAACTTGGACTAAAGGTCCTCCCGCCTGGGCGCCCCACAGTGGCCACGTGGATCTCATTTAGTCCTGGTTCGTAACACAATCGGGCCTAAAAGTGGGGGCCTTTAGTCCTGGTTGCAAAACTGGGACTAAAGGCCCTTTGGAACCAGGACTAATGCCCTATTTTCTGCTAGTGCAGAAAGAATATATAGGAACATCATATATAACTAATTAAATAGGTGATTTCCCACTAAGATATATATCTTAGCATGTAACATGCCACCTCAAAGGCTAATCTAAACATGTGCAACAATGCATCCGAAAAGACTTAAATGTTTTCATCAGATTAATTATGTCAATTATATTCAGTTAATATTTTATAATTATACAGTAATCATATGTATTTTCAATTTTGTTCCGACCATGCTTGAAAATTCCTCAATGTTTTAATCATATTATGTTACTTATATACAATTAATATTTTATTATTATACAATAATCATACGCATTTTAATTTTTCTACTTATATATTAATCAAAATATCCATTTACATGTTCCTATACTATAACTAAGTAGGTGATCCCACTAAAAAATTTATCTCAACATTCAACTATGCCATGTCAAGGGCACCCCTTAACATACAATCATCCATGCAAAAAGGCTAAATATTTTAATTATATTATGTTACTTATATTCAAAAAAAATATAATTATATAATAATCATATGTATTTTTAATTTTTTGTGCAATCATGCATGGAATAGGGTCAATTTTTCTAATTATATTATTTTTCTTATTTTAAATAAATATTTTTAATTTTAAAATAATGTTATGTATTTTAGGTTTTTATAATATTAATTTAAATATTCATGTTCATATAACCAAACCTTATTGAAATATATTCCGAGCAATTTCAGCAGCAACGGGCGCGATATGTCATCTAGTTATAAGATGTGTTTCCCATCATATATATATTTTGAACTGTAACGTGGACCATTCTGTCAAAAAAAAAAAACTGTAACGTGGAACATTTTGTTATATTTTGGGTAGGAGTCGGACCAGAAGGTTGATGGCGGCTCCCGCGAGGATGACGGGGAAGCAGCCTAGGTAGGAGTCGGAGAGGATGGCGCCGGCGATGGGCACCAGGTTGAGGGAGCCGCGGACGACGTTGGTGATCTGCGCGGCAGCCCCAGCATGGTCGCTGCATCCATGTTTTGCACACCACAGATTGAGTGACGATGTGTGTGCATGAAGACATGAGAGAGAGAGAGAGAGAGAGAGAGAGAGAGAGAGAGAGAGAGAGAGAGAGATACCAGCTATGAAGGGAAGAGTGATCCATCCTCCTTTCTGCGGCTTCGCTTGGGATTCTTGGTCGAGTACAGG